>OX422214.1:568550368-569150368 GCA_949130495.1 Sambucus nigra | reverse complement strand
CAATTGTTCACGTCGGATTTCATTGGAGCTGGACATTTAGCTCAAATCAATAAACAAAACCTAACAAAAACTAAGTTAGCCCTCCTTAGCATTTGTAAACTAGATAAGATCAATGAATATAGAAACAAATATGAACAACTATATTATCAAATTAAAGAATTTGGAGAGACCTTAAAAGATGAATACTTTAGGAAGATATCATCCATAGGACAAATCCTAATAAATGAATATAGGAATTGGCCAGGAGTAGCTAGAGTTAATAATAACTCCCTTGGTTGAAGAATCAATTTTGCTAAAGACTATATCACATCTAAGAGACATGATATAACTCAAGGAAAGTTGATAGAAGAGACTTTCAAACAGATCCCTCCAATAAAAGATGAGAGAGACATCGCTCCAATCCAATGGGGACGTGGAAGTGAATCTAAGAAACTCAAAAAGAAATTAGAATGGAAACGTAGGAAGTTTAAGACTAGACCTTTTGGATTTTTAAAGAAATATAAATTGAGACCATACACTACCTTTAAAGAAAAGAACTCTAGAAGTAAGAAAAATAGGTTTAACCAAAGAAGATAATTTAAGAAGAACACTAATAAGTATAATAAGGTTCCTAATTATAGGAAAGAAAAAGAAGTAGCTCAATCTAAGACTGCCATCAAAGAATGTTGGACTTGCGGAAAATAAGGGCACTTTGATAAATACAACCCTAATAAAAAAGATAAATAATGTATTATGTAAAATGTATAACTGTGTGATAATTGATTAAGTTCTCAAATTTCTACTTTAGCACACTTATTTAATTAAAGTCTATTTAAACCAAATTAATTCCGCCCCTAAACATGTAATTATGTGTGCATGTGTCAACCCATAAATAAATAAAGTATGCGACACAAATTTCAGGAAAAATCCCCGAAAGGCAAGACCTTTTATTTTTAGATATTTAAAAAGTTTATAAGACCATTGACTTACATAACATCTTTATTTCACTCACAAGAGTAATGCACGGTGTCTTCATCAAACTTTCAAAGCATCAGCTAGAAATCTGCAGTGGTTCACGCGCTGCTATACTAAAAGGACGCGTAGTCCAGACACACAATTTAAAGTCTTCACAAGGACTCCCTCCATAACAGCACGCAGCTCTCCGGTTGTAGAGTTCTCCCCACAAATAACGATCAAAAGCAAAGTGTGTTCTTGAACACCAAAACAATTCACCAAAGCATATGGGATTTTTGTGAATTGAAAACATAAAGGGATTAAGCCCTAAAAGAAGATGTCAAAAGGATTCTGTAATTTTGTAGTTTTACTTCTTTCAAAATGTTGGGACTTCTTAATGAAAACAAAACCATTTAATGAGTATTTATAGAAAATCGTGCCTCCTCGATTGTCAAACTCGTTCGAACGAGAAAGAGATCTCGCATGAACGAGATACGCGTGTCGTTCAAGCGACATCATGCGACAATTCAATGTCGTTCAAATGACAGAGCAAAGCCATTTGAACGACTGTTACGTCAGAAAATATTATTTTTAATGTCCACTCCAATACTTAGAAAAAATACTCATTCTCATATTTTGACGAAAAAGTCTGCTCCAACACTTAGGAAATATTTTGTAAAAACATCCCAAAAGCTCTAAATGCAAAGTTAAGGTATTTAAAACATAACCTTACCAAAGTAAACTTTATGGAGTCTTTTTATGAAGAACCTTGATATATTAGGATCCGTATTGATGTAGATTGATCTTGAACTTCTTTTACGGTTGTAATGGTAGATGACATAATTAACTGATAATGCACTTATAAAATATGTCCTTACGTATTAAGATTATTAATACAATATTAGACTATGCAGATCAAGAAGAATTAGATATCCTATATGCTATAGAAATATCAGACATAGAAGATGATGATAATACTAGTATCTATTGTGCATATACAGATAGTGATTCAGAAGACTATAATAGTGATACTGATGAATATGAAGAGTCTCAAGATACTCTAGACTTGTATATGATGCAAACCAATCAAGATCGTTTAGATAGTAAATATATAGACTTTCAAGAAGCTTGGTATAAGTGTATATTAAGCCCCTTTTTAAAGAAAAGATGGACGATTAGTAATCCCGAGTTACTAACTTATATATATACCCATATGTTACTTTGATGGAAGACATTATTGCACATTTGAAATGAAATGTAGCAAGAAAGACTTTAGATGCATAGAATTCTTTGAGATTATACAAACATAATTGTTTATGGTTTGTGTTATTTTTCAATTACACTACCATAAAAATGTTGGAGAACTAGATTTAGAACAATTTATACTAGCCAATATGATGCTCAAATAGACTAGGATATTAAAACATATTATCAAGACATTGATAGAAATATAGCCAAAAGATTGCAAGAAAATGAAGACTTCAAAGGAAAGGGAATTTCCTATGATTTAGAAGGATATCACTCTGATAGTAGTTCAGAAGACCTAATACCCTTAGATTTTATAGATAAACCTAAAAAAGGAATATATATTTTAGAAAAGAATAATTTAGGAACTTCTACTAAACCACATGCTTATTTTGTAGAGTTATTCGTTCAACACAAAGACTATCCTAAAAGACTTTCAGCTTTTATAGATACAGGATGCTCTCAAAGTATTTGCAACGCTAATGCCTTCCCTGAAGACTATTTTTTAGAAAGTAATCAAGAAATCTATGGTAAAGTGGATAATGGAGAACCATTTACCTTATATTTCCAGACTATTCCTATTTATTTTAAATTTGGAAATCAGACCAACAAAACTGTTAATCATCGATTTTGGATAATGGATCCTCATCCTAGATTCACCGAAAACATTATTTTAGGACAAGACTTTATTAGTAAATATCATCCTTATACTCAGTATAACGATAAGATATTAATTATTGATAAATAGGAATTTAATATTAAAGCCCCTCTAATAGATCACAAGACTACCTTTGACCTTATGCAGGTCAAACCCAATTATAAACCCATAAAACATCAGAGTTCTTTAGCTGAGCATAGCGGACCCAGACCTACAACCCAACAAGAATCCCTAGACATTAGTAAACCCTTAAAAAAAGAATGTAAGTTTCCAAACCAAAAGTGTTATAAGCAAATAGTGCCTATACAACAAAACATTCTAGATCAAGCCCAACACACCTTATTACAGGTTCAAGCTATATCCAAACAAAGCAAAAAGGATATAGAGGTAAAAAAAAGGATTAGGCAATTAACAGATCCTAGTTTAGGATAAAATCCCATCGTTAAGTGGTATAAAGACCAAAGCTATTGTGAAACTATCCCTATTAACCCAGACGCCACTATTAATGGTGGAACCTATAAGAAAGGATATTCACAAGAAGATAGGGAATAACTCAAAAAAGACATAGATGAAATGCTTAAGTTAGGCATTATTAGAGAAAGTAAAAGTAGACATAATAGCCTCGCCTTCTAAGTTCAAAATGAATCTGAACGAAAAAGAGGAAAAAAATGCATGGTTATAGATTATAGACAATTAAATAAGAATTGTGAGTTTGATTCCTATAAGATACCAGAAAAGAATAATTTAATCAATTTGATTGAAGATAGAATTATATCTATCAATTTTGATTGCAAATCAGTCTTCTGACAAATTAAGATGCATCCAGACAGTATTACTTGGATAACTTTTAGTGTGCCCCAAGGAAAATACAAATGTCCAGTAAAACCATTTGGATACTTGAATGCTCCTCAAGTATTCCAAAGAAGAATGAATAATATATTTAGAACTTATTAATAATTTTGTCTTGTTTACATAGATGACGTTCTTGTATCCAGTAAGACACTTAGCTTAATTATTTAGGGTGTTTAAATTGGAAATTGTATTTTGCGACAGTGATGCTAAGAATGAACCAACCGTTCACCTTGATTTTAATTTAATAAAGGACTGATCACTCGGTATTTAATTAGGTGGGGTGTCACACAAATGATGTAACAGAACTTTGGTAATTCAGCAAGTATGAAGCTGGTCTTGGATGTTCTTCACCAATCCTTTGATGAATGCCTCGAAGAATTTGAGCTCCTCAAGGTTAATATCCCTCTTCTTGGGACACTTTTTCTTACTATCAACTGCACAAAAATAAGACAAGAAGGTTAGTCGGCATATCATCAAACAAGTAGCCAGTAAAAAAAAGGAAAATGAATAAAGCTCTACAACCTATGCCTTGCCCTTCTTGGAGGCATCTAGGTCCATCATATTCCTCCCCACTAGGAAGAGGATCATGTTGCCAGTTCTTGACCACTACTTAGTCAAAGTAATCTTTATTGGAATCTGGCAGATTGACTTCCGAGGCTCGATTAGCAACCATAATCTTCAGATAATAAGTATTGTCACTCGTAGTGCCCCACTTATAGCAAAACATAAACTCGGGAATACCAATATGGTTTCCATGGATTTGATTAAGCCTGTGGTTCCCATTCACTATTCTCCAAGTATTAGGGGCTATCCTAGTAGGGAAAATATCAAAGTGTTGACAAAACTCAAGGAAAAAGCGATTGGGGAGAAATGTAATGTCGTACTCAGCTATGAACAAAGTTGGAATCCAATGACCTTCATCCAGTGATAAAACATCAATCGAAGGAACAACCATCTCTGAATTTACCCAATCAGGGATACCTCTCTCCCTCCTAAATTCTTCAAGAGAATCCCCATGAACGATGCACTCCATGTTTAAAGAAAAGAAAGAAATTAAAGAAGAGGAAAGAAGAAGGCTTATAGAGAAAGTGATGGCAGAAGCAAAAACGATGATGAAAATGGGTGAAGAAGGAAGGCTTGAAGACGAAAGGAAATTTGAAGTAAGAAAAATTATGGTACAACAATCGAAAAAAACTTCACTTTTTATAGCTTACCTCGATAATGGCTAAAACAATGGTTAATGTACCAATGATTGACATTTTGACGGTTGCACAGTCCCAAAGGCCGAAAATACCAATATGCCCTCTGACGGTTCGCTAAAGTTTGAATTATTCACAAAAATGCCATCCTCAAGCAACACCAATGGAAATCTTACAATTATGGGAGGTCGTCTGCCGACTAAACTCTCAAACACAGTACGCCAAGAAACTTCTTGGGCTAAATATTCCATACTTTCATGCAAGCATGAAACATTAGGGGCTTTCGTTGTATGTAAAAATTATACTTTCGCGTGGACTAATGATGAATGCACACTAGTTGGGTAGTATTTCTTCCACCGAGGGTGGCAGTATTGGGGATAGTTTTTTCAAAGAGGAGGTGTTTCAGGATCTCAAGCCGATCAGTAGGGATAAGTCACCTGTACCCGACGAATTCTCGATGGATTTTTTTCAGCATTATTGGGACACTGTCAAGAATGATGTGATGGCTTTCTTTTACGAGTTCCATGACAGGGGCTACTTTGTGCCCAGGTTGAATGAGAATTTTATCACCTTGATCTCTAAGAAAGGTGTTCCAATGATATCATGGATTTCAGACCTATTATCTTGATTAGGAGTATCTACAAGCTTCTCGCCAAGGTGTTGTCAGTTAGGCTAAGGAAGATCATTGATGCTTTGATTTTTGAGTCTTAAAATGCTTTTGTTGGTGGCAGGAAGATTATATATCCTGTCTTGGTGTAGCTAATGAATGAGTGGAATCCAGGTTTAGGTGCAGATCTCTTGGTGTAGCGTGTAAACTCAACATTGAGAAGGCGTAAGATCATGTTGATTAGAAGTTTCTTTGTACTTGTTGAGGAGGATAGGGTTCGACATTCAGTGGTGTCAATGGATGAGGAGGTGTATGTCGATGGCTAGGTTCTCTATTTTAATTAATGGGGTGCCTGAGGTTTTTTTTGCAAGTTCTCGTGGACTTCGACAGGGCGATCCATTGTACCCTCTCCTTTCATCTTGGTCATGGAGGTATTTAGTAGGATGATGGGGAGGGTGGTCGCGAATGGGTGGATTAGGGGTTTTAAGTTTGGGCATTCAGGTCCTATTTAGATTAAGGTTACTCATCCTATATTTACGAACGATGCAATTTCCTTCTATGATGTTGATCATAGGCAAGTGAGAGATCTAAAGTTTCTCCTTATTTGTTTTGATGCAGTGTCGGGTCTACGGATTAATACAGGAAAATGTGAGTTGATTCCGATAGGGGGTGAGGGCATTAAGGAGGAGTTAATCGGCATCCTGGGGGGGACGGATTGGGTCCTTCCGAACTACTTATCTTGGCTTGCCTCTGGGTGATAAGTATAAGTTTAGATCTATTTGGTATCCTGTTCTAGAGAAGATGCGTAGGAGGCTAGCGGGATGGAAGAATGGGTTCTTTTCTAAAGGGGGAAACTGACTTTGATTAAGAGAACTTTGTAGAGACTGCCTACATATTTCATGTCCATATTGCCTTTGCCTATGTTCATAATAAAATGGAGAAGCTCATGCGAGATTTTCTATGGAGAGGTATTGAGGATAGCTTTAAGCACTGTCTTATTGACTGGGAGGAGGTCTATAAGCCCATCACGGAGGGGGTCGGGTGTGAGAAACTTGGCTATATTCAATAGAGCTTTGTTGGGGAAGTGTTTATGGAGATTCCCGAGGGAGGAACACAGGTTGCGAAAAAGAGTTGTTGGAGATAGACGGGGTAGCTCTCATCTGGGGTGGGGTCCTGGTGGGGACATTTGCTCATGGCATGGGATTGTGGAAGCATATAACGAGGGAGTGGGCGGGGTTTTCCAGATACACTGTGTTTTCCTTGGGGAGAGGCAATAAGATCATATTTTGGAAGAATATGTGGGGTGATCAGGGGTCTATTCAGGAGCACTTTCCCGAGATTTACAACCTAGGGGGATCATGATGGGTTGGTGGTAGACATCATGACTATTAGTGGGGGATGGATGATGTGGAATCTGTAGTTCAGAATGAGGCTTTGGGACTGGGAGATTCAGGAGATTTGTTCTTTGAGTGGTTAAGAGCGGCCCCTGTCCCACTGATAGGGAGGATTCCCTGTGATGGAAGGGGGGACGGACATGGGAGTTCTTAATTAAAGGCTACTATTCGATTATGACCGATAGTGGGAACGATAGAAGACATTTCCCTTGGAAGAATATTTAGAAGGCCAAAGCATCGTCGAAGGTCAGATTCTTTGTGTGGACAACAGCTAGGCGGGCCAGTCTGATGAAAGAGGATTTTTAGAAGAGGAGTTACCACATGGCTAGTCGTTGTAGGTTATGTAAGGAGGATGAGGAGAAGACGAATCACCTTCTCCTTCATTATAGGGTGGCGAGAGGTCTATGGGACATTTTTATTGTCGTTACAAGGATCACCTGGGTTATGCCTGGGTCAGTGAGGGAGTTTTTAGAGGCGTGGAGAACAACGAGGGGATGGTTGGGTGACAGGTATGTGTGAAATTTAGTCCCTCATTGCACTTTTTGGATGGTATGAAAGGAGAGGAATGCGAGATGCTTTGATGATGCTAAGACTGCTCATGTGAGGCTTTGGGATTTGTTTTTTGCAGTCTTCTTAGTTAGTGAAAGGAGAAGATTGCCATCATGCCACAGGAGTTTCTTGACGTCATCGAGGAGTTCCACTCTTTTTTGTATCATGGTTCTTTGTTTGTTGGGTTTGCTTTGCTCGTTTTCTTTTTAATAGGTTAACGGTGTTATATACTCTCTATATACGAGTTAGCTCCCTTAGCGATTGGTTTTATGATATCATTTAGTTATAAAAAAAATATTATCTCTATTATAAAACTTATGTACTTATTGGTTATAACATGTCAGAATGAAAAATGAAGGAAAATTTGGTTAATAGTGTAGTGCATGGTGACCTTTAACTAACACAAAATGTAAAAAATGTAAAGTATATAAAACACACACACACGTACACAGACTCATGTACACACCAAGTATACATCTTAATTTTTTTAAATAGTAAAACAATTATTTTTAAGTTGAGTTTTTTTTTAGTATTAAAACATTTCAAAGGACTCATATAAAAATTCAGTTCAAATAACTTTTTTTGCTATTTAAAAAAACCGATCAAACTTTCACAGCTTTTAAAATGTGTGAAAGTTTGACCAATTTTTGTAAAATAGCAAAAGACGTTATTTTGAGATAATGTTTTATATGAGTCTCTTGAAATGTTTAAATATCACATAAAAAAATTTAACACAAAAATATTTGTTAAATATTTTAGAAAAACAGGTTTACGTCAGCGAGTATGTATTTTTGGTATGTATGAGAGCCTCTCTCTCTCTCTCTCTACACACACACACACACACACACACACACAATGTGAAATTTGTCACCGCGTAAAATTTCTCACAACTACTTCTCATTGCAAAATTTCTCGCCGAGAAATGTTGAAATTTCATATATGTAAATTTTTCGAACGGAATTTTTTTTTAAAATTGCACGGAAAAATTTCAAAATTATATATCCCTTATTGATCTCTTTTGATAGTTATCATTTAAATATTTAAAAACATATGTGTGAAAAAGGATCAAATAAGACTGGACAAAATAAAATAAGGATATCTTGATTTTAAGTAGCTTCATAAGGACATTTTTTTAATATATTGATTGATGTGTGAATTAAAAATGATTAATAGAATTTAATTCACTAATACATTCTAGACACATGACGGTGTCACTAAAAATAGAGTGAACTACCCTATAGGTTTCTTTACCTTTCCACTTATTTCAATTTCTCGCCGTCCTTTTTTTTGTTTCAATTTCATCCTCAACCTTTAATTTTATCTCAATTTTGTCTTTATCCATTTTTTTGTTTCAATTTTGTCCTCAACCATTCATTTTGTCTCAATTTAGTCCATTGGTTAACTATTCTGGATACATTTGACTATTGTGCCCCTCTTTATTGAAAAATAATAAAATGAATCTTATAAATATTGAAAATAAACTTTTTTATTATTATTTGGGGATAAAAATTGTTTTTTATCTGAGAATAATAATAATAAAAAGTTTTAATTTTTATTTTATCCCATTTGTTTTTATTTTATTTAAATGAGAATAATAATTTTAATAGTAAACAAAGTTTTTTTATTTATAAAAAACAATTTTTTATTTTAATTAAAAATGTTTATGAAGTTGCAAGGCTATATGTTCTTAGTTTAATTCGTGAAATACACACACGCAATCCAAATTAAAATTAGCTATGAAGTGATATTCTCCAATTTTAATTTATGTAGCAGATTCACAAGTTCGCAAGAACAAATTTCAATTAAGGCAATGGGATTGATAACTTGACTAATTAAAATTAAATTATTCCAATTTTATTCATTTTATCCTAAGCATACACCTAGGTGATTTAATAAAGTAAAATGCGAAAATTCCAACCACAACACGCCGATGTACGAGGAAAACCCAAATGGGAAAAACCTCGGACGGCTGGGCCTAGACAAAATCCACTACAAAAAAGGTTTTACAAGAGACTCAAAAGACTTACGGACCTTGACTCACTCAAGACCAGCTTATGCCGACCTCGACCTCCGAATTTGTAGTACGTGAAGTTCCAACGCGTTGCTCGACACTCCTCGTGTCGCGGTATCCACCGAAGCCCAAAACCACCGTCTCCACAAAGCTTGAATGCAGAGATCCACCGCAAACTTTCTTGTTGAATGTCAAGTTGATTGAATGGGTTTTGTTTCAAAAGATGATAAAAGTGTTGGAGGTGATTTTTACCAAAAAGAGGGAAGCTATGAAAAATGCTCTCAAAAGAATAATGAACTTCCTTGGCCTTTGAAACTGATTTCCGTCCATATAATATAACTGAAAAAGTAGTGGACCAAAACAGTTGTGGGAAAATAACTGCTTAAAAATAAGTTTAAAAATTCAGATCTGGCAAAACTCGTTCGAACGAGGTCGTTCGAACGACTTGTCATTCGAACGAGTTATCTAACGAAGTTCCAGTATCGAATTAGATATGTCGTTAGAAATCTCGTTCGAACGAGATAGTTCGAACGAACTTTCTAACGAACTTCTAACAAAGTTCCAGTATAGCCTGGGGAATGTCGTTAGATCCAGGTCGTTCGAATGACCTGGAAAAACTTCAAACGAGATTTCCTATTTTGCAAAAAACTTGTTCAAATTTATTTCAAAGATAGTTCTTTATGAAAATTACTTAATTACGAAGATTTCTCTATATGAAAATTTCTTGATTAAATAAAATACTCCAACACATAAAATTTATTTTGGTCATATTCCTTTTTAGGATAGTGAGCATGGCATCCATATTGATGACGCGTGAACTTTGAATGCGATGCTTGAATCTTTACATTGAATGATGCTTGATGCAGAATGACCCAAAATTGTTTTGTCCAACGGAATATAGCCAATATAACAAAATGACTCGATTGGAAATTTGTCCTTACAAATCTCCCCCTTTGGCTATTCCAGGACAAAACAAAATAATAAAAAATAAATAAAAAGACAGAATTTGCGAAGCCAGCTATCAAGCCGATTCTAAGGCCCGTCCCAAAAACTCAAAAAAGACAGACAGACTCAAAGACAAGACTGACGAGCTGCAAAGGAGTAGGAGATGTATCCTACACACATGAAACAACAAATTCATAAACGCATGAGGAAGTAGAGAATGAATTATATATAAAACTATGTGTTAGAATATGTTGTGAATGGTGAATGAAAGTCCCCCTTAAATATTCATATGTTCAATATTAAGAATTTAACGCCCCCTAAATTATGCATATGATCAATATTAAATCCAATTAATTTATTCAACTCCCCATAAATATGAATTCTTCCCCTAAATGTGAATTCCCATTAATTAATGTTTCTCCCCCTTTTTGTCCAGAAAAGACAAAGGGATAAGGGGCCTGCATGATAAATGATTAGAGAGAGAATAAAAGGCAACAAATCAATAAATATGAAGAAAGAAGAGTGACAAGGGAAATAATGTGGATTCATTAAGCAAAGGGAAAGAGGAAATAGTTAAGGTTCATACATGATGTTAGGAAAATATCCAAACCAAATGAAACAATACATGAAATAAAACAACCACTCATCCTCACAAGTACAAGTAAACAAGAAATGAAAAGTAAATCACATGAAGAGACAGGAGCATCAGGTGGAGTATCATTGGGAAGAGAGCCGGTTCTGGAAGAGTCTGCCCCGCGGCGCATCTCCATATGAAGAATGGCATCAAGATGCTCTAAAAGGAGAGAGTCCCGACGAGCCCGGGCTTCATCTCGACGCACTTTTGCCTCCTCCCGACGAGCGTGTGCCTCGCGGTCCTGCTACATAGAAACTAAAAGCTCCTGCATAAGCGCCCTATCCTGATGTCGATCCTCCTAAAGATGTTCAACCTGAGAACGGACAAACAAAAAATTCTCTGACTCGATGGGTGCGGGAACATAGGAAGAGGTGGGTCGATGGATAAAGCAAGAGGGGGCAGGACGACTGGGGGCAGGATGAGTGGAAGTGGCGGAGTGAGAGGAGGTGGAGGGGGTGAGGAGAGGGGTATCTGGGGGAAAATAACCAAGAGATCGGTTGACCGAGGACATGTCAATGGTTTGATATTTGGTGGAGGGGATATCAGTGGAGATGCAAGGGCAGCCAGCGGCAAGACAAAAACGGGTAATAATGGCCGCAAAAGGGAGGGCTTTGCGAGCGGGACTGGAGGGGAGGATCTGAACCGTCCGAATGACACTAAAAAGGTAGGCGGGGAGGTCGATGTGAGCCCGAATGCTATTTGCAAACATAAGGTCCATGTGCTTTTTGATTATTTGAGTTGTGTTCTCACGTGGAAGAAGATAGGCACATACGATCCAATTAAGGACCATAAAATTAGGATGTAAATGTTTGTGGAAGAGTGTGACAGTGCCGGGAGGGAGGAACCTAAAAACGGTGTTTAGAACAAGGGATGGATCGGGACGGGTATCAGATGTCCAAGGGAAGGAGGGATTAGTGACCCTAGGTAGGGGATGAGTTGAGCTATCGAGTCGGGAGAGACAATAATCTCCCTACCGCGCACCATAGAATAAATGTGATTATCCTTATCGTGCATCCCAAAATAAAATTCCCGAACAAGGTAGGGAAAAACAGTATCCGTGAAAGAGAAGAGAGGGTCCCACCCTAAATCAGAAATCCACGAATGCACAGTGGTGCCGTGGAGAGAGTGGAGATTAATAATTTTCTCCCGAACGATAGAACGTGTAGCGAAACCGTGTGTGTGATAAAGAATGTGTGCGGAGAGGTTCCTCCAACGCAGCCGAAGGTCAGGTATAGCTGCATTGGCACGGGTCTCCTCATCAGAGGAAGAGGAGCGTTCCTCGGAGGAATTGCTTATACGGCGTTGGCGACGGTTACGGGTCATGGAAAATAAGAAGGAAACAAGAACCTACCCGAATAAAAGTCCAACCAAACCACCAATCACACCAACAAACCAACAACCAATCAGAATAATTCCATCCTTCGTTAAGTAAAAAAAATTAAAAAAAAAATTAGTTAAGATAAATTCCATGAAATTAAAAAAATTTGAATTTAATAAAAAACTTATAATCTCATGGAATAGAGCTTAACCAGGGGCAATCAGAAACAAAATTAGATAAAATAAAAGGCCCAAAAAAATATACACACATTTATATATATGAATGTTGGGTAACGAAAATTGATTTGGTTTAAAAAGGACCCAAACACATATATATAGATATGGGTATATGTATATACAAATAGATATCTAAGTATATATATAGATAGAGATATAGAAATATATATATGGGTATATGTATATATAAATAGATGTCTATGTATATATATAGATAGAGATATATAAATATATATATATATATATATATATATATGTGTGTGTGTGTGTGTGTGTGTGTGTGTGTGTGGCTAGCAAGGGAAAGAAAATACCTCGAAATGAAGAGGGAAAACAACACACCACAAATCCACACAACAAATGGGGAAGAAAAAGGATGTTAATAGAGGGGGGTGAAGAGAGGAAAAATCGTGGGAGAAGAGAGAGTGGGAGAGAGTAAGAATGAGAGATAGAGGAAAGAGAGTGGGAGAAAAAAATCTGGGAAAGTGGGGGTTTTGGAAAACGTGGCAGGTGGAGAGAGAAAGAAGGAGAGGCGGAAGAATTTTGGGAAGTGTAACTGCAGGTTTTAAACGCAGGTCGTTCGAATGAGGTATTTCGAACGAAGTCAGGGTAGAGGAATGGGAGATTCGTTAGATATTTCGTTAGAAGTTCGTTCGAACGAATTTTGTTGTTCGAACGACATTTCGAACGAAGTGACAGAATGAGGGATATAAATGTCGTTAGAAATCTCATTCGAAAGAGAATTTCTAACGAAAATCAAATTTTTGAAAGAAAAATAAAGTAAAATAGGGTTAAAGAATAGCATACCAGCAGGAATTTGGAAGGCCAGAACAATGCCAAAATGTGATTTTTATAGTCTTAGCTTGTGTCAACATATCCAAATGGTGGGAGCGAGAATGTAGGGGTGTGAACAATACGAGTGAGAGTTTTTAGCCACAACAATGTACAAGTGCGTAATGCCAAATAATATATAAGAGCAATATTCACTCATATTAGCCTTGTGTCCAGAAGGAAATATTATTGAACACTTAAACACGAATGTAACAAGCATACAAAATAGATGATTCTCTCACCAATAATGTCACAATGACAAAGCAATGAATCGATTACATGTGCATGCCTATTGATCTTCAACTTATGTCTCCCATGAGAAATAATAGATTGAGACTATTCTTTTTGAAGAATCAATCAAGCTAATTATTTTTGGCCTTGGCATTATATAACATTTTCAATGCTTCTATTTTAGGCACACAACTGAGAATGCAAATGGAGGCTTTTCACGCAAAAACTTTTATGTTTTTCGCAGCCCGAGTTCATTGCTTGAAATGGAAACAAACCGGAAGAATATAATCATTTTTTTGTTCAATCCGGGCAACGGATAATTATGCACAATATCGATTGCTTATAATAGATGTGACAGGATTGAGAAGACAACACCAAATCTCACTTTGCAAGTACAATGTGAACAAGATATCCGCAATATTTCGTGAACGATGTGTGCAAAAAGGCAAAGGTGTGAAGAAATCACAACAATATATATCATAAAAGAGCATTTTTGTGCACTAGATAAACAAGGTCTGGATTAACTACGCATCGAAAGCCACGTGGATATGGAAAAAGATAGTGATCCGAATACATTGACCATAAAACCATATGGACAAAAATTTGAAAGCTTTTCTAACCATTCCCATTTTCCTTGAAAATAAAAGAAAAATATTTTTGGTATTTTGAATAAAATATATTCAAAAGAAATCTAGTTCATAGGTATAAAAACATACAAGAGAAGCAACCTAAACTAGATAAACAGCTTCGATCTCAATCAATGGAGCAAACCCCAATTAATGTCCTAAGGTTTTCAAACCTAAGAGCATCTAGAGGTTTAGTAATGATATCAACCAATTGTTGATCGGTAGGAACGAAGCTTAGAGAAACAATTATCTCTTCACCCAAGTCACGAATGAAATGTTCACGGATCTTAATATGCTTGGTTCTAGAATGTTGAACGGGATTACGGGAAATATTAATTGCACTAGCATTGTCACAATACATAATCATAGTGCCTTGGGAAATACCGTAATCTTCAAAAATTTGATTCATCCAAATGAGTTGAGTGCAACAACTCCCGGCAGCAATGTATTCGGCCTTCGTCGTGGACAAAGAAATATAATTTTGTTTCTTGCTCATCCACGAGACAAGTGAACTTCCAAAATAGAAACAACCGCCAGATGTACTTTTACATCCATCAAAATCTCCTGCCCAATCAGCGTCTGAATATGCCGATAGACAATCATTGGTGTCAAAAGAGTACCAAATTCCAAAAGACATGGTCCCACTAACATATTTGATGATACGTTTGATAGCAAGTAAATGAGACTCTTTTGGAGTGGCTTGATAACGAGCACAAACTCCTACACTAAAGGAAATATCTGGACGGCTAACAGTTAGGTAAAGTAAACTACCTATCATACTTCTAAAAAGAGTATGCTCTACATCCTTTCCGTCGGTATCCTTACTAAGTTTAATAGATGAACTCATAGGAGTACGAGCATGTTTAGCAGCTTTGAGTTTAAATTTCTTAACGAGGTCTTTAGCATACTTAGTTTGGGACAAAAATATCCCACTTTTGAGTTAACGAACTTGAAGACCTAGAAAGAAAGTAAGTTCACCTACCATACTCATCTCAAATTCATTGTGCATTTCTTTTGAGAAAATTTGAGTATGTTTATCACACGTAGACCTAAACACTATATCGTCAACATATACTTGAGCAACTGGAATAGATTTTTCATCATGACGAATGAAAAGTGTCATATCTACTCCCCTCTCAAAAAGCCACGAGAAAGGAGATAATAGGTGAGTCTTTCATACCAAGCACGGGGTGCTTGTTTCAAGCCATATAGAGCTTTCTTTAGGAAAAATACATGAGTAGGATGTTTTGGGTCCTCAAACCCTTTTGGTTGTTAAACATAGACTTCCTCTTGAATAATACCATTTAAAAAGGCACTTTTTACATCCATTTGATATAATTTAAATTTAAGGTGACATGCTATGGCAAGTAAAAGGCGAATCGATTCTAACCTAGAAACAGGAGCAAAAGTTTCTTCAAAGTCAACACCTTCTATTTGGGTGTATCCTTGAGAAACTAATCTAGCGTTATTTCGAACAATGACACCATTTTCATCCATTTTATTTTTGAAAATCCATTTAGTGCCAATGACATTGGTATTAGAAGGCCTAGGAACTAATTCCCAAACATCATTTTTCTTAAATTGAAATAGTTCTTCTTGCATAGCATTAATCCAATGTTCATCTTTTAATGCTTCTTTAAAGTTTTTAGGTTCAATTTTAGAAGTATAGCATAGATAAGTAACTTCATTTTCTAATTGCGCCCTAGTCTTGACACCTACCTCGGGATTTCCTATAATTTTTTAAGTGTCATGACTTTTATGCACCCAAGGAGTAGGATCCTTTTTCTCGGTACTTGGAACAACCAAATCATTTTGAGATTCAATACTTTCAACACATGACACAACATCACACTCACATGAAAAATCTTCCTCATTATCAATTGATGTGGCCGAAGCATCATCTTTTATGACAACATTAATGGATTCCATGACTTTAGAGTTACTTAAGTTGAATACTCTAAAGGCTCTACTATTTTGAGAATATCCTAGGAAAATACCTTCATCACTCCTTGAGTCAAATTTGCCTAGAAGTTCTCTATCTCGAAGAATATATCATGGACTACCAAACACTCTAAAGTAGGACAAATTAGGTTTCTTACCCATCCATAATTCATAAGGAGTTTTGTTAGTATTTGGACGCAAATAACCTCTATTTACAGTGTGACATGCGGTGTTAACCGCTTGGGCCCAAAACCTATGGGGCACATTTCTTCCTAGGAGCATAGATCTTGCCATTTCTTGGATCGTTCGATTTTTTCTTTCAACTATACCATTTTGTTATGGTGGTCGAACGGCCGGTAATTCATGTTTAATTCCTATTTCATCAAAAAAGGCATTCACACTAGATTCCTTGAATTCGGTTCCATTATCACTCATAAAGCGGTTTATGGTAACACCGTGTAGATTTTGAAGAGTTCTACATTTAACTGTAAGAAAATCAACTGTCTCAGATTTTTCTCTTAGAACGCCTACAATAGAGTACCTAGAGAAATCATCCACCATAACTAAGATGTATATTTTTCCTCCTATGCTCTCTGTACGAGTGGGACCCATAAGGTCCATGTGTATCAATTCTAAGACACGAGATGTTGTTATAGAGTTTAATTTCTATGAGGGCTCTTAATTTGTTTTCCTAATTGACACGGCCCGCAAATGGTGGAGGTTGGCTTTCCTAGTGGCAGTAAGCCTCGAACTAGCTCTTTTCTCACTAGTCTATCAAGATCTCTAAAGTTTGCATGACCTAATCTTTGATGCCAAAGATCGGCAGATGAGACTTTTGCATTATTGCAAACTAATGATGATTTATGAATAATTCCATAACAATTGTCACTAGTTCTAACACCTTGTAAAATAGATTCACCTAACTGATCATAAATGGTGCACTCTGATTGACTAAATTTCACATCAAGATTTTCATCACATAGTTGGCTAATACTTATTAAATTAGCCTTGAGACCCTCAACATAAAGAACATTTTCAAGTTTAGGAAACCCGGAGATTTCAATAGATCCTCTACCCATGATTTGAGACTTGCTATCATCCCCAAAAGTGACTTTACCATCTTTATAGTTTTCGAGAGTGGTAAATAGAGATTTATCACCAGTCATATGTCTTGAACAACCACTATCAAAGTACCATTGAGAGGTATTTTGAGCCTTTAGCACAACATAAGCAACAAAATCTTTCTTGGTATGATTTTTCTTAACCCAAGCTTGAGTTGTTTTCTTTACTTTGTTGACTCTAGTGTTATAATTAGAATTATTTCCTTGGACTTTAGAAAACATAAGAAACTCTTCCATTAGATTTTTAGAAGTATTGACTAGATACTCGACTTGACTATTAAGACTAGCTAAGGAGCTATAGGGTTGTTTAGAATTTATGGATTGAGAGTTCTTTCCAAGTTTGTAGAAAAAATCTTTAAGATGACCCCGTTTGTGACAATATGTGCACACAAAGGGTTGTTTTGGGCCAACTTTTACAGGTTTCTTAGTAGGACTTGTTTTAGAAACATTAGATTTGGTAATAAACTTAGCTACTGGTTCAGGTTTGACTTTCAATGAATCTCCTTCTTCATATCCTATACCTTTTCTCTCTTGATAACCTTTCTCCTTATATCCTAAAACAGGACCTAGAAATAATTTTCCCATTCTTTCTGAATTATCCTCGTGTGTGATTTTAACTTCACGAGAGGACTCAAGATCTTTTTCAAGTTGGGAAATTTTAGTTTCTAGAGATTTTATAATTTCTAAAGACTCATTAAGATCTTTGTTAACACCTTCCAAGGAGATAATTAAGTCACATTTTTCTTTACCAATCACGATAAGCTTTTCAGAAAGAGATATCTTAATTGCCTCGAGTTGACTAACTAAAGCCTCCTTCTCCTTCAGGCCTTTGAACTCTTTTTCTAAAGTTAAGACTTTGAAGGTTAATCTTTTGTTAACTTTTTGAATGCAAAGAGATTCATTATAGAGTTTAGAATAAGCAAATTGTAGTTCACTCTCGTCTATATCACTCACTCTCTTTTTCATCACTACTAGTAGAATGAGTAGAAACAACCTCAAAGGTTTGCTCAAAATTGTCAACATTAAGGTATGACACACTCGAATTACTAGCATGGCTTGCCATAAAAGCACTGAAGTTATTTCTAGACGAGTTAGAGTCATCAGAGTCTTCAGACTCATTATCACTGTCACTTAGAGTAGCATTATAAACAGCTTTTTCTTTGCCTTGTCTTTTGAGTTTTGTAGGGCACTCGAAAGCTCTATGACCACATCCCTCACACTCAAAGCATCTCTCCGAATCATGCTTTTTAAAGCTATCTTTGTTGAACTTCTTTGGATCCTAATTATTGAATTTTTTATTTCCTCCTTTGTTTTTGTTCTCAAATTTAGGTTTTTCAAATTTAGAGTTTTGTTTTTTAAACTTGAGAATTTTTTAAAAAATTTTACCAAATAAGGTTATATCATCAGGATCAAAGTCAGACTCATCAGAATCAGACACATCGACTTTCTTAACTTTTAAAGAAGCACCTTTATCTTTACCTTTGTTATCTTTAGGAAACATATCTAGTTCATAAGTTTTCATATCACCAACAAGTTCTTCAAGTTTTAAAGTATTTAGGTTTCCTAAAGAATTAAGAACAGTGACTTTAGGAATGAATCGCTTAGGAAGACATCTAAGTATTTTCTTAACAACATGATTTTCAGGTATTTTTTTCACCTAAGTTAAAGCAAGAGTTAACTATGTCTGATAAACGAGCATAAAACTCATCAATTGTTTCAGTTTCTTTCATGGTGGTCGTTTCAAATTGTGTAGTTAAATTTTGAAGCTTTGACGCTTTAACAACACTAGTTCCCTCATGAGTAACTTGAAGAATGTTCCAAGCTTCCTTTGACATTTCGCACGCCATTATACGACGAAATTCATCGGGAGACACGGCACCAAATAAGGCATTTAATCCTTTAGAGTTAAAGTTACACCATTTTAGTTCTTCCTCAAACCACTGTTCAACAGGAGTCAAAATAATTTCATCATTAACAACCATAGTAGGAGGGGACCATCCCCTTTCAACATTAACCCAAACACGCTCATCAATTGATTTAAGAGAAGATTTCATACGTGCTTTCAAATAGGTGTAATTAGTTCCATCAAACAAAGGTAGTCTATTCGACGAAAAACTATCCATATAACCTCCAGGATTCATCTAAATAACTTTTAGAGACTAGCACTGATACCAATTTGAAGTTGCAAGGCTATATGTTCTAAGTTTAATTCGTGAAATACACACACACAATCCAAATTAAAATTATCTATGAAGTGATATTCTCCAATTTTAATTTATGTAGCGGATTCACAAGTTCGCAAGAACAAATTTCAATTAATGCAATGGGATTGATAACTTGACTAATTAAAATAAAATTATTCCAATTTTATTCATTTTATCCTAAGCATACATCTAGGTGATTTAATAAAGTAAAATGCGAAAATCCCAACCACAACACGCCGATGTACGAGGAAAACCCAAATGGGAAAAACCTCGGATGGCTGGGCCTAGACAAAATCCACTACAAAATAGGTTTTACAAGAGACTCAAAAGACTTACAGACATTGACTCACTCAAGACTTGCTTATGCCGTCCTCGACCTTCGAATTTGTAGTAAGTGAAGTTCCAACGCGTTGCTCGACACTCCTCATGTCGCGGTATCCACCGAAGCCCAAAACCACCGTCTCCACAAAGCTTGAATGCAGAGATCCACCGCAAACTTTCTTGTTGAATGTCAAGTTGATTGAATGGTTTTTGTTTCAAAAGATGATAAAAGTGTTGGAGATGATTTTTACCAAAAAGAGGGAAGTTATGAAAAATGCTCTCAAGAGAATAATGAACTTCCTTGGCCTTTGAAAATGATTTTCGTCCATATAATATAATTGAAAAGGTAGTGGACCAAAACAGTTGTGGGAAAATAAGTGCTTAAAAATGCTTAAGAATTCAGATCTGGCAGAACTCGTTCGAACGACTTGTCATTCGAACGAGTTATCTAACGAGGTTCCAATATCGAATTAGATAGGTCGTTAGAAATCTCGTTCGAACGAGATCGTTCGAACGACCTTTCTAACGAACTTCTAACGAAGTTCCAGTATAGCCTGGGGAATATCATTAGATCCAGGTCGTTCGAACGACCCAAAAAAACTTCGAAAGAGATTTCCTATTTTGCAAAAAACTTGTTCAAATGTATTTCAAAGATTATTCTTTATGAAAATTACTTAATTACGAATATTTCTCTATATGAAAATTTCTTGATTAAATAAAATACTCCAACACATAAAATTTATTTTGGTCATATACCTTTTTAGGATAGCGAGCATGGCGTGCATATTGATGACGCGTGAACTTTGGATGCGATGCCCGAATCTTTACATTGAATGATGCTTGATACAGAATGACCCAAAATTGTTTTGTCCAACGGAATATAGCCAATATAACAAAATGACTCGACTGAAAATTTGTCCTTACAGTTTAATTTGATTTCTTATATTCACAATTGATAAGTGAGGTTGGCGTGGACTCACATCACAAGAAATTTTTTATTTATCAATTATATTACATAGATAGGGGGAATTGATGTCTTAGATTCGCAATTGGCTAGTTCGCTAGATCAGACCCATATTGGTCTACGCCCGCTAGGGATGGATATAGGCCCGAGGCCCACCAAGCTCTCTAGAAAAAAATAGTGCTTGGGTAGGGCAAGGTAAATAGGCTCGCGAAGCGAGCTTGACAAAATTTGATAGCCTTAACGTTTTTTTTTTGCGGACTTGGATATGTATTTTTTGGCCCACTTGAGCCCGACCCGGCTCGAAGCTTGAGAATTAGATATGATTTTGATTTTATTTATATATCGATAAGGTTCTATGACAGGCTAATTTAATGGGCTTAAATGACGGGCTAATATCAGCCACACGATTTTGAGACCGGTTTTGTCTTTTTAGGACCACCTTAGGGGGACCGCTTTGTCTTTTTATGCCTATGTCTTTTTCTAAAGTTTAAGGGAATAGAAATTTCTACCCTAATGATTTCTATGGTATTTTAAGCTTATTTTAAGGCCTAATTAATCAGGAAGTCTAAGGGTAGAAGTTTGAGGGCTACTGCTACTTCTTGAGCTTCTTCCGTCACTATCGTACTGGAATTCTGAATAGCGAGGATTGTCTATATATATAGTTTCTTCAGGGAGTCTGGATATTGCAAACGGTTTTGATGGAAAATATTCTAGTCTTAAATACCTTATATGGTATTGCAATTTTATCAGTCTAGTTTCTTTATATAGTTGATTAACAATATCAATTATATCGTTATTTATAAATTCTTCTAAATTATTATCACCATAAGATGAAAAAAAATCTACGGTATGTTCTAGGGGCAGCCGTCTCTATGTTTTTAAGGAGTGGACGGATTCCTCCGGCTCTAATTAAAATAGCCTTTGTTTCAACTAACCTTTTTCGTCTAATAAATTTTAATACATCTATACTGTCTTCAAGTATTCTAGTGTATTCTTGATATTTTTTCGGTCTTGAAAGTTCTTCTGCGAATTCTACAGTTCTTATCTTTTATCTAAAGAGATCTCGGATCCCTGTTCTAATTATTTCTATTATAGGTATGTCACGTACTAACCACTCAATAACCTGGTCTATATATTTGAAAGTACCATCCGCATATGTTAAAGCAGTTTCTATAAATTCTTTATCTTTAGGGTCTGTAAGAGTCCAATCTTGGATTTCTCTAGTTAAGTATAGATTTTTTTGATTAACAAATGCTAAAAAGTCTTCAGTGATTTGTAGGATCATATAAATTTCTTTTAAAATAATAATATGTAAAATAGTTAAGGGTTTGGTTCGAGTTATACCTTACTTTTGGTCTACAATATCTTTATCTTCCTTCCTTCTTCTCTTCAGCTTCGCTACTATTCTTCTCCAGTCTCGGCCTCCTACAACTATCTCTTTATGTGTCGCACGTCAATCCACTATTTTGGCATTGTACCCATTTCCTGCCTGTACGCCTTCACACCTAACGCCCACCTGGATAATGGCTCATGGAAAATCGGCACCTGACGACGGTTCAATAGTATAACACCTTGTGTGTTGCACCATAGGTTCCACACAATAGTCCTCTATGAACAGAAAGTTGGTGACAATTTGAAAAATAATAACAGCTTAACATAAGAGATTTCTGGAAAATAAAATACTTTTATTGCATTGGATTAGTAATTAAAACTCTCACCATTCCCCTAACTATATTGGAATTACTCACTCACATACATATTACTCTCCACAAGCTTAAACACACTTTCTTATTTCTAAAACTCCTACCTTTTCACACAACCATGACTGTACCTTTTATAGCACAAGGGAGCTTACAGGATGATTGGAAACCGGAGGCTAAAAGTTAACCGATTGAAATAAGATAATAATAAAAGCTCAATACAATAATTGAAGGTCTATAGCTATGGAATTTTTTGAGTCTTCACATTTTTTCTTTTCCAAAAGCAGTCTTGGCATCTTGTGATAATTGTGAACCTAACGTCTTTGTGGTTGTTTCTTTCTTTATGAAAATAAGCTGTCTGGGCCCATATGGGGCAGATCTGGACTTTCTTCATCTTCAAACTGCAAGGGAACTGCAAGGGAATCATCAGTCTAAATAATAGAGTCTCCAGTCTTTAATAATTCGTTGAATAGGGTGGGGCCTATCTTTGTTCTATCTTCGTCTTCTTCTGTCTTATCTTTGTCTTCGTCTGGTAGAGCATTATTATTAAAGAATTCATCAATGAGGCCTACCACTTTAAGGATGGCTGACAAAGCAATATCCACCATTTCCTTATATTCTTTCTTGAGTCTTCCATTAAATGGGTCATCAGCCTGGATAATGAGATCTTCTTTATGGTATGCAGTGTACCATCGGTCTTCACCTATTAACAGTTCCATGATTTCTATCTTCTCCATAGCTTGAGAAATATGGAGCTTGGAATTATTAATAATTAAGACTTTAGTCTCGTCCTCGGCTAGAATCTCCATGTCTTCAAATGAATAATTGGAAAATCTAACAAGTCTAAATCCCCCAACTCTCATTCCTCTACAAGAACTTGGAGCGATATGGTAGATCCTAGCAAACAAGGGAAGGAAGTCTTCTACCTTCTTGGCATACTCATGGACAATTTTTCCAAGAGAAATACAGTCTTCCACAGTCTCTATCTAGATGAGTCCAATGAGCCCATAGTCTGCTAAGGTGGTCTAGGATATGTCTGACTTTCCAAGAAGATAAATTTTTGGAACATCTTTGAAGAAACCTCTAAACATTAAGGCATCTCCATTAATTTTGGATAATAATAAATTAAAATGTTCAATAATGTTATTAACGTCTTTCTGATAGTCTTCTAATATTGGAGGATTATTATGACCAAAAGGTATAACAATCTCAGTCTTAAAAGTCTTTTTCTGATAATAAAAATTATCAACATGTCTAGTTTTAGAGGATTCTCCAAGAGTTTAAGCATAAGTCTCAGTCTGCGATCTATAAATAGTAGTACCACTAAGTTGGGTAATTGCAAGTCTTTGAGTTCTCGTGAATCTAGCAATAGCCACCAAATTCTGTTCGAATTCTATCCATAGTGTATTCTTCACATTTCGCCATATAGTGTCTATAAGAGTATTTTCATCATCTGAAAATTCTAGTCTATATGTGATTAAGTCTGGATATCTTTGATCGGGTCTATATTAGGGGAAATACATCTTCCTAATGAGTCTATTTTGAGAAACGATCTAAGGCCTAGATTTTCCAGGAGGAACTAAGATATCATCAAAGTTCTTCAGGATTGGTCTTTCTCGAGAGTCTTGAATATGAGTCTGTCTTTGCGTTACACAAGCATTTGGTCTTACGCATCTAAGATAGTCCGCAACGTCTTTTTTGTTCATTCTATTAGTTCCAGAGGAACTCATGCTGTCTAAGTCTTCTGTTTGCAACATAAAACATGAAATTATATTAGTATTAGCAAACATTTGTTCTCTTGATATATTGTCTGGAATGGTATTTTTACTTCCCTCAATATGTATAACAGAGAAGTCATAACGATTAAAAAATTGTTGCCATCTAATAAGTCTATTAGTCATTAATTTGGACAGGTCTAATCTCTGAATTTTACTGCATAAGAAGAGTCAATATACACAATAAAATGTTTAGGTTTAAGAAAAAGCATATATTTTTTTTATTTCCCTTACTATAGCTAAAACGTCTTTTTCATGGGCAGTGTATCTTATTTCTGCATTTGTAAAGGTTCCAGAACTATATCTACAAAGTTTCTTTTTCTTTATCTGATGATCAATGGGAAATTATACGACTCCCCATTGTTTATCAGATGCATTAGTTTCTACTATAAATTGGTTATCAGCATCGGCTTGGCCCATTAGGCTCAAAACGGGATTTCGCCTAATTACCTAATTAAGAGAAAAGGGAAATGATGATTGAAGTTTACGAAACACTTAGTGGGAGAGGAAAACCTAAGAGGCGGTTAAAGGCAAATTAGGGGACAAAGGAAAGAGCCAAAAAGAGATAATCGCATAACCAACCTTGGGAATTCACAACTCCAAATCAGACCCTACGAATCATAAGGCAAGTGGTTAACTTTCTGTAGCATTTAATTGGCCTTTCGATTCATATTTATGTGATGTGAGTAATTAAAATTCGTTTTGGGATTTAAAGGGTATAAACATGGGGTTTTTGTAAACCAATATTCTGATTTCTAAATTATGTAGAAATTCATGTGTAATCTGAGAGAAGAATATATATATATATATGGTAGGATGTAATCCGAATGAACTAGAAACTAATTTGAGGCAAGTATTTGATGTTTAAATGGGTTATAAAGGCTAAATCGGATTTTTCCCCCAATTTATGAAAACAGTAGAGAACGTAAATTAAATGGTGTTTGTAGACTTTATGGGAGTCCCTTATGAGGTTTTTGATATATGTTGTCGATGGGAAGGTTTGGATTTCACTGTAGAAGAAATTGGGGTTTGAAGATTTTCGTCCATGGCTGAGATAGAAGGGGGAAGAAGACAATGACCTATACGATCGATCGATCGATCGATGGTTCGAAATTTCTGGCAGTTCGGTCAGTTTATGTATATAAGAGGAAATTAAGTTAAATTCCTTTCCATGCCTTATTTAATGAGAAATAAATATAAGACTTTCAAGCTAATTAATTATGAGTAAAATTTATTAGGATTTGAAGGAAATTACGTGTGTCACACCATTATCAAAATTAATTGAGATTTGCAAGAAATTTATGTGTGACACACTATGGTTAAATTTTGGGAATAATATTTCAAAATCATTAAATACGGATTGAGTGGGCAAGTCCAGGGTTATTGGTTGAGCGATACCAAGACGTTAATTTTATTTAGAGTGAAGGCTAAATAATTTGGAGTCGGGAATTTAGACTCGGGTATTATTTATTTCGGGCCACGAGAGTAAGTCCGAATATATTAGTTGGGGGTGACACCAAAAGTAATTTAATTAATTTATGTGTGAATTAATTAATAATTAGAGTTGGACCATAAACTCATAATAATTTAAATAGGCATGTGTTACGGACTTAGTACACGGGATAGCCGGGATAGTTTATTTTAATTATATATATATATATATATATATGGTGTGTGCATCAATATCAGTGGCTAGATATTATTATATCGACTCTAGTGCTATAGGAGGGAGGTTGCGCGTAGTGGATAAATCCCCTAGCTTGAGGAGTAGGGCGAGTATATTCCCAGGTCATAGCATCCGTTATATGGGTGAGGGACATCTCACTTTCAGGGGAGGAATATGACCGCCTCTAATTTTTATGTATTATCCAAGTTAGTGAGCGATTCTGACTTGGGGTAACTAGGTTATGTGAATATGCCTAGTGGGATAACACTTTAGAGGATTTGCATCCGACGAGTTATTACTCCGGGAGGATGTTTAGTATTAATTATTATTTCAGCATGTTTGTGAATGTTGTGATATAACTATACATATATAATGAGGTAAATAATTATATGTGGGTAAATTAATACAGGCCGTGAATTGTATTAGATATATAATGGGTGTGAAAGTTATATGAAATTTAAAAAGGGAAATGATTATTTAAGTTAGTGTTGATAACAACTTAGAAATCATAATTATGGCACGTTCGGATAGAGTAGGGTGGTGGCAAGGGGATTATATCAGTTATCTAGTCATGAGATAAATAACTAGGTGAATTAATCAAGGCGTTAGTAGTGCACATTAGAGGAGGGGTGAGGATGTCCTCAAGGGAAAGCGGCACTAACTAAAATATGGAGAGCATGTATATTTACTTATTACTGCAAGTTAATCATTTGCTAAATATTTTCCAAATGTTTTGGGTACTAACACTTGCTATAAAAAATTAAAAAAAAACCTTTTAGGTGTCCAGCCACAAGGACGCCAGGCTTGACTCATTTCAGGGATCCGTTGCTGTAGCATGTGTGGATGTTGAGGGAGTTTGATAGGCGCCTCGTTCTTTTCATTCTTAGTGTAGAGACTTCGTATCATTTATTCGAGCAAGTCTCTCACAGTTTTATTTCAGTACTTATGTCAGACATGTTAATATTTATTACTTGTCTTTACTTTTGTTGGATTTGAAACCGATGGTTTATTCGGTCAGATAATTATTTGTGAATGGTTGAATTCAGTTAATTGTGATTGTTTATATTATTCTGTTTTCGCATGAGTATTTAATTTTAGTTAATGAAAGAAAAACTTGGTACCAGTCTAATTTTCTCACTTAGGTGGTTAGTAATTAAAAAGGGTGGCAGTGATGCTAAGAATGAACCAACTGAGAAACCTGTTATAATTTGATTTAGGACTGATCACCCGGGGTTAATTAGACGGGGTGTCATAGTTCCCTTATCTCCTTTATTTTTCTATGTACTCATTTAAATGCCCTGCCTGGGCCAACTCCTTCATATGGGATTTGAGGGTCTTGCGGTTCTTCATTTTGTGCTCATTTTCTTTATGGTAGGCTCATCGGAGTGAGATGGTTCTCTTGCTTGGATCACCACCCATCTTCTCCGCCCACTCGAGAAACTGCTGGTCTTTGATCTTACCCATGATCTTGTATATATGTTCTTTAAAACAGTGTTGATCGCCTGAAAGGCTTTGGATGGGTCTGCCTTATTTCCATTATTAAAACCTCCGTTTTGTTTCTTGCCACCTTCTTGGGAGTACTCTCTTTATCGTTTCCTTCAATCAACTTCACACAACTGTTATCATCTTAGTTGAGGGTGACCACATTTTCCACCTTAGCATATTTTTTTATGCGCAACATAAGATTATCGATGTTGTATGCCTCCTTCTTAATGAGGGACTAGTGCATTATGGAGTTATGGGGAAGATCTATCTTAAATGATTCCACGAAAACTTACTCCGAGCAATCGACTTCTTTTAAGGTTTACTAGTAGAGTTTGTTTTAATCTCGTAATATCTTTTAGGATTTCTTCCTCATAATGAGGAGAGAATCCATTCTTTTTGGGAGATAACTGCCTGTAATAAAGCGAGTTGTGAAGGCCTCCACGAGTGACTTGAAGTTCTTGACCAACCCATGTGGTAGCCTATCAAACCACTTTTGTGCAACATCCCCTAGATTGGATGTGAATATACGACATATGAGGCCATCATTGTGGCTCCACAAGGTCATTGTTTGCCTATACTGATGCATGTGGTATATAGGATTGGTCTTCCCATTATATATCTTGAACCTTGGGGTGGAGAACTTCTTTGGGGTCTCATCTTCCTCAATTTTTGTCGAGAAGGGGGATTGCATCTGAGTGATGAGTGCCCTTCTGGCGAGTTCTTTGGTGGATCTAGCCCGACGATTTGCTGGGTGTTGATATATTTTCCTTCGTACTAAACTTTGAATATCATTTTTATGATGTCTTTTATTTTGGTTTTACCTTACTAGGCATCTCTCTGGCTCTGAATGCTCCTGCTTGCGGTGCGAACTCCTTCCTTGGCTACGAGTTTTACTCGCCCGAGGGCTAGGCGTTCGACCAAGACGCTTGCGTTTATCTCCTTGGACCAATAGCTTCATTTTTTCCAAGCATCGATGGAGATGCGCATTTTACTCCATTTGGAGGCGTGTCGCCTCCTCTTGCTGATGTAGTCGCTCTTCAAACGCGTCAACCGCCCGCGAGATCTGAGTTGATTAGAGCTTCTCTAGTAGACGGTGTCGTGGATGATGGTCATCTTGACTTCTATAGAGGTGGATCTCAGACTTGACTCTGTGAAATGATAGTCTGCCTAGCTGATTGCTCGTAACAGGTGAACTGTGAGGGTGATACATCGCTTAACTTGCTGGATTTAATTTGCTTAGGGAAAAAGAATTTTTTTCCATAAACGACACCAATTATCAGTGCAAATATTCATAATAAATGAATCTAAGCAATTGAAACCAAACAACGAATAAACACAACCTCACGAGAAAGGGATTTACATGGTATGACAATTGCCTACGTCCACAGGGTTTTTATCTCTGTTTATTACTTCCTTTAAATTTTCTAGCAAGAAGTTACATGCCCTTTTTTCTTCCTATTGAACTTCTTACACGTGTTGGTTAAGCTTCCTCTTGATTTACAGTAATCTCCTTCAAGATATTTGGTAGGTAGATTGACCTCTTTATAGTTATCTTTTGTGATGTTTATCATTTAATTATAGGTTGTCCTCCCTTCTGGATCCAGAGCCATTTGGGCCACTATGTTTGGGTTGTTCGGTTTGCACCCCACAAAATCTGGGTTGTTGGATCCACTGTCGTGTCATGTCGTGTTCGTATTTAATTTTCGCGGCCATAAAATCAACCTGGATTAGATCCGTTAAAGACACGATAGTAACCTTGTTAAGACCCATTATAGACCCGATTGAAAGCCCATTATTAATCCATTATTAATGATGCTTGAAACAGCACCACCAAATAAGGTGTTTGCAAGCTCCAACCAGTGATAACAATGACATCACAAGACTATATATATATATGGTAGAATGAGGTGAGGAGAAGAGGATGAACACCAATATATAAGTGTTTCAGCCAATCTGGCCTATGTCCACTATGAGTGTGTGAGTCATATCACTGAATGAAGGAACTAATGTCCATGGATACAATCTCTCAAGCTTTCTCTCTTTACTGTGTAAAATGAGAGAGGATGACCTCTATATATAGTGCTTGGCGGGTGTAATGTACCCCCAAGCATGCAATGAGCATGTGCATGAAGATTCAACTAGTATAAGGATGAAACGTGTATGATCTTAACTAAATAATGATGACCTCAATATTCCCTCACGTGTAGGGAATGATTCAGTTATAACAGATTTGTCCACCTGTTCCAAACTATACATGTGCTTGTAAATGTTCGGCTATCTTCGATTGGTGCAACCTCGGCCTAGAAGGGTACGAGGTTGATGAAGTCTGACTGTTTCTTTGTCTACGGTTAATATCCATGATGACCTCAGTCAATTAGGTTGGCCGAGGTTAGGTATGAATAGTTGTAACATCGGCTTGGGCTGATGATGATGTTGCTAGATGATCGATCCCATGGAACACTACTGATATCGGCTGATGATTGCAACGTCAGCCTGGGCTGATGCCCATGAGCCCTTGCTGATCTCGACTGATGCCCAACCGAGGTTGATGTATGAGGTAGAAGCAATGTCGGTTGGGGCCAACCTTGTAAAAGGCGATGTTACCGATGGTTCGGGCTTTTGGTCCCCTCGGCTGTGAGACTGGTCGAGTTTGATGGCTTTGAGTAAGAGGGTAAACTTTAGGCATATCAATCACCCCTAGCCCTTAGTTACCTATGTGAATAGGTGATAGAGGGGTATGTAAGGCCGAGGTTGAGTTTTCTTCAGTGCCAACATTCTCTTGACACATGTCACTTGCTGAAGTGAGTGGTGTGCCTATCAAGGCATGATGATTCTGATTTGCCCCTTAGGTTCCCTAGACAATAATGGGCCTTGGGACTCGCGCCAAAATGATTAGGTGGGTTTAAAACCTTTTCTCTCTCTTTCTTCTTCATTTCTTCCTTCTATTTTCCTGCCTAAGTTTTCACTCTGCAACTGCAACTATAAACTTTCATCGTTGGTTGTCGTTCAGGGCTTTCCTTGCCTCCAAAACATCTTTTCTTCTATTCTGCGATTATCCAGGTACCATCTTCATCCTCTTTTTTCCATTTTTAGTTATAAACGTCATTTCCGAGTTTTCGGTGTATTTTATGCATTATTTGGCAAGGTTTTTTGCATTTTACGGTGAGTCTTTGCATATTTTGGTGACCTTGTTCTTAAGTGTTATTGGTGCTATTGGTTTGAAAACCTCTCACTTTCCTAGTTTGATCCTTTGTTTAGTTTGTCTAAGTTTTTTTCCTGTTTGGGGTTTTTGAGTCTAAGTGTAGTGTCGTATACCTTATGCTCAGACCCTTGTACCAACTTATACAAGAGTTCCCTTCCCTTCGTGAGAAGACTTTTGAAAAAATTAGGTAGATAGAGCTAGCCTAAGAGGAAGCTCGTAGGGCTGAGGCCTTCCCTTTCAGACCCATCTTTCCTCCACCTCTGAAGGTGATCTACCCTGAGTCAGCCAAGCCTGCTGAGCCAGCAGAGGTTTTAGTGGACCCATCACCAATGTTTGAGTCTGAGTCATCTTCCTCAGACCCTATGTCTCTAGACTCTTTCCAAGAGGCAATGGATTATTCTATCAGGGAAGATGAGATCCCTGAGCAGGCCGAGGTTTCGAGCCGTGCCTCGTCTCATCTGGGTGCTAGCACCTCACAACCTTCTTCTAATGTTGAAATTATAGGGCTTAGCATGGCTCTTCCCCCCATTATTTATTCCATTCCTCTGTCGACCACCACCGGGGTTGAATTTGCTCAGAGGTTTTGTGATGGTGTCCCTGCACTGGCCCAGGCCGATGTTGCTAGGGATGAAGATGATGGGCAGGGAAGTGATATTGATACATGTGAGGCAGCCGAGATTAAGAGCTCCGTCAGTGAGTATGACCTTCTAGATTTTTGGCACCTCTATTCAATAAACTCTTCCATTGACCTTAGGAGACCTCTGAGGGATGAGAGGGCCTTTAATGGCCGAGAAAGAGAGATATGCGTTTATGAGGAGATGTTTAAATTAGGCTTTCGCCTTCCTGTCCACCCTTTCATAAGAGCTATCCTTTCCCATATAAATCTAGCCCCTTCACAATTATCCCATAATGCCTAGAGGGTTATGATTTGGGCCATCGTCCTTTGGAGGTTTGTCCACCATTCAGACCTTCCAGTCAGAGTTTTCACTGGGTGTTATGTGCCCTCCTCTGCCAAAAACCACCCTAGATGTTACCACTTCTTAGCTAGGAAGTCAGAGAAAAAGTTGTTGTTAGTTACCCAAACTTCAAATCATAACTAGAAACCTCGGTATTTCTTCGTACTTGGGTCATGGGAATTTGGTCAGAATGAGGCCTCTAGAACGTCGGTTCCAAGGGCACCTCTGAGATGGGGAAAGGTCTACCTTGATGCTAAAGTCGACCCTGGAATTAGCCAGGATAATGTTCAAAAAGTTAAGGATCTTCAAAATCAGGGGGAACGGGGTCGTCTAGTAAAATATGAACATCTAATGACCCCATACTACCTCTCACACAAACTTGGGGGGTGATCCTTTGATAGAGCTTCGTAAGTCTCATTTTTCATAAGTTGTACCTCTTACTTTTCATGCTTCTGATTTACTAACTCAGATATGTGTTTTGTAGAGCGCCCTAAAGGTATATCTGATGACCTTTGGGAAATGTCTGCTCCCAGTCTTATAAAGTTGATAAAGAAGGCTGGCCAAAATGTATCCCCTCCTCCTACCCAATAGAACATCAGCACATCCAAGGCCAATGTTATGAAAAAGAGGAAGACTACAATGAACCTGGAACATCAAAGGCAGAGCAAGACTCAAAAAGGGGATCGCGCCATTCCCATCTCTTCAGACGAGGCCTTGGCAACTCGTCTTTCTTAATTGAAGATAAGTGATACTCTTATTGTCCATAATCTGTAGGCTGCTGATGCTAATAGCACTGTAATGACTAAAGGGGATAAGCATTTCCTACGCTCTTTTGACATCCCTTTGCTGGTCGAGTTTACCCTCTACATATCAATTCAGGTACTAATTTCTGATCATTTACTCTTCTTAAGTATAACCTCGACCGCTTTGTAAGTTATACCCCACCCTCATATGTCTGACTTCCCACTGTAGGGTATCTTGTCCATGCATCATTTTGTTAATTGGACCCTAACAAAGATGCCCCTCATAGAGAAGGGCCAAGAAGCTCGAAGTCCAAGCCTCTTTAAATGAAGAGGTTGAACGTCTGAAAGAAGATCTTAAGGAGGTTGACAAGCTGAAGGAGGTTGTCCAGCAGAGAGACAGGGATATGACCAACCTCAAGAAAGACCACGACTTAGATCTGAAGGCTAAAGACAATGCCCTTCAGACTAAGGTGGATGCTGCAGTCAGGGTTGCCTTAGAGGATTCTTCAGAGAAGATTATTGAAGATTATAAGGTCTCTGACGAATTCATCATTTTTGGCATTGAGTACCTTGAAAGGCGTATCAAGGTAACTAGTTAATGGGTAGCCTTCAAGGAGAAAGAGTTATGGAGTCTAACTGCCTCAGACTTTGAGGGTTTAGGTTTTAGTGACCCCGGTTCGCTCAGGCCTTGAAAGAGGTTGAGGAGGCCAATGCTGCTCCTGCTGAGACTTCTCCCTTGGAAGTCACAGAGACAGAAGATGTTAATCCTCAGGATGATGGGGCTGAGGTGACCAACGTCGGCCGTGATGATACAACTGCTTCTGCAGAGGGTTAAGCTTTTTTTTCTTAAAACATCATTATAACTTGTAACATTTGATTTCCTTTATGCACCTCTTAGCTTTTGAGAAATCTGATGGAACCTTTGGTATATAAAATTTGTAACTCTTGAATGATATTTTTATGATAATCATTAATCCCATCTTCTTCATATTATATTGCTTCTTTCAATGTTATGCTTGGATGTCTTTCATCATAATTTTCACTAAATTAATGATGTTTTAAGGTCTGAGGTCATCAACTTCTGATGTTTCACCTCATATTTTCACCAAACCAATGGTGTTTAAGGTCTCAGGTCACCATAATATGATGTTTACCCTCATTTTTTTCACCAAATAAATGATGTTAAAGGTCTGAGGTCACCATATATGATGTTTACCCTCATAATTTTTACCAAACTAATGATGTTTAAGGTCTGAGGTCACCATAATATGATGTTAACCCTCATATTTTCACCAAACTAATGATGTTTAAGGTATGAGGACACCAACTTATGATGTTTCACCTCATATTTTCACCAAACCAATGGTGTTTAAGGTCTCAGGTCACCATAATATGATGTTTACCCTTATAATTTTCACCAAATAAATGATGTTTAATGTTCGAGGTCACCATAATATGATGTTTTCCCTCATAATTTTCACCAAACTAATGATGTTTAAGGTCTAAGGTCACTATAATATGATGTTAACCCTCATATTTTCACCAAACTAATGATGTTTAAGGTCCGAGGTCACCAAATTTTGATGTTAAACCTCATAATTTTCACCAAATAAATTATGTTTAAGGTCTGAGGTCACCATAATATGATTTTTATCCTCATATTTTTCACCAAATTACTGATGTTTAAGGTCCGAGGTCACCAAATAATGATGTTTACCCTAATTAGGGTTGTATGGCATCCATTCTTCCCTTTCCTTCTTTGTCCATAACCCCTAAACCTCATGACCAACCAAATCCTTGGCAAAAATCCTTTGCTAGTATTTTGAAAGAACAATCTCCTTCCCATGCAGTTAATATCAAACTTCTGTCAAAATATAAGGGTGAACCAACAATTATTTTCTCCCAAGAAGAAGTTGACATTCTATCTTCTCCTTTCAAGCATGCCCTAGTTGGAAAGTTCTCACATGGAAAGCCATCAATGGAGTTTATTCGGAAAAACTTTGAATCTTTTGGTTTAAAGGCTGCATATCATATTGGTCTTATTGATCATAAACACATCCTTATCAGAGTCAACTGCCAAGAAGATTTCATGAGGCTATGGATGAAAGATCAATGGTATATTGGTAAGTTCCCTATGAGGACTTTTAAATGGTCCCCATTATTTAGATCTGATCAAGAAAGTCCCCTTATTCCCATATGGTTACAATTTCCAGGTTTACCTATTCATCTTTTTTCCAAAGAACCATTTTTTTCGTTGGCTCAAGCAGATGGAAATCCCCTTAAGATTGATCAATCCACAGAAAATATTCACAGACCTAGTGTGGCTAGAGTGTGTGTAGAATTGGATCTTCTAAAGCCAAGACCCTATAGAATTTGGATAAGGAGTGGTGATGTTGGTTATTGGCAATCCATCGAATATGAAAACATGCCTTCTTATTATTCTCATTGTTTCAAACTTGGGCATCAAGAAGGAAATTGTATGTTTAAGAAGGAGATCAATAATAAACCTAACAAGAATGGCAAGGAAGTTGTTGAACAAGATACGCAACCTTTAAAGAATTCATCCAAATTTCAAGAATCAGTTTGGAAGTATAGACCTATAGAAAAGGAGTCAGAGAAGCATCCTGTCTTGAAGTTCCAATCATAAGCCTCTACCAGTTTAACCAAGAATCTTCCCATTGATACTGAAGAACCAGTAATAAGAATGCAAGTTGAAGATACAGACAAACAAGTAAGGTCTCCTAATCAGAATGGTATTGTGACAATTGCAGAAGTAAATGATGATTGCAAAGAGGATACTGAAGAAGAGGAATGTGAATGGAATGAAGATAGCATGGAGGAATTGAACATTGGAAAATTACTATCAAAGAATGGGATCAATTTAGGTGATGAAAAGTATTACAGTACAGGAACTAAAATGGATAAGGTGAAATATAAAGTTCAAAATACCAAGAGGGGGTACAACTCAGATAATTAAAAGTCTGTTATCCAGGAAAAATCTAACTAGGAGGATTTGAATATGTTCTCAGCTTTGTTGACAGAAAAAATGGATAGTAAGGAGAGAAAGGAGAATAGTACAGTGAAACCTATAGTGATCTTTCGAAAGAAGACTAAAGCCAAAGGAAATAAGAAGGTGATCACAGCCAAAAGAAGGGTTACCAGATCTGCTACTAGAGGTTCCAAGCAAGTTTGCCATATTCAATCTCAATGATTCAAGGAATAGTATGGAATGCTCGAGGAGTGGGGAATAAGCCTACAAAAAGAAGGATTAAAACACTTTGTAAGAATAATAACCTTTCCTTTTTAGCCATTCTTGAACCCTTGGTTGTTAGTTCTAAAATAGAAGATATCAGGAGACTTATAAGTTTTGAGGGTTGTTGCTTTAATAGGTTAAATAAAATTTGGTGCTTCTGGAGACATGGTATTCAATGTGAGGTTTTGGTAGATGGGGATAAAAATTTACTGCTTAAACTAGATCATCCAAACTTAAAAAATCAGATAGGAGTTAATTTAGTTTATGTTAAATGTACTAGACTGGAAAGAAGGGATCTTTGGGAGTCTTTAGCATATAGTTCTTCTCTGTGTAATGATTATCCTCTCATTGTCATGGGGGACTTCAATATACTTAGTACAAGTACATAAAGGGCTGGGGGTGCTCATATTGATCTTGGGGGTGCTTCTGAGTTTAACTCTTGCTTGATTAGCTGTTCATTGCAGGATTTGGGTTATACGGGATCTAAATTCACTTGGGCTAAAAGTGTCAATGGGAATATGATGTTTGAGAGACTTGATAGAGGCTTGGTTAATCCTTCCTGGTTGGATTATTTCCCTAATTCCTCCATTACTCATTTGCATAGAAACTGTTCTGATCATAGTCCCTTATTACTATCTATTCAAAGTCAGTTTGATTCCTCATCTAAACCATTTAGATTTATAAATATGTGGAGTTCTCATGATGGTTTTATCAATTTAGTCCAAAGCTCTTGGGCAGTAGCTGCTACAGGTAGACATATGGATGTATTTTCATTCAAGCTTAAAAGACTGAAAGCAACTTTGAAAATATGGAATAGAGAGGTTTTTAAAAATGGTTTTAAAGAAATTTCCATTATGGAGGACAATTTAATCCAAGAAGAGCTAAAGTTAGAATATGATAATAGTGGAGCTCAAAGGCAGATCTATTCTAAAGCCAAGGCAGACCTCAATGTTGCTATGGCCAAAGAGGAAATGTTCTGGTTTCAGAAATCAAGGGGTGATTGGATAAGTAATGGAGATAGAAACACAAAATTCTATCATGCTCAGGTGCAAAATAATAGAAAAGACAAGGCCTACATGTTATAAAAGATGATGAGGGGAGAATCAAAGAGACTAAAGAAGACATTGCTAACAAGTTTATATCTTATTTTTCAAATTTGTTTTCTGTAGGTCCTCTTGAAGATAATGGTCTTCTTGAAGTTATCCCAAAGATATTGACAGAGGAGATGAATAGTATTCTTATTTCTATCCCAGAAGAAGAAGAAATTTTGAATGCCATAAAAATTATGAATCAGAATAGCTCAGCTGGATGTGATGGCTATAATGGTTATTTCTATGTGCAGTGTTGGGATATAATCAAGCAGGATCTTGTGAATGCTATCCAAGCATTTTTCTTAGGAGCTGACATTCCCAAATCTTGGAGTTCTACTATGATTTGTCTTATTCCTAAAGTTCATAGACCTATGTTCTGCAAGGACTACAGACCTATAAGTCTTTGTAACTTTAGTTACAAGATAATCACCAAGATTATTAACTCCAGACTTAGCCCTATGCTTCCATCTATTATTTCTTGCAATCAATTAGGATTTGTGCAAGGGAGAAACATTCTTGATAACATTATGTTAGCTCAAGAGATGATGCAATTTATTGATAGAAAAGCTACTGGAGGTAATGTGGTTTTGAAACTTGACTTGGCTAGAGCATATGATAGAACTTCATGGCATTTCTTAATTAAATCTCTAAGAGCTTTTGGATTCTCAGAGACTTTTATTGATATAATTTGGAGATGCATTTCTTCCACCTGGTTTTCTATAATTATCAATGGGAAGCCTATGGGATTCTTTCAACCTTCCAGAGGAATTAGGCAAGGGGATCCTATTTCCCCAATCCTTTTCATTATCATGGCAAAAGCTTTTAGCAGAGGATTGAATAAGCAGATGTTGGCAGGTTCTATTGCTCCTTTCTCTCAACCTAGAGGATGTCCATTAATTAGCCATCTTGGGTATGCTGATGATTTAATTATTTTTTCTAGAGGTACAAAGCACAGTCTTAAAAACCTTATGAAATTTATTGAATGTTATGAGAAGGAATCAGGTCAACTCTTTAATAAAGAGAAATGTTGCTTCTCTTTAAGCTCTAAAGCTTCTGTGACTGTCAGATCTAGTATTGCAGCCTGCACAGGTTTCAAATTTTCTAATGGCTATATGAGCTATCTTGGTTGCCCTCTGTTCAAAGGAAGAATGAAAGCTATGTACTTTGAATCTCTAATTCATTCTATTGCATCCAAAATTCAGAGTTGGAAGTCTAAATTTCTTTCTTTAGATGGTAGAGTTACTCTGATCCAATCTGTTTTAAATTTTATCCCTATCTTTACTTTATTTTCTTTACAGCCTCCTAAATTGGTGATTAAATCAATTACTCAATTGATTAGTTCATTCTTTTGGGGAATAAATAAAGATTATGGGAAAAAATTTCATTGGATCAAGTGGGATTCTATTTGTTTTCCAATAAAAGAAGGTGGATTAGGCATAAAAAATTTGGAGTATATCAAAGAAGCTTCTAACATCAAATTGGCCTGGAATATGAAGAAGAATACTAGCTTATGGGCTAAGTTTATGAATGCTAAATACTCTAATGTTCCTACTGGAAGTGGATCAATGACTTTTAGAAGAATCGGGTCTGCTTGGAATATAATGGAGGCTAATTCTTTATGGTTAGATAATGGTCTGATTTGGCAGCTTTCTTCTACTGGAAAGTTCACATTTTGATCAGCTTATGAGATTATTAGAAAGCATAAATTGTCATCTTTAGCATTTAACTATATATGGGATCCTAATATTCCTCCTAACATATCTACTTTTATGTGGAAAACATTATCTAAATGTGTTCTTGTTGAAGATCTTATTCAAAAGGTGGGAGTGAAATTAGCATCAAGATGTCAATACTTCCATAAGGAAGGGGAATCTCTAAACCATCTCTTTATATCAAGTCCTATAGCTGCAGAAGTTTGGAATCATTTTTGCTTCTTACTGGGAGTTACTCCTAGACCATCCACTATTCATAGCTCGATAATTCAATGGTGGTTACATTTAGGAAATTCTCATATATCTCAGTGGCTTCATAAGATCATTCTAGTCACTATTATCTAGGAAATTTGGCTTGCCAGAAACAAAGCTCTTTTTGAAGGTATAACTATGAGAGCTAACATGATTTCATCTAGAGTGATATCTAGAATTGTAGAGGTATTCCAACATTCCAAAATCAAATGTGGGATAAATGATGTATGCAAGGAGGTTATCAATGTCTTTTCTCTTAATTTTAAGATTTCAAATTCTTCTTTTATATTCATGCCTTGGAAATGTCCTCCAAAAGGTAGATTCAAACTCAGCTGTGCTGCCAAGACAGGGAACAATATGGGTATTGGCTCTATTATTCGAAATGATATGGGTCAATTCATTTGGGCTTTCTCAAATGCTTTATCCACAAATTCATCAATTGAAGCTCAAGTTCAAGCTATTTTGGTTGGGATAAAGTTTTGCAAGGAGAAGGGTATTTCTAACATAGACATAGAAGTAGCGTCAGAAAATATTCTTCAATGTTTTATTTCTTCTTCTACAGCTCAGTGGCGTATAAGGACTGAAATTTCTGAAATCAATGAATTTCTCCCAACTAATCATTGCTTCATCAAGTTATGTTTATCAGAAGCCAATAAAACTGCAAAGTTGCTTGCCAATCATGGATCCTATCATCAAAGCTCTTTTAGCTTTCAAAATTATTGTGATCTCCCTAGAGAGATTAGAGCTTCTATTTTAGTAGTTTCAGAAAAGGTCTTTGTTTGATTTGCTTGTAAGCCATGTGAGAGGGCTTTTCTCTCTATAGTTTCAATAAATATCCTGATTTAAAAAAAAAAGGTTTGAGGTCACCATAATATGATGTTTACCCTCATAATTTTCACCGAACTAATGATGTTTAAGGTCTGAGATCACCATAATATGATGTTAACCCTCATATTTTTTACCAAACTAATGATGTTTAAGGTCTAAGGTCACCAAATTATGATGTTAACCCTCATAATTTTCACCAAATTACGATATTAACCCTCATAATTTTCACCAAATTAATGATGTTTAAGATCCGAGGTCACAAAGATATGATGTTTACCCTCATAATTTTTACCAAATAAATGATGTTTAAGGTCTGAGGTCATCATAATATGATGTTTACCCTCATAATTTTTACCAAATTAATGATGTTTAAGGTCTGAGGTCACTAAATAATGATGTTTACCCTCAAAATTTTCACCAAATAAATGATGTTTAAAGCCTGAGGTCACCATAATATGATGTTTACCCTCATAATTTTTACCAAACTAATGATGCTTAAGGTCTGAGGTCACTATAATATGATGTTAACCCTCATATTTTCACCAAACTAATGATGTTTAAGGTCTGAGGTCACCAAATTATGATGTTAACACTCATAATTTTCACCAAATTAATGATGTTTAAAATCTGAGGTCACCAAAATATGATGTTTACGCTCATAATTTTCAACAAATAAATGATGTTTAAGGTCTGAGGTCACCATAATATGATGTTTACCCTCATAATTTTCACCAAACTAATGATGTTTAAGGTCTGAGGTCACCAAATAATGATTACCCTCATAATTTTCACCAATTTAATGATGTCTAAGGTCTGAGGTCACCAAGTTATGATGTTTACCCCCATAACTTTCACTAAATTAATGATGTTTAAGGTCTAAGGTCACCATATAATGATGTTTCTCCTCATATATTTACCAAACTAATTATGTTTAAAGCATATAAAAAGATTGTTGGCACAACACTACTATCTTTTCATTAATAACCTCTTCATAAAATAATACATGTATTACAAAGAAGGATTGCAACATCATAAATAATATTTCTTCCGGTGGTCGGCATTCTAAGGATTGGAGAAAGTTTCCCCTTCAAGATTTTATAGCCGGTAGGTACTAGGCACAACCTCATCCACTACTCTGTAAGGACCATGCCAGTTTGGGTGGATCTTATTTGCCTTTTGCAACGTCTTCTTTAGGACTAGGTGTCCCACAGCTATAGGCCTTGATTTCACCCTTTGATTGTAGAACCTTGTTATTCTCTGCTGGTAAGCTGCATGTCTAATCTCTGCATCTTCCCTTCTCTCTTCAATCAGATACAAGTCAAGTCTTCTCTCTTCCCCATTCCTCCGAGGGTTATAGGTCTGAACTCTATGAGTGGGAAGTCCTACCTCTATAGGGTTGATAGCTTATGAGCCATGGGATAACATAAATGGGGTCTCCCCCATTGGTGTCCTCACTGTCGTCATATAGGCCCATAATATGACATATACCTCCTCTGTCCATCTTCCTTTGGCCTCCTCCAACCTCTTCTTTATTCCTTTAAGGATCGTTCGGTTCGTGACCTCGGTCTTCGCATTTTCCTGGTGTGGCCATCTCCGCTGATCCCCGTCGCGGAGGGAGGAGGAATCCATCGGGCCCTGCGCGTCCCCTCTTCGGAGAACGCTTCGGCCGACGTCGATTTTGTGAGGTGTGAAAAATGTAGAGAGATTCAGAGTTGCCAGTCTATTTTACTCAAAACAGACAAAAGAGAAAGAGGAAGCCACCTCGAAGGATGGCATCCAAAGACATACTGGTGCGTGCGAAACCAAAATGATTCGAAAAGGGTTCGGAGGCTTAGTTACGAAATGGGAAGGTGTTAGGCACCCATTCCGCCCTTTCGGTCTCTCATGGATATTTGCTATTTTCCTTTATGTTTCCCCCCGTGAGATGTGTGCATGTGTATATATATAGAATGGAGGTAAGAATCCTCGGCTTGTATCATGAAAAAGATAAAGCGAGTCATCCATAGGAAGATTATAAAAGTAATATTAGAAAAATAAGATTTACGTGGTTACCCCTACATTGATCGCTATAAAAGACCGATAACGCACATGGAGTAATGTGTCACTAAGACTAAGGATATACATAATATAAGAAAAATGGATTTAGAGAAAATAGGAAATGAGATAAAAAGTGAGAGAAAGGACTCGAGTCTCGGGTTTTACCCCGAGACGCCTACGTAGCCTATAAGGATCAAAGTCCACGTAGTTCGCATACAAAGCAAAGGGGTGGGGTTTATCCCATAAATCCAAATATGAGATCTCTTATTTGTAAGTGTGTGTGTGTGTGCAGAAAAGGTGTCTTAGTTGTGAGAAAAATGTGGAAAAAATGTGAGAATCCCTACTTGGAATTTATGAGCAAACCCTCTTTTTCTTGTTTTAGGGTTTTTATTTATATGAAAATAAGAGATGTGCATTAATACTAAATAAAAAGTATATTAGGATGTGTGAGATGAGATTATAAAAGTGCTAAGTAAGAAAACAAGTTATTGGGAATTCAAGAGAATTTAAGAGAGGGAGTTTGAGAAAGTTGGACCTTCTTGAAGATCTTGAGCTTGATCTTGAATGTTGGAGAGCATCCCTTGAGCTTAGATGATTATGGAGATTGGATAATTCACCAAGTTTGATGAAAAGGATGATGAAAAGTGAAGGTAAAAGAGGGATTTGGAAGTTGAAATCACGCTGCCTTCGAGAGAGGTTTCTGGGATTTGTTTAGATAGATTCCTATCAGATCTGGGCTCCTTGCAAATAAGGCCAAAGCCTCCTTTTATAATCCCAGGGGACTACCGATCGGCCCTATCATGGCACTGCCTATCGGCAAGTGCCGATAGGCAGGATCTGGGACCTGCCATTTGGTAGTGCGCCTCAAGCTTTTTCGGAAAATTGGCCGCCGAGGGCAAACCGTTGGTTAGAATCGCGCATGGGGAATACCGTTGGAAAGGTATTTCAGAGACCTTCGAAAGTCCTTTGGACCGCTCCCGAGTTCGGGAGTTGAATTTGGGTCAAATGTGGCTCAAAAGCGTTTGTCGATCAATTAGACGGGGAATCGCGCGGACGCAAACGGCGCGTTCGTCGTCATGGTAAGTCCGAATCGCTCACGGGGTATACCGTTGGAAAGGTTACGAGTTGTAATTCGACATTCCAAAGAGTTTGACCCAGTTTGGATAGTTGACTTTGGTCAACCGGGCCCAAGAAATGCTCGGTGGCTTCCCAGAGTCAAACGGATCGTTCGTCAGCATGGAAAGTCGGAATTGCTCACGGGATGGATCGTTGGAAAGGGTATTCAGTGCCCTTAGAAGATTCATTTAGCCTCGGTCGAGATAAAGAGTTGACATAGGTCAAATAGAGCCCGGGAGCTTTCGGTGGCCTCTAGGTTAGGTTTCGGATGCAAATGGCGCGTTCGTCTGCATGGTAAGTCAAAATCGAGCACGGGGTGGACCATTGGAAAGGGTATTCAGTTCCCTTCGAAGATTCATTGAGTCTCGGTCGAGATGAGGAGTTTGACTTTTGGGTCAAACTGAGCCGGGGGGTGCCCGATGGCTTCCAGGTTAGTACTCGGGACGTGACCTGGGTTTATAGTGATGAAGGGAGGTACTAGGGACCTAAGGAGAGTTAAGGGGTAACATAATGGGGTGTTTACAGAATGGGGTAGTGGGGGAGAGTTGAGGGGTAACAGAATGGGGTGTCTACAGAGCCCCTCGACGGGTGAGTTTGGAACAAATGATAGCCGTCGATTAGACACCGGATGATGTTTTTGAGGGAGTATGACCGATTCAGAGGGTCAAGGTCGATTCTGAGGACCTAAGAAGTATGCTGGGGATGATCAATTTGGAGGATTGAGGTCAGTTATGAGGACCTAAGGAGATGAGGATGACCAATTCAGAGGGTCGAGGTCAGTTCTGACCTAAGAGTGGTGACGACCGAGGACAGAGGTCAATTCTGACCTAATTCAGGTGACGATCCAAGACCGGGGTCAATTCTGACCCAAGAGTGGTGACGACCGAGAACCGAGGTCAATTCTGACCTAACTAAGGTGACGATCCAAGACCGGGGCCAATTCTGACCCAAGAGTGGTGACGATCGAGGACCGAGGTCAATTCTAATATAACTAAGGTTAAGATCCAAGACTGGGGCCAATTCTGACCCAAGAGTGGTGACGATCGAGGACCGAGGTCAATTCTGACCTAACTAAGGTGACGATCCAAGACCGGGGCCAATTCTGACCCAAGAGTGGTGACGACCGTGGTCCGAGGATCGAGGTCAATTCTGACCTAACTAAGGTGACGATCCAAGATCGAGGCCAATGCTGACCCAAGAGTAGATAAATATTGTATTTTTATTCTGCTGGAGAAAGAGCTTTATGATTCCGATTTGAGCTGGGGAGTTTCTAGCTGGGGGAAGCTTTTTATGAGACCTCGCAAGGGTGAGCAACCTATTTTGGGTACTGTAAGAGAATTCCGCTGGGGAAGTGATCAGGTGATCCTTAGGGATTTTTCGGAGCTTTGCCGGGAGGAGTTTTCACTTAGTTTTTGAGGATTTCGCTCGGGAAGAGGTGTTCCGCTGGGAATAAGAATTTGGATCTGAGATTCCGCTGGGGAATGATGAATGGGCCGGGGAAAATTTGGATCGTCCTTTGGGAGAGATTGCTCGGTGCGAGTGGTTCTTCTGATTTATGCCGGGAAAAATACCATATGATATTGTACCGCACCGGATAGCTGATGGTTGTAAAGTCTGATGAGGAGGTGATTCGGTGGTCCGGGCGCCTTGCCCGAGAGGTCAATTGCTTAGATTTTGAGGGCTCTTTTGTGGAAAACGGTGTGTCGCCCGAAGAAGTGCAAAATTTCCTTGATGAAAACATTCTAAATCCTTCTTGGGATTTTTAGGAATTTTTCGGGGATTCTGGTATTTTCTGGGAATTTTTTCATGAAATTTTAAGGGGGTGCCGGTCGGCATAGACTGAGAGGTGCTATTCGGCAGTGGCACGGACTTTTGGGCTGCCTCGGGAAGGTGAGTAGACAGTGTCGATCGGTATGGTGAGGTGGGTTGACGATCGGCATGGCGTTTGGCCTCCTATATAAAGGGGATAATTCCCCTCATTTTTCACATCTTCCTGCCTTCTCTCTTTTTGCAATTTCTCTCTGCGAATCGTTATAGCATTCCGATCTTCAATAAATGGCCCCTTTTGTGAGAACCACTGTCCACCGGGAGTGGTTGACCATTGATGACTGGGCGAATGTGGATTGGAGGGACATGGTTCCCCTTGTTTGGGTAATGAGAATGCCTTTGATGCATTCGGGCCGGTTGCGGATGAGCGGACCTTGCTGCGGGAGCCGTCGCGTCATCGCTCTTCGAGAGTGATTCCCGGTGGTTATGTAAGTAACCTGACCTTTGGCATTCTTTCCTTTTTGGGTGATTTTTCCTTTTCTTGGCCTTTGACTGAATTTTTCCTTTCACCAGTCGGATATTTCTTTGAAGAACATGCGTGCCCACGGGTCGACGGGGCTTAGGGATGTTTGGGAGCATCTTCCACCCGTGGTGTGCTGGATGGTATCATCAGCGGGTTTTGAGAGGTTGGCGGCTGTGCTGGATGAGACGCCTCGTTCGACAGCAGTTTTGTGTGCCTTGGGGGAGAGGTGGTGGGACACTACCCACACTTTTCATTTTGGCTTCGGGGAGATGACGGTGACTCCCATAGATGTGCAGCAACTGATGGGGCCGGATTGTGGCGGGAAGCAGATAGAGGTGGACCGCCATTCAGGATACGGGGGTGACTGGGGTGAACGCGCCGATGAGGCATTTATTGGCGCATGAGTTCGGTCATTCCTGGTACCTCGGGGAGAGGGTGATCCGTCAGATTGCTGAGGAGGAGGTGGTGGTGCCTCCCGCGCAGCCTCCTACTTCTATGAGGCGGGAGCGACAATTGTTGGAGGATGAAAGGATCGCGTCGATGATTGGCGAGTCCTATGCGTTGTATACTGATACGGCCACGTCGTATGATTATATGGACTTTGTGACGAGCTGGTTGATGGCGCCCTGCATACATGATGCCTTACCTTTCCCTCTTGCTGGTTAGAGTCGGGCGGTGGGGTCTTCCCACAGTGGTGGTGGTCCGTCGGTACCTGCGGCGGCGGCGACCTCGGAGGTCCCTTTTGTTCGGCTACACACTCCTTTGTACAACATCTGATGGGCTGATGGAGGGATGGTGTCGATGCTACATCGTCCTCTTGCGATGTATCCGGAGGAGCTGGGCTTGACAGAGGACGTCCTTCGTCCTGCGGTAAACCTTTCGGTCCTTTTCCTCTCTTTTTTGATTTCTTTTGCTTGATACTGATTCTGCCTTTCCTTTGCAGCAAATTCGGGTGTCGACCACTTGGCTCAGGGACATTAGGGATTGGATATCATCGGCGACTGTCCACATTCGGGAGGTTGTCCCTATTCCTTCTTACTTGGTGCCGTCAGCCTCGTCCGGGGGAGACTCTGGCTCGAGTAGTGGGGGCGTGCCGTCTCGCCGTAGGGGAAAGAGAGCGCGTCACCGGGATGGAAATTCTTGAGAGAGAGAGAGGGAGAGGGAGTGAAATGTGGGTTCGGGCTGAGTCCCGTTGTTTTTGGCTTTTCTTTATTTCCTGCAAAAATGATGTAACACAGATAACATATATATACAATGCAATGCAATTTTTTTACTATCTTTTATCTTAATGATGAATGAATGAATGCATGCATATGCGCTTTTTAATTTGCTGCTGAGACCGTAAAAAAAAAGGAATATTTTTAGAAATCTTTCAAAGGAAAGTTATTTTATTCAAAACGGGGAATCCCATAAGGAGGGAACAGGATTCTTGCAATTCTTTTAAGAATATCAATTTATTTTTATGGCGTTTTCTGATTTGTCAAAGAATGAATGGAGGAAATTTAAAAAAGGGAATTATATAAGGAGGAAAAGGGATTTTGAAATTCTGTTGAGAATATCAATTTTTATTTTTCTGATTTTGACAAAAGAGGAAAAAGGGAGATTTCCAAAAATGGGGGGTTGTCGATCGGCAAGCACCCTGGCCTGCCTATCGGCAGTTCAGTCCAGTCCCATCAATCGAAAGCTTTGATTGGTACCCTCTTCAGCCTTTAGTACCTTGTGGGGTAGGGTTCCTTTCGATTTCTACAGGGTTTATGTCCCTTGTGAGAATTTTGAAGTATAAAAAGGGAGAAGGGTGGAGTGTTTTCCTCACACCTTTTACATTCTTCATACCCACCCATCATCTTTTAGTCTTGCAAGATGGCTCTCCCTGGTAGCATTGAGTTTGTCAACTACCTCAAAGCCTTGGAAGACATGTGCTCTTATAATGTTGACTATGATGCTTTAAACATGCGCTGAGTCTCCTTGTGGCGTAATCGACCTTTTGAGTGGAATATGCTGATGGCGGCAGTACAATTTTGGTACCCGGAAGACCATGTATTCCTCTTTGGGTTGGAAGAAGTTTGTCCTACCTACGAGGAGTTTTCTGCCATACTGGGCGTGAATCCCAGTGTTACCGCGGCTTTACCCAAATTTTCTCGTTCTCCTAGGGATTTGTTGACTGGGCTTCTTCATATCTTGCCTTCGGTGGCCGGAGGAATGATCTCCCTCCCGGCGGTGTTACAGTCCGTGCGTTCGCGGGAAGTAAGTGATGTTGTCTATACTGGAGCCGTCGTTCTGGGCCTGGTTTCAAAATTGATGTTGGTGACTGGGGAATTGCAGGTGGACCCACAACTTGCAGCCATTACCTCATGGATGTCATACCGTCGCAATCCTGCGACGGTGATATTGGCGGAGACTCTGAATGGACTGGATTCTTGGAGAGAAGGCCGTTCAGACTTTTTGAGGGGTAGCCTTGTGATGCTGTTCATGTGGTTATTTGAAAGATTTCGCTTTTTGACTCCTCCAGAATATCCTTTGTCGGCTGTACCCAAATTCTTTTCGTGCTACTTCATCCGCATGGGCCTGTATGTTGAGAACTGGGAGAATTGGCTTGTGGAGTACGGGGCTCGTGGACTGTATTGGTCCGTGCCTTGGTGGGGACAGTTGCAGCCTGTTCTGGAGCTAGGAGAATATTTATATGTGCGGCTGGTTGGTCTCAGGCAGACCTCTTTTTATTTCCCTTGGCAGATTTTGCGCCAATTTGGCTGGGCGCAGGTCGTGCCCCCTCGGACCTCAAATTTCTTTCCAGTAGAAGATTTGACTGAGCGCTTGCGTCTGTTGATAGGATCTCTGTGGGAAAATTGGCGTCCGTCGACCCGTCCCTCTTAGTCTGTTGGGAAGGTTTTCCATGTCCCCAAAGATTATATGAAGTGGTTGTGGAGGGAAGTAGTCAGCAAGATGTTGGCAGTAGAGACCGATCGGAGGTGGTTTATTTTATCTAACTCCATGGAAGGGGGTGTTGTGGTCTTTTCGAAGATAATTAAGGCTCATCGGTCCATGGAGTGTTTGCGGCACTCCATTCAGGAAAGAGGAAATTGGGGTCCTCAGGACGTGGATGATGAGTGTGTAGGCTCTTCGGGTAGCTATGGGTAGGACTCCTGGAGAGTTTATTTATGTAACAGATGTGGGGGATTTTGTCTGGTTTTTATGGTAGTAGGGGGAAGGGAGTTATCCGTTCCTTTTTCTTTATGCAATATGTACTGTAGTTTCTTATTAATGAAATAAATAAGTTTCTGATCATCCAACTGTGCCTTTCGATGAATTTTGTATTTCGAATTATCTATACCAATCGCTAAGGCATACATAATCCTTTTGTTCAAGTAGATGTTTAGAATGATCTGCCGTTCTCGGGGGTAAGAAAAGAATGGTATTTTGTGAAAAAGAAGGGGTCGTGCTCATGTGAGGAGTATGAGCCACCTACATATCTCTGGGGTTTTTGAAAAAGTTCTTATCTGTTTGAAAATAGCTTTTGCATAGGATCAGGCCCATGTAGTTCTGGGTAGAGGGAAATGGAGAGAGTTTTTTTTTTAATAGAAGGGGGATGAGAAAAGTCGTAGCGCGCCGAGATTTTGAACTAAGGGTAGAACTTCTTGAGATGGTCCAGATTGACTGGACGAGCCATCTCTTCCCCATCCATGTCAGTGAGCATGGCGGCCCGCCGGATAAGATTTTCTTCACAATGTATGGGCCGCTCCAATTGGGTTTGAACTTTCCTCTGGGGTCCCAGATAGGTTCAATTATCTCTTTGAGGGATAAATCCCCCTCTCGGACACCACGGTCCTTGACTCTCTTGTTGAATGATCGCGCTATTCGGCGATGGTATCCTTGTATGTGGTAAAGAGCTCTTAATCTCCGTTCATCTAGGAGGGTCAGCTCATCAAGACGGCCTTGGCACCATTCTTCTTCACTAACCTTGCTTTCGAGCGTGACACGTAACGAGGGTATTTCCATCTCCACAGGTAGGACTGCCTCCATGCCGTAAACCAGGGAGTAAGGGTTAGCCCCACTAGAGGTTCGAATTAAGGTTCGATAGCCCCAGAGGGCGTAGGGGATCCGGTCGGCCCAATCCCTACAACTTTCGGTCATCTTGCTGATGATGGCTTTGAGGTTTTTATTTGCGGCCTCAACTGTACCATTGGTCTGAGGTCGGTAGGGAGAAGATTTGTGTCTCTGAATCCCGTATTCGCTGACTATTTATATGGATTCTGCCTCAAAGTGCAAACCATTATCCGACACTAGCTCGTGCGGGACCCCATATCGGCAGATGATATTCTTATTGATGAATTTGGCCACCTTCTTGGCATTTAATACTACGTATGACTCATTTTTGACCCATTTGGTGAAGTAATCGATGGCAACCAGGATAAACTCATGCCCGTTTGACGCTTTTGGTGTAACTTTCCCTATGATGTCGATACCCCAGGTGGAGAATGGCCAGGGAGAAGTCATGTTATATAATTCCCGCATAGGTAGATGTTGGAGATTGGAGAACAGTTGGCATTTAGGTCACCTCCGAACATAGGCGGTGCAATCCTGGGCCATGGTGGTCCAGTAGTAGCTTTGTCGGATGATCTTTTTGGCAAGCATGTGACCGTTCATGTGAGGTCCGCATTCCCCGCTGTGGATTTTCTGCATTATCATTTCAATGTCAGGCCCTGCAATACAGTGCAAATGAGTTCCATCGAAATTCCTCTTGAGTAGTGCTTTATGGAAGATGATGTACTGAGCAGCCAGCCTTCGGAGGATAGCTCGATCATTCTTGTTAGAACCCTCGGGATACCTACTGTGTTCGAGGAGGCACCAAATATCATAGTACCAGCAATCGGCTAGTTCGGGATCGTCAGTGGAGACAAGCTCAATATGGTAGCAATGGGTCGGTCTGTCTTATTTTTGAACTAAGAAGGGGTCATTGTTATTCCCTCGGGCTTGTCGACCATGGAAGCCAAAGTAGCGAGAGCATCGGCTAGGTTGTTCTTTGCTCGGGGTAGGTAATGGAAGGTGATATCTCAAAATTGGGAGGCCAACTCTTATAATTGGGCATGAAAGGGTTAAAGCTTTTCATCCTTGACCTTTCACTTTCTGAGCACTTGATTGATGATAAGGGAAGAATCCCCGTATACATCAAGGTATTGAATACCTTTCTCGAGAGCGACCCGGAGGCCCACTGTGCATGCCTCGTATTCTGTCATGTTGTTGGTGCAAGGGAAATCCAATTTAATGGCGATGGGAGTTTGGGAGTCATCTGGGGTGACCAGAAGTATCCCAATGTCATATCCCTTTTTGTTGGTAGCGCCATCGAAGAACATTTTCCATCGGGGGTAGTCTTGATTGGTGCAGAGGATGTTTTCATCTGGGAATTCGGAGATCCAGACATCTGCTTCTTGTATAGGGTAGTCAGCGAGGTAGTTAGAGATGGATCTTCCTTTAACGGATTTCTATGTGACGTAGACGATATCAAACTCGGTTAGGAGCATCAACCATCGGGCCATTCGGCTGGACAAGGAGGGTTTTTCGAGCAGGTATTTGATGGGATCCATTCGAGATACTAGTTTAATGGGGAAGGCGAGCATGTAATGTCGCAATTTTTGGGTGACCAAAACAAGTGCGACACATGATTTTTCCAAAGCAGTGTAGTTGACCTCGTAGCCGGCCAACTTGCGACTGGCATAATAGATGGCTCTTTCTTTGTGGGAGTCCTCGAGGTACTGGGCTAGCAAAGCCCCGGCTGGAGTGTCTGTTATGGTTAGGTATAAGAGCAAATGGAGACCAGGCTGTGGTGGCATGAGAACTGGAGGTTGGGTTAGGTATTGTTTGATTCGATCAAAAGCTTCTTGGCATGCCTCGTTCCAAACCTTGGTTGAATCCTTTTGGAGGAGCTTAAATATTGGTTCACAGATGGAGGTTAGTTGGTTGATGAACCGGCTGATATATTGTAATTTCCCCAGGAAGCCTCGGACTTCCTTATCTGTTCGGGGAGGTAGCATCTCAAGTATGGCCTTTAGCTTGGCGGGATCTGATTCTATCCCCTTCTCACTGATCATGAATCCTAAGAGTTTTCCCTTCGTAACGCTGAAGACGCACTTCTGTGGATTAAGTCTCATCTGATACTGCCGCAGTCGTTCGAAGAACTTTCGAAGAGCAGGAACATGACCTTCTTTAGTTTTGGACTTGATAATCATATCATCCACGTAAACCTCGACCTCTTTGTGGATCAGATCATGCAGGATGGTTATAGTAGCCCTTTGGTAGGTAGCCCCAGTATTCTTGAGATCGAATGGCATAACGGTGTAGTAAAAAGTTCCCCATGGGGTGATGAATGCGGCTTTCTCTTCGTGGTCGGGATGAATCTTAATTTGGTTGTATCTGACAAATCCGTCAAAAAATGACTTGAGAGGATGACTGGCTATGTTGTCCACGATCATGTCAATGTTGGGTAGCGGATAATCATCCTTCGGAGAAGCTTTGTTTAAATCTCGGTAATTCACGCACATTCGAACCTTTCTTCCTGATTTTGGTACAGGTACAATATTGGCCAACCACGTGGGATATTTGATTACTCGAATGAAACCCACGTTCAACTGTTTGATCACATCTTCTTTGACCTTAAGCGACCATTCGATGCGGAGCTTTCTCAACTTTTGTTGAACTGGCCTGCCATCTGGGAGAATGGGGATCTTGTGCTGAGCCATTTCGGGATCAATACCGGCCATGTCATCGTATGAACATGCAAAGACATCCACAAACTCCCTTAGCAATTCTTCGAGTTGTGCGCGCTCATGATCGTCAAGGGTGGCCCCTATCCTAATCTCGCGCAGTTGGCTAGTAGAACCGAGATTAATAACAACAATCTCTTCTTCATTAACTTGAACGCGATTATGTTGTTTATTATTAACCTTATTTAGATCAGTTAAGAATTGTTCATTTGCAAAATCATCATCATCAAAAGTTTGATTAAAATCCACACAATTAATGTAAGGCACAACAAAATACTCAAAATCTTCATTTATTTCATTGATAGGAAAAACAGCATTGAGAACCTCATCAAAAGAGATCTCGATTACATTTGAGCAAGGATGGACAACAGTAGAAAAAACAAGGTAAACATTGGGGTTAAGGGAGATTTCAAGAGGTAGAACTGGCGCATCATGCTAGTTGAGGAGAGGTGTATCAGCAACTTAAATTAGACGGGATGGGTCCCTTGATGTAGTGCCTGAATAAACCATGCAGAGTGTCAGCCCCAGTGTCTGCAGGTTAAAGGAATCTTCGGAGTCACTTTCCTCAGTTTCTTTAGAATCTTTGATAAGCGGTGGCACCTGGTATTGGTAACTTTCGGCCCATGGGTAGCTATCTTCGAAGAAGATCTCCATTCCAGGTTTCATCTTCTTATCTATATGGTCATACCACGGTTCTGGAAAACCGCAAAAGGGGAAATCCTCACCCTCCTTGACGAATTGTCCATTTAAAGAATCTCCCGAGATAGTTCGGACGAAGTCTAACCCTCTCTTTGATTGAGTCTGGCGGATCATTCTGAGTTCTGGTTCTGATGGTTGATATCCCAAGCAGCAAGGAGGGAAACCTTTCTTCAGTTCGATGGGCTCAAGTATCCATTGCTGCCTTTGTCCCAGCCCCAGTCCGGGCATGAAGTGCATGTTTCTGAACATCTGAATCACATTGACATTGCCATGAGGGTCATATTCTGGACAAACCCTTTCTTTGAAACCGTCCCCTGCCGGGAGTAGGGATGGTTCAACTCGGAAACCTGATAGGAGCATATCATTTAACCCGTGTTGTATCTCAAGAATTGGACTACTGGTGCTTGCACCCTCAGTGTTACCGTCGTCACCCAGGATGGTGATGACTCGCCCATCGGCGAAGAACTTCAGTTTCTGATGGAATGAGGAAGATACACCCTTTATACTGTGGAGCCAGGGACGTCCGAGCAACATGTTAAAACAGGTCGGGATATCGATGACTTGGAATTCGACGACAGGGTTTATTGGTCCAACCCCTATTACAAGTTTTATGGATCCCATCACCTCACGACGGGTATTATCGTAGGCACGCACGGCAGCGGATGTTGGAGCGAGGTCACTTTCTTTCAGACCTAAACATTTAAAGGTTCTCAGCGGGCAGACATTCAAAGCGGATCCGTTGTCAATGAGAGAGAGTGGTACAACCTTCCCCATAACTTCGACGGAGATGTTGAGTGCATGATTATGATTTGGCCCAATTTTGGGGATTTCTTCTTCAGAAAAGGACAACATTCGGGTAGAGGGCCAGGATCTGACAAGGTTCACCGCTTCTTCTGGTGTGGTAGAGGGAGGAACTATGGGTCCAGTGAGTAATTTGATCAAAGCATTTCTGTGTAGTTAGGACGACATGAAAAGCCCCTATAGAGTGATGTTAGCTTGAGTTTTCTTCAATTGATCGAGGATCTTGCTCTCCTTGAGGGTCATTTCTGGCATAGGAAGGTTTTCAATGCCCTTCCCCTTATCATTGGTTGGTAGCGAGTTTGGAATTTGTTTATGTCTCCCAGATCTGGTCATGTGATTTATTGAAGAAGGGAAAAACTTAAATCCAGTTTCCTCATCAATCTCAGGTTGTTCTGCCACCTTGTCTATTTCTCCGAGGAGTTCCTCAAATGATATCATCCCACATAAGTCAGCTATTGGTCCATTTCCTCCTAAAGCTTGTTCTTCATTTGAAACTTTGAATTCTTCCCCTCATCTGGTGGCAACAATTCTATTTTCCCTTCTGAAGTTAATGCATTCCATAACTTCAACGGCTTCTTCATATAGGTCTTCCCATTCTGTGGGGATGTGTAAGGGTGAAGGGACTAGGTGCCCTTGCATCTTCAAAGTGTCAAGTAACTCGGTGATACTGCAAATGTTGTTGGTTTGCCCGAATGCTTTCGTCATGATCCGGACAACATCATCTAAGCAGATTTCGTCGGTTGGTACCATCCACCTATCTGATTCTTGGGCCCATTTCAATGCTTCCAAAAACAACGTACTGAACCTCTGGCAGTCAATAATCATCTGTGAGGGAAATTTCTTCCCGAACTCTAGGAGTTGGTTTAACACCTTTGACAATTCCATACCTCCACTTTCAGAACAGGTCCGGACAGTGAAGCACGCTCTGGTAAGGAGTGACAGCGCCTGATCAGCGGGGCTAGTAGGGCGTAGGAGGAAATATGGGCAAAGTTGAAGGGGTTTAGAAGGGTATAAGGGTGTGATTTGAGTTGATGGATCGAAATCTGGGTTTCCTTCCAAGAAGATGGCATTGGTGTGATTTGGGAGTGGGTTATGAGTAGTGTTTGGATTAGGATTAGCTGGTGGGGCGATGGTACCCCGGTCAATGAGATCTTGGATTATGTTTCGAAGGTGGAAGCATTGGTCGATGGTATGGCCAGCTGTTTGGTGAAAGGCGCAATGAGCATCGGTTTTCAAATTTCTGGGAAGTGGATTGGGTAATGGACGTGGATCCAGGGGCTTTATAAGGTTTCGTCTTAACAGGGCTTGGTAAACTTTGGAGAGGGGAACATGGAGCTCGGTGTATTCCCTTCGGACGGGAGCAGGGCGTCTTTCCGGTGCCCATGATGTGGTTGGTTGAGAGATGTTGTTGATGGTTGAGACTGCGGCACTTACAGGCTTGTCATATTTTCTGGGGGTGAATTGTCCGGACACCTTCTTTGGTTCAACTTCTGTTTTGTCAAGACCCTCTTCAATTTCTACTCCTGCTTCTCTGAAAGCTCGAAAATGGGGGTAGTATTGTCCTCCCATGGTTGCTCGGACATGGGGCAAGAAATTCTTCTTCACTATGCTGACTTGTTCTTCTTCAGACGGCCGATTGGTCATGGTATCCGCTTTTTCCCTCCATCGGGCTATAAGGTTACTGACTGATTCTCCCGAGTTCTGTTTGAGTAACTCTAAATCACGACGGGTGACCTCAAGATCTTTGTTGTATTTGTACTGCGACATGAATTCTCAGGCTACATCCTCCCAGCTACGGATTCTGGATTCCTCAAGAGATAAAAACCATCGGAGAGCACTGTCTTTCAAATTTTGCTAAAACAATTGGGCCATCACTTCTTCTTAAGCCCCTAGTAGAGTCATGGAACGATGATAACTGCGAAGATGAACAATCGGGGGACCACTCCCTCCAAATTTCTCGATATTTGGCATTTTGAACTTCTCAGGTAACCTTGCTTTAGGATAAGGAGACATATGGGCGTAGTCCATGTAATTCCCAGAGATCCTGACTTGGTCAAACTTCTTGGTGAGCATCTTAAGATCCTCTTTGACTTTGTTCAACTCCTCCTCCTTTGGATCAGCAACCAGAGGCAAGTTAGCCATAGGATGGGCAATGTTTGGCATTGGAATTGGGCAGGCGGCAGCCCATTAGCAAGAGGGGCACGCGGAGCATGCTGATATTATTCCGGGACCCAGATGGGCTCGGGTGGACCCATAGCACGAGGGAACAGGACCTCAGGCCCTTGAGGAATAGGACCTTGGTTTCATTTCATTTCTCGGACCTCAGCTTGGAGCTTGTCAATCTTGGCCATGAGTTGAGCTAGGACTGTCGGCATATCAGGTTGTATGACTGGTGCTTGATCCGCATTCTCCATGGAAGATGGATGGATTCCGGACTCGAAAGAAGTAGTAGAGGAACGGACGAAACTCCGGGGTGATTTGACTGAAGACCTAAGCCAATAGGGAGCTAGACCAAGGGCGTGCGGCCAACCTGAGAAGGCGTAGGATGAGATTTATTTTTGAGAAAAGGGAAGGAACTATTTTTGGTTTTTTTGATAGAAAAGGGATAAATGTTTTTGGATTTTTGATAAGAAAGGGAGAAATGTTTTTTGGATTTTTGATAAGGAAGGGAGAAATGTTTTTGGAGATGGAACTCAGCATGATTATTATGTTCTCACTTGTATTTAATTCTCCTAAATGCAATGCCGAACGATACCTGATCCTGGAAAAGTGGGGTTTTAATATATGCAAAGCTATGGTTTGGGACTTGTAACCAGGCTCACGGACAGAGTCCCATTTTAAAAATGAGCGAAAATTGGGCAGAAGATCGACCCGGAATTTCGGCAGAGTTTTGGGTCGAAACCGGAAATTTAAAGTGCGTGTCCTAGGTTTGACACCTATATGCGGGTATGAAGTTGGTTGGGTGAATCGGCATGGGTTCCCCCCTTTGGCGTGACTTCCACGATATACGTTTTGCTCTTGCGGGCAATCGGTATATGTGGACAAGCCATTTGATATTTACCTGAGTGTACGTGAATTGCCTCACCATATACCTCGTGAGGACGGTACGTGTGAGAGCGATTTCGATATAATCGGCGTACCTGAACAAATTCCCTGTGATATACCTCCCGTCATGACTTCGGTCAAGCGGTACGATGCGGGGGAATCGTTCAATATACGTCGAAGGTACTTGGCCAATTGAAGGTGAGAGTCATATCCCTTAGGCTAACTGCGACCTGCCGGACCAGCGCCCATCACGAAGTAACCCTCCAGTTACTGGGTAAAATTTGGTCAATATCAATGCTCTTTGGTGATGTCATGTGAATCATACATGATTCTCTTATTAGTAGCTTACGATGAGAATGCCTTCCTTTGATTATGCCAAACCGGGAACAAAGTACAAGTACCCCAAAAGGTACGCCAAGTATGGATAGGTGATGCGTGCAACATGGGGATATACGTGATCCTAGGTGTACGTGGTGTGAGGTGTACATGGAGGATTTTCTACAAGTGTGTGAACATAAGCATAAGCATGGGATATACATGTGAGAAAGGGGAACATGCTGATATGGGGTGGGGGGGGGGGGGGGCGGGGAGCATAAACAAATACAGCATCCATGTAGATAGAGTCAAGCCTAAAAAAAAAGTCCCCAGCAGCGTCGCCACTGTGGCCATCCCCGTCGATCCCCGCCGCGGAGGGAGGAGAAATCCTTCGGGTCCCGCGCGTCCCCTCTTGGGAGAGTGCTTCGGCCGGCGTCGATTTTGTGAGGTGTGAAAAATGTAGAGAGATTCAGAGTCGCCAGTCTATTTTACTCAAAACAGACAAAAGAAAAAGAGGAAGCCACCCCGAAGGATGGCATCCAAAGACATACTGGTGCGTGCGAAACCAAAATGATTCTAAAAGGGTTCGGAGGCTTAGTTACGAAATGGGAAGGTGTTAGGCACCCATTCTGCCCTTTCGGTCTCTCATGGATATTTTCTATTTTCCTTTATGTTTCCCCCCGTGAGATGTGTGCATGTGTATACATATAGAATGGAGGTAGGAATCCTCGGCTTGTATCATGGAAAAGATAAAGCGAGTCATCCATAGGAAGATTATAAAAGTAATATTAGAAAAATAAGATTTACGCTGTTACCCCTACGTTGATCGCTATAAAGGAACGATAACGCACATGGAGTAATGTGTCACTAAGACTAAGGGGATATATAATATAAGAAAAATGGATTTAGAGAAAATAGGAAATGAGAGAAAAAGTGAGAGAAAGGACTCGAGTCTCGGGTTTTACCCCGAGATACCTACGTAGCCTATAAAGGCATCAAAGTCCACGTAGTTCGCATACAAAGCAAAGGGGTGGGATTTATCCCATAAATCCAAATATGGGATCTCTTATTTGTAAGTGTGTGTGTGTGTGTGCAGAAAAGGTGTTTTAGTTGTGAGAAAAATGTGGAAAAAGTGTGAGAATCCCTACTTGGAATTTATGAGCAAACCCTCTTTTTCTTGTTTTGGGGTTTTTATTTATATGAAAATAAGAGATGTGCAATAATAGTAAATAAAAATTATATTAGGATGTGTGAGATGAGATTATAAAAGTGCTAAGTAAGAAAACAAATTATTGGGAATTCAAGAGAATTTAAGAGAGAGAGTTTGAGAAAGTTGGACCTTCTTGAAGATCTTGAGCTTGATCTTGAATGTTGGAGAGCAGCCCTTGAGCTTGGATGATGATGGAGAGTGGCTAATTCACCAAGTTTGATGAAAAGGATGATGAAAAGTGAAGGTAAAAGAGGGATTTGGAAGTTGAAATCACGCTGCCTTCGAGAGAGGTTTCTAGGATTCGTTCAAAGAGATTCCTATCAGATCTGGGCTCCTTACAAATGAGGCCAAGGCCTCCTTTTATAACCCCAGGGGACTGCCAATCGGCCCTATCATGGCACTGCCTATTGGCAGGTGCCGATAGGCAGGATCTGGGACCTGTCATTTGGTAGTGCGCCTCAGGCTTTTTCGGAAAATTAGCCGTCGATGGAAAAACCAGAATCACGCACGGGGCATACCGTTGGAAAGTTATTTCATAGACCTTCGAAAGTCCTTTGGACCGCTCCCGAGTTCAGGAGTTGACTTTGGGTCAAATGTGGCTCGGAAGCGTTTATCGGTCCATTGGACGGGGAATCGCGCGGACGCAAACGTCGCGTTTGTCCACATGGTAAGTCTGAATCGCGCACGGGGTATACCGTTGGAAATTTTAGGAGATGTACTTCGACATTACAAATATTTTGACCCGATTTTGAGAGTTAACTTTGGTCAACCGGTCCCGGGAAATGCTCGGTGGCTTCCCGGAGTAAAACGAATCGTTCGTCCACATGGAAAGTTGGAATTGCGCACGGGATGGACCGTTGGAAAGGGTATTCAGTGCCCTTCGAAGATTCATTTAGCCTCGGTTGATCTGAAGAGTTAACATAGGTCAAATAGAGCTCGGGAGTGCCCGGTGGCCTCTTGGTCAGGTTTCGGAGGCAAATGGCGCGTTCGTCCGCATGGTAAGTCGGAATCAAGTATGGGGTGGACCATTGGAAAGGGTATTCAGTGCCCTTCGAAGATTCATTGAGTCTCGGTCTAGATGAAGAGTTTGACTTTTGGGTCAAACTGAGTCGGGGGGTGCCCGATGGCTTTCAAGTCAGTACTCGGGATGTGACCTGGGTTTATAGTGATGAAGGGAGGTACTAGGGACCTAAGGAGAGTTAAGGGGTAACATAATGGGGTTTCTATAGAATAGGGTAGTGGGGGAGAGTTAAGGGGTAACAGAATGGGGTGTCTACACCTGGGGTCGGACAGGAGAAGAGAAGAACTGCTTGATCCTACCCTTTCACAGTATTTCTCTAAGGAAATGTTCTTGAACTGAGTTCCGTTATCTGAGATGAGAGTGTTTGGCAGACCATACTTGCATATGATGTTCTTTCAGATGAATTGGAAGGTCTTCTACTCGGTGATTATGATCATTGGCTCAGCCTCTATCCATTTGGAGAAATAGTCAATTGCCTCGACCAAGAATCGATAATTATCTACAGCTCTTGGTAAAGGTCCTAACAAATCGATGACCCATATTGAAAATGGCCAAGGTGAGCTGATTGATGTCATAGGTTGATGAGGTTGATAAGTTATGGTGGAGAACCTCTGGCACTTATCACACTTCTTCACATATGCAGCAATATCTTTGGCTAAGGTCAGCCACCAATACACCCGTGTGATTATCCTCTTAGCTAAGGGTCTTCCCCTTATGTGAGTGGAATAAGAGCCCTCATGCACATCGTGCAATATGTGTGGAACCTCTTAAGGGTGGACACATTTGAGGAGGGGGAGTAGGAACCCCTTCTTGTATAAGACATCTCCCACAATTACGAATTTCACAGCTCTGAATCTCAGCTTTCTTCTCTCTGACTTTGATTCTGGTAGCTCTCCCTCTTTGATGTATCTGATAAGAGGATCTATCCATGAGGCTCCCATATTCAAATTATGACAAGGTCTGGTAACTCTTTTTCTTCTTCTTCAATGGTTGGTTTGAGAAGAATCTCGATTGGTACAGTTATTCTTATGTCTGTCCTTGTTGTTGATGCCAACTTTACTAGTGCATCATCTCAACTATTGTCTCACCGAGGTATCCTCTTCATCTTTACTTCTTTGAAGCTTTCTAACATCATTCTCACCCTCTTCAGGTATCTGGCCATCCTTTCATCTTTGGCCTCGTACATTCCTAGGATTTGGTTGACGACCAGCCTTGAGTCACTATGGACTAGGAGTTGGCCAACACTAAGAGCTTTTGCCAATGAGAGGCTTTCTATCAATGCCTCTTACTCTGACTCGTTATTCGAAGCTTTGAAGTTGAACCACAGTGCATATTCAATGTCGGTACCATCCGATGCTGACACTATCAGCCCTACTCCACTTCCGCTTTCACATGACGATCCATCAACGAAGAGGTTCCAAACAGATTCATCTAAAGAGAAGTTTCCCTTCGATAGGGTCCCTTTCTTAAAGAGGTACATGTCTTCCTCATTCTCAACTATTCATTTTTTGGCTTTGCTTGACACAGCCTCGTCCGAATTCTGGAAGACGTTACTGTCTGGTTCATCTACAACCTCTTGATTAATCTCAATCTCAACCGTTTCCCATGTAAACTCAATTACAAAGTCTGCAAGTGTCTTCCCCTTGATGGCAACCCTGGGTTGATAAACAATTTCATATTCTCCCAACTCGATGGCCCAAGTCATCAGCCTTCCTGACTTCTCAGGCTTATGGAGGACTTGTCTGAGCGGGGAATCAGTGAGGGTGACCATTGAGTGGGATTGGAAGTATGGCTTCATCTTTCTGGAAGCATGTATCAGGGTATAGGCTAGCTTTTCCATCCGAGGATACTTCTGTTCAGACCCTTGAAGAGCCTTACTATTGAAGTACACTTGCCTCTCTACCCCATCATCTTCACTTACTATGGACGCACTTATGGCTGATTTTTCAAACGGATGATAAATGATGAGGATGAGATTGAAGTTGAAGATAAACATTCACATCAAACATATAAGAGACAAAAGGTTTTTAAAGTGGTTCGGCTATGAATAGAGCCTACGCCCACTGTTATTTTATTCCCAGGAGTTTATAATAGCACAATATGGTGTAGAGAGAGAAAGAGATGTGTATCATGTCTCTTAGTTGTCTGTCCCTTTGGCTAAGGTAATACATGTATTTATATCATTGAGGTTGTCAATATGAAAAGGCTATGTGTTGTCATCTATTAATATAGTAGAAATGTACATTAAGACTCATTAAATGCGTTGTTATCTTCATTAATGCACATTAAATGCATACTTATCCTTTGATCTTCCTGGTTGGTTGCTCTGCATGCTAAGTAGCTTGGTATGCTATGTGTTGGATGGTATACCAACCAACTCTCCTTCGGTACCGACTAACTCTCCTCGGGTGACGACCAACTCTCCTCGGGTACCGACTAACTCTCCTCGGGTGTCTATCAACTCTCCTCGGGTACTGAATAAGTATAAATATTGCCACATAGGATGATATGTGTCATTTTCTGATTGGTCCTCATAGATGGATAATTTTTGCGTCAACAGAAGCCCCCAATGCTCCATGCTTGATGGTTCACTGAAAGGATGGAGTATTTATTTTGCAGTGTTGCTGGGTGCTCGTGAAATTCTTGATCTACCTTCTTGATTTGTTCAATATAAAGTGCACTATCTCCTGGACGACATATGATGCAGGCTGATCGATGGTTGCTAATATCACTTTTGAGGAACTCTGTTCGCCAAGCAAAAATGTGCTATGTATCACCCCTGGGAATTTGGATGCAGCCAGGCCATAGTATGCAGCTTGTAGCTTGTCATAATATTCAAGTATGTTGATTGGTTTGCTAGACGACCAACTACCTCCCGTGCCGAGCAACTGAGTGTTAACTTCACGTGCTTGATTTTTCTTATTTATGCTCCTCTGAATACTTTGTCGAGTAACATACTAGATTTTGAACCCAACTCTTCAATGTTGTTAGTACCAAGCTTCTGGTGGACTTCGAAACATTTTCATAAAACTTCTTCTTCGATGTTGGTCGGGACAGTAGTAGTAAAGATCTCAGTGATGTAGATGTTGAATCTGAATCCTGAATGTGCATAATAACTCCTAAATATGCCTCGTGAACTTCAATATGCCTCATGAACTTCAATATCAAAACTAATTCCTGAGCAAGAAGAATAACTCCTGAATGATGATTGGTCAGAGCCCCGATTGTGTAAGTTTGTGGAGTTGAATTTGACGCTCGACTGCATGATGTTATGAGAATGTTCCACCGAATGAATAACTAAATCTTTAATAGAAGCCCCCAAGTGTGGAATGTGAACTTTAAGTGCTTTTTTGGCCTTGAAGTACGTTGGTCTTGCTAGAAAAATAAGGTCGAGGAAATGTTCCCTGAAATGACTCTCTGAGATCTTTGTATGTTTGCATTTTCATTTCCTTGGAAATACTTTGTAAGATGCTTTCCTTATTGTTTGCTGATGAATATATATATATGTAGAAGGACAAATTGTCCTATTTTTCATAGATAATGAAACTTGCTTCACCTCCTGTCTGCTGTCCGACCAATCGGAGTTGTTATTTGCTTACTGACCAACCAACCGGAGTTGGTGGTGATAGATGACCGACCAACCGGAGTCGATGGTAATTGAGTTTCTGACCAACCGGAGTTGGTGGTAATTGAGTTTCCGACCAACCGGAGTTGGTGGTAAAAGCTTTCCGACCAACCGGAGTTGGTGGTAATAAGTTTTTCGACCAACCGGAGTTGGTGGTAATAAGTTTCCGACCAATCGGAGTTGGTGGTAATAAGTTTTCCGACCAACTGGAGTTGGTGGTAATAAATTTTCCGACCAACTGGAATTGGTGGTAATAAGTTTTTCGACCAACTGGAGTTGGTGGTAATAAGTTTTTTGACCAACCGAAGTTGGTGGTAAATGCTTTCCGACCAACCGAAGTTGGTGGTAATAAGTTTCCGACCAACCGGAGTTGGTCGTAATAAGTTTTCCGACCAACCGGAGTTAGTGGTAAATGATAATAAATGCTAGAGACTTCCTCGGAGCTGACCAACAGATTGTTGGGAATAAGATATAATAAATGCCGGAGACCTCCTCAACAGATTGTTGGGAATAAGATAATATAAATGTTTGAGACCTCCTCGGAGCTGACCAACAGATTATTGGGAATAAGATATAATAAATGCCGGAGACCTCCTCAACAGATTATTGGGAATAAGATAATATAAATGTGGGAGACCTCCTCGGAGCTGACCAACAGATTGTTGGGAATAAGATAATATAAATATTTTGCCGGGCTGCATGCTGAGATAAATATAGAATATGCATTCGAATAGATATAAAGAATGATTCATAATAATAATAAAGTGTCTCGCTGATCTATCGAGGCGAAATTGTATAATGCCGAACAAGAATAATATTTTCCAGAACATGAGAAAATGGCCGAGTACTATTCTGGGCCTGAATATAAATAAGAATTACCCCGACCAACTATCCGTTGGGGGTGAAATATAACAAATGTTGTAGTTCTCCTCGGAGCTGAATATGATAATAAGTATCTCGTCGAGGTCCATGATGAGATGAATATAGAATATGAATCCCAATGGATATATAGAATAATTTGTGCTTGAGTATAGATCGGAGAAATAATATATAGTTCCTTGTTGAGGTGAAATTTCATAATGCAGAGCAATGATAATAGTTTCCAGAAGTTTAAGATTGTTTCCGAGTATTCGTCGACGTTGAATCTTGTACCTGTAAAAATTAATAACTTGCTCTACCACATGCGTAGGCTAAAGTGATTAGTTATCATGGGAATAATCTTATCAATTATAATCAATATATGATATGTATATGCTTGAGAAATAAAAATATTAATTTCAAAAAAATGAAATAATATATGTTGGCTAATATGTCGAGGCAAAATTTCCCGATGTCGAGCAATAACAGTTTCTAGAAGTTAAAGATTTTGGTTGAGCTTTTGTCGGGATTGAATCATGTCCCTATGGAATTTTAATAAGTTGCTCGAACTCCTGTTGAGACTAGTTCGGATAGTTAGTCATGAGAATAATTATTCAGCCAAACAATATATAATGTGTATCAGCACAAGGCAATAAAAATTTCAAAATATGAAATAAAATGTTTTGTGCCAAATGTGTGTCAATATGAGCAAATTTTTATCAACTATATATCATAGGGTTTGGTTCTGAATATTTGCAACATTATTTTCAATCCCAATAAATACTAAAAAATAAGTTGGTTTTCACAAAATTATTTCAGAAGGTCGTATTGTTTTTTATCAACAACTGTTAAAAATCAAAATTAGTTGGGGTAAGAAACAAAAACTTCAAATGCCTATATCTGACAAAGTCAATTTGGAAAAAACATTTATTTGCCAATATTATTTCTGGCCAAAGCCTGCTGCCGACCAGTTATGGGCCAGCTTCCAACCTAGGTACCGAAATCTTCTCGACGACCAGCAAAAATGTTCTCCGACCAACAATAGATCAACACCTGGTATCGCCGACCAACAAAAACACCAAGATTGATATTGTCGAATTAATCATAATCTGTATGTCCGACCAACAACAGGTTCTCCGACCAAGACTAATTAACAAAATATCTCCCAGAACCAAAAACAAATGATCAGGCATGGTTGTCGACCTACAATATATCTGTCGACCAACATATAGGAGCTTTCGATCTATGATATGATATGCAAACCAAACCAAATATGTAAAAATCATTCTACCAATCTGTAGAATCCAGGTCACTGACCAACAATAAGACGTGGTAACACAATCCTCATTGCCTACAAACAACACCCCTGATATTAAAATCCATGTTGCCGAACACTCATAAAAACCCCTCCTACCAAAATTCATGTTGCCGACCAACAAAATTACTCGCCGACGAACAAAATGGTTCGTCGATCAACATTAGATGATGCAAACCACTATTAGATGTTCTGGAGCTGACGCCGACCAGTTTTTTCCATTCCGCTGATTTGCTATATGAGTCTCCGACCAACAAGAGGTGTTTCCGATCATGTATGGTTGCTGCCGACCAAAGAATCATGATCCGATGATGTTAGTTGCTATCGACCAGCCATATATGGCAACCGAATAACAATAGAGGTCTGAAACTAACGCCGACCAACGAGTTACCCGATCTTTAAAGAAATCATATTTGTTTTTATTTTTTATCTACCGACCAATAATTGAGGACCCCCGACCTGAGCGACTCAGCAAAAAAAATAAGACAAATGTGTCGACCTGGTTTGTTCGTCATACAAGATTCGCTAACCACCCTATGCAAGAAAATGAAACTCCGGATATAATAGTTCTGACCACCGCGACGATCGTCGATCTGTGTAGAAAGACTTGCAGCGACCATGGATTTTCGATCAGAAATTTTTTGCTTACAATTCTCATTCCTTCTATCTACCAACTGGATACGGTTTGTTCTTCCTGGGTTTTCCTGCCACTAAAGGGATGATATTCGCAGGCCTATTTGGGAACAATTGCTATAAGGTTATTGGATGCCTCCGTTTTGTGTGAACCTGAATTACTGATATCTTGTAATCATTGAGAGGTTTTTCTAAAAGGATAAAAATGGGATCTGGCTGATTGTAGATAAATTTTGATCTCAGATTTATATTCGGTGCCTTAAATTGAGGCGGTTTCATTATTTTTGTTGTTGTCGAATGTTGGAATTGGGGGTATTGCGATTATAGAATTTTTCTTCCCACTCAGATCGTCGGAGTCTATTTTAACGGCCAGTCATCAATTGAAGAATAGATATATTAAATCAATAAATCAATCTTCATCAGAACTAATAAATCGTAACAAATCAAAATTCTTAGATCTAAGAGATAACCAATAAATAGAAATCATCAGATCTAAGAGATAACCAACAAATAGAAATCATCAGATCAATAAAAATATGATCAGTATCCTAGAGGAAAGAGAATGGTTTTGAATTTTTACTTCCTTGTAGAATATGTGAAATATGGGAATCAACATATGTGAAATCTCTTTAAGGACATTTTTGCCCATTATCAATTTGTTATGTCGCACGCCATTACACCGTTGAAGAAATTCAAGATTCATACAGTCATCAACGGATCCGAATATCAAAAGAAGAAGAGGAATCAAAGTCTAACAGGCCGGACCGGTCCGCCCAGAATAAAAGAACCGATCCGCCTGTGGACTGGTCCGCCTCATACCCGGACCGGTCCGCCTACTGAAAATCCAGTACACCCCCGACCGCAAGCGAACCGAAGAAGCTAAAAATAAAAAGAACGTTTCCTTTATAAACCCACTACGAGAACTGGTTTTCATAGACTTCGATACACGATTTTCAGAGTACAAAAACTCTAAGTCTTCACCTATTAAGTACCAAGACTCTAGGTTTTTTATTTACACAAATTTCCAAACACTTGTGAATCACTTTGCAACCCAGGAATGCATTTTTGCTGTTCATACCCTTGTGGAGAAGACCGTTCTCCTTCTTCATTACAGCCCTCCTGGAAAGGGACATTTCCAGCCGCCGACTATAGAATCCGACACTTGAGAGTAATTCTTAGTCACTTGTATTTTCATTGTAATTCGAAATTGTACATTTATAATATTATAATGAAAATAAATGGTTTTGCCCCTTTCGGGGATTTTTCCTCACAAGCATGTGTTTGAATGTTCTTGCTTAGTTCATTATCTTATTCAATCACATATTGTTGCATGTTTAGGGTTTGTTTGAGTTAAAAGGTGTTTAATATATAATTTTATCATTTGAACGCAAGCACATACGTTCTCAAATTGGTATCAGAGAAGGTTACGCTAATCTATCGCGTATTCCTATTTTTCGCAAAATTTTTCTAAGATATCAATTTTCTGAAAAAATTGATTTTTGAAAAAGTGCGTGTTCAAATGGAGAAGTTATATAATAAAATGCCAGTTTTTGACGGGACAAACTATGCCTATTGGAAAGCCCGCATGAGATCTGCATTAAAAGCCATTGATGAACGTGTCTGGATTTTGGTTGAAAGAGGGTGGACACCTCCCTCCGTGACTGTTGATAATGTGATCAACTTGAAACCTGTCACTTCTTGGACTGAAGAAGAATTTAAATGGTCATCTTTTAATTCTAAGGGTCTAAGTGCAATTTCTGGGTCTGTCACACCTGATGAGTTCAAACGCATAATGACGTGCACCACGTCAAAAGAGGCATGGGATGTTTTACAACTCACCCATGAAGGAACTAATGCTGTGAAGGAGTCTAAGTTGCAAAATTTGACAACTCAATTTGAAACCATCACCATGCATGAATCTGAATGTTTTGATGAATTTTATGCTAGACTTTCTGACATTGTGAATACTAGCTTTAATCTTGGTGAACATATTCCTGATGCTAGAGTTGTTAAAAAGATTCTTCGTTCTTTGCCTAAACGTTTTATCCCTAAAGTCACTGTGCTAAATTCTATGGGTAATTTAAATACGCTAAAATTGGAAGAACTTGTAGGACATTTGCAAACATATGAAATTGATATGTTCCCTAAAATTGCTAAATCTAAAGATAAGGGAATTGCACGTAATGCCCAAGAGAGAAGGAGTGAGGGGTCGGCTAGAAAGAGGGTAGAGTCATCTAGAAAGAGAGAGACTGACATGTCAGATTCTGAGTGTGATTTTGACTTAGATGATTTGGCTCTTTCTGCAAAAAATTTCAAGAGGATTCTCAAATTTAAGAAAAATGGCAATTTTAAAGATAAAAAGAAATTTGAGAAAAATAAATTTGAAAAGAAAAATGAAAAAGATTCCAAAAATCCTCCTAACAAAGAAAGTGAGAGATGCTTTGAGTGCGATGGTAGGGGTCATAGAGCCTTTGAGTATGCCACGCGTCTGAATAGAGAGAAAGATAAAGTTGTCCTTAATGCTACTCTTAGAGACGACAGTGAGGTCGAGACGGTGGATTCAGGAGATGAGTCACCGCATGAGTGTAACTTCACCGCATTCATGGCCAATCAAGTGAGCACTCTTAGTTCTCTTCACGACGATGAGGATGATGCTTCATAGGGACACCTCGATAGTGAGATCGATGTGAGTGAGGGGGAGGATGACTCAAGTGAGAGCGAGAGTGATATTCAACGTGCCTACGCTGAGTTATATTCTGAGTCATTTAAAACTAAAAAGCGAAACAAAGCGTTAGTCCTTAAGATCGCCGGCTTAGAGGAAGATTTAAGAAAGACGAGAGAGAGAGAGTCCTCCACCTTCACCGCTCTGAGAGAGAGAGAGAATCTGCATGTGTCGAGAAAGAGAGTTTGTTTAGAGAGAGAGAGAGTGTTTTAGAGAAAGAGAGAGGGGACTTGACTAAACAAGTGGCTAGTCTTACGAGTCAGCTCCATTCCTCCATGGAGACTCGGAAGAAACTTGAAGCCCTGGTTGCCCAGCTGACTCATGATCTTGTGAAAGCACGGGATGTCAAGGTACAAATCGAGGACAAATCTGGGAAGATGGGAAAGATGCTCCTCGGCCCCGCTTTAGGTTTTGGTGATCGGCAGGGAATTGGTTATGATGGTGCCTCCACCTCCCAAATTTCACTTGGACCAGTTCCTGAGTTTACTACGAATCCTTATGGCCATCGTCAAAATCCTCGAAGGAGAGTTCGACCAAGAAAAGAAAACCAAGGTCCGCCTTTGACTGTGTTCTTTTGTACTTATTGGAAAAGAAAAGTTCACCTTAGGGAGTTTTGCTATAGCATGGGTCGGACACGACGTACTACTGCTCCACCTCGTCATACTGATGAGTTTTCTAGTCTGAGAGAGCAAGTTGAGTTCTTAGCTGCCACGTCCCAGAGTTTAATGGAAGAATTCTGATGGATGTCTTTGCCGTTAGTGAATGCTTCTCACATTCCAGCTAAAACCAACAACAACAAAGGCAAACAAAAGGTCATCTCTGCTTGGGTACCTAATAAAGATAAAAAGGCCTTCGTTGTTCATGTTGCTCTCAAAGCACACAATACCTCACAGTGGTATTTTGATAGTGGGTGCTCCAGACATATGACAGGTGATGTCTCATTTTTTACGACTCTTGAGGATTATCAGGATGGCAGAGTCACCTTTGGATATGGGAGCAAGTCTAGCATTATAGGACGTGGTACTGTCGAGTTACCTGGATTCCCTAAGCTAGAAAATGTTTTGTACGTCAAAGGTTTGAAATCAAACCTTCTCAGCATTAGCCAGCTGTGCGACACTGACTTTACAGTAAAGTTTGATCGGGACGTGTGTAAAGTCTACAATCAAGCCGGTAAACTTTTGATGCAAGGGGTGAGGACCGAGGATAATTGCTATGGGACTGAGTCCACGTCCTCACTTGTCTGTAACAGCGCCACGATCACTCCAATAGATCTGTGGCACCAACGTCTAGGTCACGTAAACGTTAGAGATCTCAACCGCTTCGCTATAAAGGACCTAGTACGTGGCTTACCATCTCTTGGAAAGTCAACTTCAACCATTTGTGGACCCTGTCAGATGGGAAAACAAATTCGTAGTCCCCATCGGAAGTTATATTCCATTACCACCTCTCGTGTTCTTGAGTTGATTCACATGGATCTTATGGGTCCCACTCGTACTGAGAGTCTAGGTGGTAAGAGGTATATCCTCAGGATGGTAGATGATTTCTCCAAGTACTCCATTGTAGGTTTTCTGAGAGAGAAATCCGATGCTGTAGAATTTTTAACGACCAAGGGCCATGTCCTGCAAAATCAAGACGGTGTCACTATTAACTGGCACTGAATTCACAGAAGCAAAGGTAGACCTTTATTGTGATAGCCTCGGGATCAAACATGAGTTTTCTGCTGTGAGAACTCCTCAACAAAATGGGATTGTTGAGAGAAAGAATAGAACGATCCAAGAGATGGCTAGATCTATGCTTCTAGGTCGTAAAGTTTCTAGGAGATTTTGGGCAGAGGCAGTGTCTACTGCATGCCACACGATGAATAGGGTTTATTTGCATCCACACACACTTCAGACTCCTTATGAGTTGTGGACTGGCAAGAAGCCCAACCTGGCATATTTCCGTGTTTTGGGGAGTAAATGCTACATCCTATGGGATAGAGAGCAATTAGGAAAGTTCGACTCCCGGAGCGATGAGGGAATATTTCTAGGATATTCATCGAATAGCAGAGCGTACCGGGTTTTTAACCAGAAGATCTCTAAGGTTATGGAATCAATAAACGTCACCATGCAAGATGACGAACCTCCGACGGTTATTGATCCTAACCTTCAGTGTGAGGATGAGGATTGTTCTGACAGTGATCTACCTGTTCCTCTCTCACACTCTGTGGACCCTACTCTTGTGCTAAGGGACACCTACATGGGTTCGCAAGAGTCATGACCCTTCTGTCATTGTTGGTGATCCCACTCTTGGGGTCAAGACTCGTGCTCAACAAGAGAACGTCGTTAGCCACTTTTGCTACACGTCCAAAGTCGAGCCCAAAAATCATAAAGAAGCACTCAAGGATGAACACTGGATATCTGCTATGCAGGAAGAGTTGCTTCAGTTTAAAAAGAACAATGTCTGGGAACTAGTCCCCCGACCTAGTGAAACTAATATGATAGGTACCCGTTGGATTTTTAAGAATAAAATGGATGAAAATGGTACCATAATCAGAAATAAGGCTAGGTTGGTCGCTCAAGGCTACACACAGATAGAGGGTGTAGACTTTGGGGAGACATTTGCTCATGTTGCGAGGCTTCAGTCCGTCCGTCTTCTGCTCGCCATCGCATGCCATCTGCGCTTCAAGTTATATCATATGGATGTCAAGAGTGCCTTTCTGATTGTCATTCTACAGGAGGAGGTTTACGTGGAACAACCAAAAGGGTTTGAAGACCCACAGCACCCGGAGCACGTCTACTATCTGAGGAAAGCCTTGTATGGTTTTAAGCAAGCACCCCGTGCTTGGTAAGAGAGGCTTACTTTCCATCTCTTAGCCCGTGGCTTCAAGAGAGGGGGAGTTGATATGACGTTGTTCGTCAAGAGAGATGACGGTGCAATTTTGGTTGCCCAAGTCTATGTGGATGACATAGTCTTTGGATCCACATGCTCCCAGCATGCTCACCACTTTGAGGAGGAGATGAAAAGTGAGTTTGAGATGAGCATGGTTGGTGAGCTTACATTCTTCCTTGGTCTCCAGGTTCGTCAGCTAGAGGATGGGATGTTCATCTCCCAATCCAAGTATGCTAGAGACCTAGTGAAGAAATTTGGTTTAGACTTCGCTAAGCATGCCCGTACACCTATGAGTACTTATACCAAGCTTAGTAAGGACACTGCAGGCAAGGACATAGAGCAAACCTTATATCGGAGTATGATAGGTAGTCTTCTCTACTTGACTGCCAGTAATCCCGACATCGCCTTTAGTGTTGGAGTCTGTGCGCGATATCAGGCGTCCCCTAAAGAGTCACACTTACTTGCTCTAAAACGTATTATTAAATACGTGAGTGGGACTCTCTCATACGGTATTTGGTATTCCTTTGATACCGATGACCGTTTATCTGCCTTTTCGGATGCCGATTGGGTCGGGGATGTAGATGGTTGTAGGAGCACTTCTGGTGGGTGTTTCTATTTTGGTTCTGCTCTTGTCTCCTGGCTGAGCAAGAAGCAAAATTCCATCTCTTGGTCCACTACGGAGGCTGAGTACATAGCCGCTGGGAGTTGTTGCACACAACTCTTGTGGATGAAGAAAATGTTGGAGGATTATGGGATTTCACAGGACACCATGATCATTTCTTGTGATAACACGAGCGCGATTCACATATCCCGCAATCCCGTCCAGCATTCGCGCACAAAGCACATCAGGATACGTGAGCACTTTATTCGTCAGTTAGTTGAGGAGAACATTGTATCCCTGAGTTTTTTTCCCACCGACCGTCAGTTAGCCGACATTTTCACGAAACCTTTAGATGCCCTTAGAATTGAGAGTCTTAGGAAGTCTTTGGGGATTTTCACAGTTGACTGAGTGGTTGGTCTATGCCTAGAATAGGATGCTTCTTCATGTTCATATCATATAATTCCTATTGCAAGTCTGTTTTATATGTACCATTGCTTAGTTGTACAGCTATTTATGTATTTATCCTTTTTTCTTTTTATATTTCTTTTGAAAAATACAAAAAAGATTTTCTTTTATAATTTTTAAGAAAAGCACAAAAATATTTTATTTTGAAAAAGCCCAAAAAGACTTTTGTATTTTTATGCACCTTTTATGGATGAACATTTAAGATAGCCAAGTCACACCTTCATTCCATTTATCCATGTGACTGTTTGATAGAGATTTGAGACGCTACATCAATTCATCTATGTGCTTTACTTAATATGGAGTCTTTGAGATGTAATTAGTGATATATTCCTACATGTTTGACTCCTATATCCTTTATTGCACACATGCACGGCTATATTTGATTATTGCACTTGTCTATCTCATATTGGCTTGATTGTTTCCATCTCAATTCTATCTATACAACTTACAATATGTGATAAAACTTGACAAGACTGGAATGCATGTAAAAACTGTTTTGGTGAGACTATGTGTTTTTGTATAACGGGGAGGGGCTGCGAAAGGTAATCATCTATCCTTTGCGCAAAAGCCACCGTTAAAAAGGACCTAAAAAATGGAGGAATTTTAATATCCGAGGTCCAAAGAGGTTAAAAGAGCCCGAAAAAATTTAAAGGCAATAACAATCAATTCATGCCAAATTTGGGCAACTTAGGTTTCACCATCAATTCTCCAAAGTTTGATAATTTAGAAAACCTCTATTCAAAATTATATCTGAGGGAGTTTGGTTGGAGTATATAAACGGGTTTGCACTTCCTTGAAAGTCCTGAAAAAGCATAAAATCGTTTTGGACGTTATTGGTGTGAAAATCACTTTGAGCTTTGATTTTTTGATTTTATTGAGTCAATATCTTATATTGTCATTCTTTTACACCAAAGGAAGCATTTGAGTTCATTCGCTAGGAGTATCCAATATTCATCGTGCACATATATCATGTTTGTATGCATTGATTTTCCTATCGAATTTGTTCACACCACTTCATTTACGCTATCATCGACTTGGTTGTCTTTGTGTTCATTCATGGTATGATTTTATCCTTGTGACACCCCTCACTTGCTTATTTGATTTATTTCTCTCATTTGTCTATTTGGGGACATCATAAAAAGGGGGAGAAAGAATTATCATATTTTGGGGGGAGTTTTTGTGTTTTTGAGATTTGATACATCATGCTTTCTTCATTTGATATCTCATTTCAAACTCGATACGTCACTTGGTATTTTTCTTTTTCTCATATGTGAAGGGTACTACATGGATTATCATTGGATTGCACACCCTGATGAGAAAAGTGTTGAGATTCCTGAAGATTCGAAGAGCAAACGTTGAAGTCTTATTCAATTGTATCTTTCTAGTTTTGGGTTCATGGAAGGGTAGATTTGTATAAGGCATTTTTAGTTGTTTGATAATTCGGATGTTTGTTTTTATGTATGTACCGACATAGACATAGGGGGAGAATTTTAAGGACATTTTTGTCCATTATCAATTTGTTATGTCGCACGCCATTACACCGTTAAAGAAATTTAAGATTCATACAGTCATCAACGGATCCAAATATCAAAAGAAGAAGAGGAATCAAAGTCTGACAGGTCAGACCAGTCCGCCCAGAATAAAAGAACCGATCCGCCTGCGGACCGGTCCGCCTGCTGAAAAGCCAGTACACCCCGGACCGCAAGCGAACCGAAGAAGCCAAAAATAAAAAGAATCGGTCCGCCTACCCAGACCGATCCGCTTCAAACCCGGACCGGTCCGCCTGGGATAATCTTCAGCAGATCGTGGTCAGATTTTCTAGGCTAAACGTTTCCTTTATAAACCCACTACGAGAAGTGGTTTTCTAAGACTTCGATACATGATTTTTAGAGTACAAAAACTCTAAGTCTTCACCTATTAAGTACCAAGACTCTAGGTTTTTTATTTACACAAATTTCCAAACACTTGTGAATCACTTTGCAATCCAGGAACGCATTTTTGTTGTTCATACCCTTGTGGAGAAGACCGTTCTCCTTCTTCATTGCAGCCCTCCTGGAAAGGGACATTTCCAATCGCCGACTACAGAATCCGACACCTGAGGGTAATTTTTAGTCACTTGTATTTTCATTGTAATCCGAAATTGTATAGTTACAATATTATAATGAAAATAAATGGTTTTTCCCCTTTGGGGGATTTTTCCTCACAAGCATGTGTTTGAATGTTCTTTCTTAGTTCATTATCTTATTCAATCACATATTGTTGCATGTTTAGGGTTTTTTTGAGTTAAAATGTGTTTAATATATAATTTTATCATTTGAACGCAAGCATATACGTTCTCAATCTCCTTCCCTGATGTAACTCATTGTATAAACATGTTTGCCCAGAACATTTTCAATAAGAGTCATAGACGTCTGACATTCATGGTGAAAACTGTCTATAACACATCGTCGTATATACTGGTATATGTAATAATTCTAAATGTTTATTCCATGATATAAAATTGAAACTTGAGAATCAAGAAAAAAGTTAAGATTTATGAAATCCACTATTTTAAGATTTCTAAATAAGAATTAATCTAACAGTTATGATTTTAAAATCATGATATGCAATATTTTACAAATAAAAATTGGACAATTAATTTATGTACATAAACATAAAAATCATGATTGAATCAAAAAGATGTATGTATAATTGATTATACGTAGAGAAAATAAAAACTTAGCTTTTGATGGAGAACAATGCTTGTAACACGTTCCCACAGACGGCGCCAATCTGTTGAAGACAGAAAATGGCCTCTGCCATTTTAGTGGCGTCAACAGCAGATAAATGATGAGGATGAGATTGAAGATGAAAATAAACATTCACATCAAACATATAAGAGACAAAAGGTTTTTAAAGTGGTTCGGCTATGAATAGAGCCTACTTCCACTATTATTTTATTCTGAGGGGTTTACAATAGCACAATATGGTGTAGAGAGAGAAAGAGATATGTATCGTGTCTCTTAGTTGTCTATCCTTTTGGTTAAGGGAATACATGTATTTATAGCCTTGAGGCTGTCAATATGAAAAGGTTATGTGTTGTCATCTATTGATATAGTAGAAATGTACACTAAGGTTCATTAAATGCGTTGTTATCTTCATTAATGAACATTAAATGCGTAGTTATCCTTTGATCTTCCTGGTTGGTTGCTCTGCACGCTAAGTAGCTTGGTATGCTATGTGTTGGTTGGTATGCCGATCAACTCTCCTCGGGTGCCGACTAACTATCCTCGGGTGCCGACTAACTATCCTTGGGTACCGACTAAATCTCCTCGGGTGTCTATCAACTCTCCTCGGGTGTCGAATAAGTATAAATATTGCCACCTAGGATGACATGTGTCCTTTTCTGATTGGTCCTTGTAGATGGAGAATTTTTGCGTCAATAGCTAGGTACACATATAACTTCTCCCCCAGAATGGGGTGAAATAGGAGCAGAGGGGATCCGAGGTAGGATTTTAGCTTCTTAAAGGCTTTGTATCATTCCTCGTCCCATTCGAAGGGCTTTTTATGCACTTTGAAAAAAGGAAGACACTTGCCTGTAGCTCTTGAGACGAACCTGTTAAGGGCGGTAACTCTTTCGGTTAACCTCTGAACGTCTTTGATAGTTCTGGGTGTCTTCACTTCCAACAGAGCCTTGATCTTATCGAGGTTGGCCTCCATTCCCCTTTGATTGACAATGAATCCCAGGAACTTTCCTACTCCTACTCCGAAGACACACTTGGCTGGGTTTAGTTTCATCCTGTATATGTCCATGGTGTCAAAAGTTTTTTCAAGATCAGCCACGTGAGTGCCGACCTTCAGGCTTTTCGTTAATATGTCATCCATATATACCTCCATGGTCTCTCCAATCTGTTCCTCGAACATCTTATTTACAAGACGTTGATAAGTGGCCCTTACATTCTTCAGCCTAAAGGGCATGACCTTGTAGCAATAGGTCCCCTTATCGGTGATGAACGTTGTCTTCTTTGAGTCTTCCGGGTTCATAAAGATCTGATTATACTTGAATAGGCATCTATGAAGCTCATGAGCTCATGTCTTGAGGTGTCATCCACCATTTGGTCAATTCGAGGTAGGGGCAACTATCTTTTGGACAAGACTTGTTTAAATCAGTGAAATCTATGCACATCCTCCATTTCCTATTAGCTTTTGGCATGATGATGGCATTAGATAACGACTCAGGGTATATGACCTCTCTGATGAACTCGGCCTCTTCCAGCTTTCTGACCTCTTCCCTTATGACATCTTAGTTTTCCCTTGAGTAAACTCTTCTTCTCTGTTTGATGGACTTGGCTTCTTCTGCAACATTGAGTTTGTGGCACATAATCTCAGGGTCAATACTCGACATATTTGCATGGCTCCAGGTAAACACACTTTGTCTCTTCCTCAAGAGCCTCACCGGCTCTTCTTTGATCTCGGGTCTTAGGGCTTTGCCAATTTGAACGATTTTTTCAGTTCGTCCTCATTGAGGATGATGGATTCTACCTCTTCCACGACTTCTCCCTTCTTCAACTTTGTTTCATCCCTAGGATCAAGTGTATCAATGTTATACGTGGTTATTTCCCTCTTATGAGCCTCTCTCTCTTCCGCAGAGTTGAAGTAGCATTCACATGCCAATGTTTGGTCACCGTGCACTTCCCCTACCCCATAGGGAGTTGAGAATTTTAGCATTTCGTGGACCATTAAAGGCACAACCTCAAATTCCTTGAGGGCTACTCGTTTTATGATGAGGCAGTAATCCGAGAAGACATTTTCATCCATCACAAAGAAATTGATTTTTTTGGTCAACCTCTTAGGCCATTCATCTCCCATTCTAACATCCGTCTCATACATCCCCAAGGGACGAACTTTTTTCCCGCTGAAGCCGATCAAGGGATGATGATAAGGGATAAGCCTAGCTTTGTCGAGGCCTAGGCTCTTAAAATAGGGCTATAACATAACGTCTGTAGAGTTATCGCCATCAACAAGGATTCTCTGAACTTCACAACCATGTACCCTTATGGTGATTACCAGAGGGTCATCGTGAGGAGATAAGATACCTTTAAAATCAAGTCTTAAGAAGCCAACTATGAGTGAATCTATATCTACCTTCTTTCTCTTCTCGTGTTTTACCTCTATAGATGCCAAGTTCATAACCTCGGCTTTGGTCACTGACTTGGCTTCCGCTACATGAGCTTTACGATCAACTACCTCTGAGCCACCCCCGGATATCCCTCCACAGATGGTGTCCACACCAAAATAGATCATACCAACCCTCTTCACTGGGACATTGTCGTCCTTGGTGGGAGGTTAGGGTCATCATCATTTGAGTCCTCTGCTCTTCTGGCAGGAGCATCTTCCCATCATCTGTTATTCCGTTTCTTTTTAGGGTCATCTCTTCACCCCTTAGAAGCTCTGCCATCCACATACCTTCTGAGCTTTATAGACTTTAACATCTTCTCAATCTCATCCTTCAAGGCAAAACACTTATCGGTCAGATGGACATGATCTTGGTGGAACTCTCACCATAGGTTCTTGTTCCTCTTATGAGGAGGAGCCTTCAATTTTTCCAGCCATCTCAGGTACCTATCATTCTTTATCTCGTTAAGTATGTGTTCGCAGCTCACAGTTAGAGGAATGTAGTGTGCAAACTTGTCGTCTGCAGCCTTCTTCTTTCCATCCTTCTTCCTTTGAAATTTCCGGCTGCTACTTCCGTTCTCATCCTCATATTTTGCCGCCATTGCTTCTTCTTCGTTCATGACCCTACCAACTGTTTATAACATCTCGGCCATAGATTTCGGAGGGTCTTCAGCAAGCTTATAGAGTAGCTTTCCCTTCTGAAGTCCTCATATGTGGGCTGTCATAGCTATATTATCTTCGTAATCTTAAACCTCCAATTTTTGCTTGTTGAATCTTATAATATAGTCTCTAAGGCTCTCATTCTTTCCTTGCTTCACGTAGAATAAATGGGTTGTCTTGTTCTAAGGTCTTACCCCCCAAACATAAGTTGTGTATGAAGCGTTCAGCCAAGCCCTTAAAGTTCTCAACAAAAATTTTAGGAAGGGAAACGAACCAAATATGCGCAGCTGCCGTCAAAGTGCTTGAGAAAGCTCGGAACCTCATCTCATCGGGGCTTGAATAAATGTCTGCTGTAGATTGATACATCTCAATATGATTCACTGGGTTGGTACTTCCATTATACATGGGAGACACCGTTGGTGGTTTGAATTTGGCAGGAGTGGGGAAGTTGGCAATCCTTGCCACAAACGGGGAACCCTCTGAGAACCTATTTGCAGTGGGTCTCGTCTTTTGATGAGGGTCCCTATCTTCTCTTCCAAACGTTATTATGATAAAACCATATCTATATACACACATAAAAAAACACTAAAACTAAACTACCCCAAAAAATAACCAACTGCTCACTCTTACTATCTCTCTCGATCTCGTTGACCTATATATATATATATATATATAAAGAGAGAGAGAGAGAGAGAGAGAGAGAGAGAGAGAGAGAGAGAGAGAGAGATGAAGGCTCACCTACATCATGATGTATACATCACATCTAGTTCTACACCCTAATAAACCTTTTTTCAATTTTCTTTATTTTTCTCTTAAAAGTAATCTTCCAATCAGCCCATATTCAAAAAATTAGATCAAAATACATTTTGTAGCGATTTTTTTAAAAATTCACAAAAAACTACTGGCGCAAACCTTATAAATAATGTATTTTGAGCAGTTTTTGTGATTTTTTAAAAAATGGCTACAAAATGTATTTTGACATAATTTTTTGAACATGAGTTTATTAGAAGGTTAATTTGAAGAGAAAAATAAAAAAAATAAAAAATAAAATTTAGGGCTAAGAACTAGGTGTGATGTATAGATGATGCATAAAGCATGAAGTAAGTGAGTCTTCTCCTATATATATACACTAACGGATGTCCGTGCTGACAGCATAATGATAAATTTTCTCCCGTGATAAAACCTAGTCCTTTTTTAAAAAACACCTTTAAAAAAAATTTAAAAAAAATTAAAAAAATTATTTTAAAAATAAAAACTATTTTAAAAAATATATTTTAAAAAAATTAAAAATATTTAATAAAAATAAATCCCCCTTTTAAAAAAACAAAAACCCTTTACAACCCTTTAACACAAAAAAAATAAATTTAGCATGACATTCATGCATGGGCATGAAAATAAAAAATATCATACATAAAAGGAAAAACATCATACATAGGGTGAATAGTAAAAAACCTTACTCCATATTATAGGAATATATATAGGGTCTCATACATACTAAGTTTATATACCAATTTTTTTAAATTATAAAAAAAATATTTTTGAGTTGAATTTTTTTATATGGCATTTAAATATTTGAAGGGACACGTATAAAAAAATTAGTTCAAAATAACTTTTTTTGCCATTTTTAAAAAATCGATCAAACCTTTACAATTTTTAAAGCGCCTTAAAAGTCGTGAAAGTTTGATCGATGTTTTAAAATAGCAAAAAAGTTATTTTGAGCTGATTTTTTTTGTATGGATCCCATGAAATATTTAAATATCGCATAAAAAATCAACTCAATTTTTTTTATATATTTTATTAAAATGAATTTACGCCAGCAAGTATGTAAACTTAGTATGTATGAGGGGGTGCTTCATACATATTATGAATATTTTAAAGATTTGTTTTGATTAATTTTTAAAAAAAAATATGTGTGGAAACATTGATTGATAATTAGGGAACTGTCTCACAGATTGAAACACATAGGAGCCCCGATCCGATCCGACCCTAATGAGACATATTTTAAAATTCGATTAATGACTTAGGAATGAGTAATGGGTTTAAAAAAAATCTATTTATTAAATGAGGGAAATTATGAGTTAAATTTAAATAATATCCCCAGGTCCCGCCCCGTTTATTAAATTGGGCGGGTTGGGATCTTTGAAAACCCACGCTCAATCCCCCTTGTTGCCATCCTTAATAATGAGGAAAATTAATCCGCGTGACTAGATGACTACCTTGCAGGGTTTTCAACCTAAGTCAATTGCTGAAGGGCTTTAACATATAAAGAATCATATCAGATAAACTGACTCAATAACCAAAGAAATGAGTCAAGAATATTTTCGAAGGAAATCGACTCCCACACAGGGTATGAGGATGAATCTAAAGCTACTAAGGATTACTAATTGATGCTATTTAGACTAGGATTCTATTATACTATAAAAAATAGGTTCACCCGGTAATCCGGTTACTTTACAAAGCTAAAGAGGAAACAACTTACTTATACTTAGTTAAGAATGAAAAATTTTCGTAACAAATCAATGTGCAATGTTTGAATTGCTAGTTGTGACAGGGTAAACGGTTTGTAAATGTGTTAACTGGGTGGGCATAAACGGGTGACAGCTTAAACACGGGTGGTGGGTTGTAAAAGGGTGGCGGGTCACATGATTCGTAATTAAATGGGTCACTAACAAGTTTCGCGAATATACACGAAATTGGTCTGTTTTCTTAATGGATCTGGCGGATTCACCCGTTTATGACCCAAAGCCGTTAAGGGTAAACCCAAACCCGATTAAACCGTATCGATTTCATATCATGTTAACGGACCATGTCACGAATTTCCACCCCTAGCTGAGGGGGACAGAGAGAGATTGTACTTGCAGTCTGCAATAAAGATATTACAACCCGTTGTCATAGGCGTAAGTCAAGACAAAAACTGAACCACATACATCTTATGTTCTGTGGGTACTTGTGCTTCCTGTATCACAAATTTTATGGGTCAGATTTTCCCAACATCAATTATTAATAAGGTTTCAACAGAAATTACAACCAGCCACTTGTTCCTGGTGAATTTTTAAATGTATCTTTTCAACAAGTCCAATATTTTTACATCAAAGTACATTACAAAAATAAGATCCACGAAAAATGCAGCAAAGACATTATCATGAAGTTTTGTTCAGATCATTTTCTATCATAAACAGAGATAAGAGAATGCTTCACTCAATTGCACAAATGAATGCAAGTGAAGATATTCTCGCAATCGGAAGATGGAACCTTTAGAGCTTTGAATCTTCCAGAAGAAAATAAAAAATTCCAGTCTCTCAATTTAGTTGAACATACTTGTAAGGGTTCTTACTGCCATGAATGCATCAACCATCTAAACACAAAGAAAGAAAGATAAAGGTACATTGCGATCAGTACGAATACTAACATTGAGTAAAGGTCCCGATTGGTAGATCAATTGCAGTCAATAATATAATTAAAACTGTAAAGTTATTATTAAATTAAAATGACTTTAAATTTGAATATATAATTTATCATTTGGTCAAAGTGTATTTCAAGTGCAGGTAAGTCGTATGACACGATTGACTACAATATCACGAAGAAAGATAAAACATCGGGAGAAATAATTCGAAGACACAAATCAATTTTTATTTTAGCCAGAAAACAACAGTAAGCCAAGCCAATCCAAACACTGAAACCCTTGAACAATTCTCTAACATGAATCAATTTTTATTTTAGCTAGAAACCAACAATAAGCCAAGCCAGTCACTGATTAGAAAAGGGGGCAAAGCATGAGTTTAATTCTCATTGCTAATAATTTCCAAACATATGAGATATAAGTTTAATATAAAACCGATAAACACAAATTATAGTCCTTACTAGCACAAACAGTGGGGAGGTGTTCTTCCAAGATGATTGGAAATCGTTTGAACTCATCAAAGAATGCAAGTATAGTAGCTATCACATCAGATTTTGTGAAAGAGGTAGAGGTTATTCTTGAGAAGGTTGTTTTGTAAAGGGGGAGGTGTTTTATCTGAGTTCTTGATTTTGGAAGGCATCAAGGAGAGCAGGACGATTTTATAAAAGATGGAGTAAGAATAGGGGAGACAATCGCTTGTAGTTGCTTTTTAGAAGAAATGAGGCTTGGTTCACTATTATTGTGAAAGAGGGAAAATCTCGAGTTTTTTTTCAGCTGTCGGAATTGTTTGAAGGAAGAAGATGGGAGTGTGCCAGGTATGCCTTCAATCGTTTGGAACCGGTGGTTTCATATTTGAAAATTAAGAGGCAAAAGGAGGATGTTCTCAGGCAACAAAATGAGGTGGTCAACCGGTCCTTTCTTCAAGCCGCAACAGTAGAGCCATGGCCATCTTCATCCATTCATTTTCGTGTAGACCCATCTATGAAGGATGATTTGATCATTAAAAATGACTCATGTCAATCAAGAGTTAGTTTTTTTTAGAGAGCTTTGGTGGGTCGTGTGGGCAGCCCAGCTATGCTGTTGCCGCTAGTTATCGAAAAGTTGGAGAGGTGGGTTAAGGAGAGATGGAAACCGACAAGAGGTGTTAAGGTTCAGTGTTTGAACTCTTCTTTATTTTTGTTAATTTTTTAATTAGAATAGGAGGCGGATCGGATTTTGAAGAAAAAAGATTGGGTGTTCTAAGGTGAGCCAATTTGGCTTGAATGATGGCATCCATTGGGGTGTCCCTCAAAGACAGCAAGCAAGACGGAAAATCTGTGGACATGGGTGGTAGTCCTTCCCCTCCATTCGTGGGGTTGGATGTTTTTAGAGCCGTAGGAAACATATGAGGTGGATTTCTAAATGTAAATGAGAACACTCAGGCGGGTTTAGAGCTGAGTTAAGCTAGGATTTTGGTAAAACCAAAGGGGAGATATACCGGAGAAGGTGAGAATCGGAGCTTGTGGTTGGTTGTTTGAGCTGTTGGCTTGGGAAAAAGTCATTGTATTGCTTTTTCTTGGATGATTTGTCTAAGTCCAGCTCCAGCAAGTGCAGACGAGGGGAGGATTGGTTGAGTCCCACACGCATGGGAGGAAGTCTCAAGAAAAAGACGTCAGGACATGTACTATTGTTGCAGACTTTACTATTGAGGTAAAGGAAGGTTAGAATTATTGCAACGTGATTGGAATACAAGTCAAGAGAAGGTCGTGGATTTGAATGCTTTGGGACCCAGCTGTCTTGAGTTTACAATGAGAGAGGTTTTCAGCTCAAAAGAAAAGGGTAGTGCGGTTAAAACATGAGGGGAGCTCCATGTAGTAGGATCGGTCAAACCTCATTTTTTAACTCTTGCTAATGTCAAAATGAAATCTGGGGAGAGGGGGGGCTAACGAGGGGCGTAAGTCCATAGAATTTGGGAATGGTAGATTTTTTTCTCCCATTCGGGGTCCAAAAAAAATAATTTTAATAGAGCCCGGTCTAATCCAACTTGGAAGGTGAAAAGGCCCAAAGTTACTTTAAAGAAATTTACAGAACCGTCTAGAAAGATGAATAGCAATTTTTTTTCCAAAGTACAGACCCCCCCCCCCCCCCCCCCCCCACACACACACACACAAAAAAAATGCTATTTATAAGGCAGCTATGAGTGTAGAATGTGGACGCAAGAAGAATGAATGAGGAGGGAAGGAGGAGTTGGAATTGGTCCCTTTAGAGAATACTAAGTTTGGCGAGTGAGATGAAGGGGCAAGAGATTCTTTTGAAGTGGACGAGTCGAGCAAGGCGAGTAGGGAGGGTGAGCATACACCCTCTAATATTGTTTTCGTGAATCGGTGGTTAGAAGATGATTGGGAGGGTTGGTGGGAAAAAAGGGTCAATCATTATAGTGAAGTGCAACTTTTGTTGGAAGATATCGCTAACTTGCAGAAAAGGCTCTTTGGGGAATTTCTTGGGCTAGTGGAGGAGCCAGATTTTGTTAACGAAAGGGGGACGATTCACTTTGCGTCAGAGGGGGATTTGGGAGATGAGGAGGAGGGGCAGAGAAATGGTTTGAGGAGATGATAGGTGGGTTCGGGAAGTTTTTGGGAGTGTCATCTGAAGGGAGCGATAAGAAATCATGGAAATTTTTCAGAAAGATCGAGAGGATGTGGAGAGGGGTAAATAGAAGGAAGGGAATATTGGTGGGCTATCAGGAAAGGAAAATCGGAGAGAGACAGAGATAGCTTTGAAAACTGCAATGGTCCATTAATTATGAGGGGAGAAAATGAGGCAGGGTTAGGGGAAGGAGAGAGGGGGAAAATTGATGTGAATGAAGATGCGAATCATATCATGAAATGTCAAGGGGTTAAACGGATTTGACAAGAGAAATATTGTTAGGCCGACAATTTGTTTGTGGCGACCAGATGTCTTGTGTCTACAGGAGACCAAAATAAGTAAGATGAGTAAAATGGTGACACAAAGTGTCAGGGGACGTTGGGTGGAGTGATGATTTTAGGAGATAATAGACTTGTGGAGCTGGTGGACAGTCTTGTTGGGAACCATTATCTGTCTTGTTTGGGAGTTAAAATAAGTTTTGGTGGAGATTTTTGGGGGTGTATGAGTCGATGATGCTATAAGATGGGAGTTATAAGAGTTAGGAGGGGTGTGGGGTGTGGGGGGTCTCTATGTGCATGGGTGGGGATTTTAATATGGTGCATTTTATAGGGGAGTGAAGTAGGGGGCCGAGATTGACTAGACCGATGAGGGAGTTTTGGGGGTTTAATGATGACATGGAATTGGTTGATCTTACATTGGTTGGAGGTCCTTTATTTTATAATCCTGAACCTCCACACAAACGAGCCCTTTGGACTCCCCTATGCGAGCTATACAGGGGGGACCATGTACCAAATTCACCCTAACACACGCCCCGCTTAAAGTTTACCATTGGTTGGAGGTCCTTTTACATGTTATAGTAATAGGAATCCTCCACGTGGTCTCGATTGGACCGTTTTTTGGTATCAGTATATTGGGAGGAGCACTTTCCAGGAGTCGTGCAATTGGGATTGCCTAGAGTAACTTCAGATAATGTTCTGATTATTTTAGAGTGCGGAGTGGAGACGATGGGGAGGACCCCATTGAGATTTAAGAATATGTGGTTAAATGAGGAGGACTTCATTGAAAGAGTGAAGAGGTGGCGGGAAGGTGGGAAGGAACCACATGTTTTATATTGGCTAAGAAACTCCTTTTTCTCAAGAAGGATCTGAAAATGTGGAATAAATAGTGCTTTGGGGATGTGGGGGATTATATAGTTAAAGGTCTTGGAAAGATTAAGGAGCTCGATGATAATGAGGTGATAGGTTTATTGTCTAATGAAGAACGGTTGAGGAGGGAGGAGAGAAAAATAGAAGTGGGGCAGAAAATGATTTCAGATGAGCTTCATTAGCAACAAAAATCCTGAGCGTTGTGATTGAATGAAGGAGATAAGAACACTAAGTTATTTCATAGGATATCCAACTCTCATCGTAGATTTAATCATAAAGGAAAGGTTGTGGTGGACGGGGTGGAGTTTAGGACAGCAAGAAAGGAACTTTATGAAGCTCTGCTCACGGAAGAGGAGTGGACACTAACGCTAGATGAGTTGGAGTTCGGGGTTATTTTCGAGGGAAAGCAGTTAGGATTTGAAGATACCTTTTCGGAGCAAGTGGTATTAGAGTTGAAGACTACGAGGGGGGATAAGGCGTCGGCGTCGGTGCCAAATTGATTCTCGATGGCTTTCTTCCAAAAATGTTGTTGGTGCGTAATGATGTTTTAGCCTTGTTTTGCGAGTTCCACGAGAGAGGTAGATTTCAACAAAACTTGAATGCTTCATTTATTGCATTGATTCCCAAAAAAGAGGGGGGTGGATGTGAAACTTTCGGCCAATTAGCTTGGTAGGAATTATTTATAAGCTAATGGCTAAGGCGTTGTCAGTCAGTTGAGGAGACTATTAAACCCTATAGTATCTGAGGCTCAGAATGATTTTGTAAGGGGGAAGGAAATATTAGATGCGGCTCTAGTGGCGAATAAATGCGTGGAGACGAGATTGAGATGTACAGTGCAAGGACTTGTGTAAAATTTGATATTGAGAAAGCTTACGACCACGTGAATTGGCATTTTTTGTTTGGTCTGCTCGCGAGGATAGGTTTGATTAGCGGTGATGTATGTGTATGAAGAGTTGCAAAACCTCTATTATGTATTTGGTATTGGTCAATGAGTCATCGAAAGACTTTTTTCCTAGCTCACGTGGGTTACCCCAGGGGTCCTCTTTTGCCATTTATTTTTATTCGGGCAATGGAGTGGTTTTGGCGAAGGCAGTGGAGATAGGTAGGCTGAGCAGTTTTAAAATGGAAGACATCAAAGAGGATCTACGTGCATAGTGTCCCATATTTTATTTGTTTCATCTTTTATTATCCAGTGACACCATTACATTTTGCAGAGCTTAGGAGTCTCAAATTGATTTTGATGTGTTTTGAGGCATCATTAGGATTGCATATCAACGTGAAAAAGTGTGGGTGATTCATGTAGGGGAGGCAGAGGGGGTTCAATGCGTCGACGGAGGTGATTGGTTGTAAAGTGAGTTCCCTCCCATCTACTTATTTGGGACTACTGTTGAGTGTTTCTTTTACAGAAAAATTCATTTGGGATTCGGTCATTAAGAGGGTGGATAGAAAGTTGACGGGATCAAAGAGGAGTTTTTTGGTCAAAAAGAAATAAATTGACATAAATAAAGAGTATTATCTTCGTACTACCTGTTTATTCATCCGCTACTTATCTCAGTTCGCAAAACATTGTATTCGCTAATGAGGAAATTTTTGTGGAGATGGCTTCAAGTAAAGTTTGGTGCAATGGGAGTTGGTTTGCAAACTGATGAGGGACGGAGGGAGGAATGGGAGTCGGAAATTTGTCTTGTTTTAATAAAGCTTTTTTATGGAAGTGGTTATGGAGGTTCCTTCATAAGGAAGATTGGTTATGGAGGAAGGTGGTGGTGGTGGAGAGAATTGGGTTGGGCCTCAACGGGTGGGGATCCGAAGAAAGGCGGTTTCCACACGAGGTGGGATTGTGGAAGCACATTGTCAAGGGGAGGTGGAGAACGAGGAGAGGGTTAAGTTTTGGAGGGAACTTTTGGGGGGAGATCGATCTTTAGAGGACGTGTCTCCCGGGATATTCCGCAATTCGAGTTGAAGGGAAGGATCAGAGGCGAGGCATACTTGGAGGGATTGGAAAGGGCAGAATGGAATCCTAGTTTTAGAAGGAGGCTCAGGGATTGGGAGTTAGCGGAGGCACAAGAAATTTTTAATTGACTGGGTGGGTAAAGGGGGTTTACCTCGGGGGGTGAGGATTGTGTGTGGTAGAGAGGTAGCAAGAACGGGTTATTCTCAGTGCGCTTTTTTTATGCTGATTTGGTGTGTAGCGAAGGGATTGACTTTACAGGGAGGAGCATTTGACATACGCGAGCCCCATCAAAGTAGCATTCTTTGCCTGGATTGCAGTGAGAGGAAATTATGATAATGGACGGACTTAAGAAGAGAGTTAGGCGCATGGCTAGTAAGTGTTGTATGTGTAAGCATGCCGAGGAGATGGATAATCATTTATTGTTACATTGTTGGGTAGTAAGGTGACTTTGAGAGATCATCTATTCCATTTTTAAGGTGAAATGAATGTGCACAGAGTTATTGAGAAAATAGATGGCAGCTTGGGGTTATATGGCAGGATGGAGAAGGAGGGAAATGTTTTCTGAAAAAGGGTTCATTTATGAATTTTTAGAAGATTTGGATTGAGAGAAATAGGGGGTTCTTTGATGGAGAAGAGATTGAGCCAACAAAACTCCGTTATAATCTTTTGATCTCTTTGCATGTGACTCGGGGAGGAGTCACACTCTAGATTCAATGCTTCTTAGTTATTTAAAGGAATTGGGGTTGGGGAATTAATTGGTTGTTTTTTGGCGTTTTTTGATGTCGAGGGATAGTTGGGAGGATTTTATATCCTTAACCTTTTTTCTGGTTTATGGTCAACTATTAGACCTTTGCATATATTTTGTAAACAGGTTTCCGCACACAGCCTCATTTAATATATGTTGCTTACTTATCAAAAAAAATTATAAAGAACAAGACATACATCATTTTATTACGGTCTGCTTCGTAATAATCAAATAATGAGTCCTTCAAACAGCTACAAGTCAAACAGATACTAATACATCACAACAAACAATTGTGTTTTTTTTAAATACATGTCTTTCTCACAAGACTCCTTTAACCATATATAGAAGTCAAGCCTCCCTTGGTAATCACTTAGATTTGATTATGAATATTGATTTGAAAGAGGTGAAACGCTAAATTTGCGTGTTTAATAATATTGCTTCCACATATCACATCAAAGTGGTATCGAATCGGCTCGCACTAGGTTCGTGTTAAGTGGTTGTATTAACTCATGAAATTGGGTAGAAAGAAATCGAAACAAACTTTTGACTAAAGGGTTCAGGTACAATACCTCATCAATGACTGCTACCCGAGCCCAACAGTGTCTTTCCACTAAATCTGTTAGAACTTCAGTTAGTCGCTTCTTAACTTCGCCTGTAAGCATGCGTCCCGCACCATAGTCCTGAAACAGGGTAACTCAAATTAAAATTATTCAGAAAAGATCGCAGCACCAACAATTTTTGTTTTGTTGAAAAAAGATTGATTATGCAAGAAATAAATATAGTAATAGAACAATATTATTATTATCATCTTACCGTCCTTATGTGTTCAAGTTACGCATCATCATCCAGGAAAACCCAAGGTATTTTATTGGTATATCTACCTGTATAGTATTATAACATTCAAAAAAAATGAGAGAGAGAAAGAGAGGGAGAGAGTATCAGTGAGATATGAGAATGAACATGGTGAAGCTTAAGAAAATAACCCAATAAAATAGTCCAATGCCAAGTTGAATTTGAAAATAGGGAAAACTGGCACACACACACACACACATATATATATATATATATATATATATTATGCTAGAAACATAAACAGTCAAGGATAATTATGAGATGAGATCCTTCTGAATGGGCTAAGAGAGAATGCATAGAATTATTATTCTATTATTCTCTTTTGTTTTCTTAATTGAAGAAGTAATTGAAAATTCCTAGGAATACAAATAACCTCTTTTTTTCAGCTATAGCGAGCATATGGAATAACTAGTGAATTACAACTCTACTGTACCGCAATTGGTGCATTAATCTTTTCAGCGTTAATGCTTTTTGCTTGTTGGTTTCATTATTATAAAGCTGCTCCAAAATTGGCTTGGTTTCAAGATGTAGAATCCCATTTGAGCGTATCTAAATAGATGTTATGTTTAAATATGGAACCCTACGTCGTTACATTCCATTTAGGCATGGTTCAAAGTCTCGACCTAGTCAACTCGGTATCGGAGCTTGGTGAGACGATTTTGAGACCCAATTCAAGTTTCTTATGACTTTTAGCTGAACCGTCCCATATCGCCAAGATATCGGCGTACTGGTTCCATATCGCAGAATTCGTGGCCGATAAAAATGAGATTTGGTGAATCTCGACTGACACAACTTTAGAATAAAAATCAAGGACATGACCCGTAAGAAGAAAACTAAATGAAGAAGAGAAAGCTAAAGTAGTGAACTTGGATTTCGCTAGAATCGGGGACCGATCATCAGAATCTCAAGGTCAAAACTTCCGGAAGAATCACTTGGTGACATTATGATCAAAGTTGTAGGGTAGGAGAAAACCTTTACATCTATTTTGGTCCAAAAGGTTATTTATTTTATTTTATTTGGTCAAAGTTGGACTGAGAATAGTACTTAAATGTTAGGTTCATTTGATGTCATGTTTACAGTGGATTGGTAAGCTGCATTGGAATAATGTTGTGTCCTCTTGCCACAAGTGTACTTTTTAAAATGTCTCTTTGTGAGCCAAATTTTTAACACGTGTCTTTTTATGTTCTTTGTTTTACAGTCTACAACTCACATTTGCTAAGAAAACAAAAGGTTAAAAGATTTAACTATTGTTACAATTATCTTCAGTATCAAATTAAACTCTTTTTTTTTAATCTGTTGAACATTTTTCGTATAAATAAAAAATAATTACATAAAAATTAGTAATAAAACTTCATAAAGATTTGTTGTACATAAATTAGTACTAATTTTTTAAAACTTGATGTAGATCTTTAACAAATTGGTACTATTTCTTAAAAAACACTACTATTTCTACATATATTGTACATCTTTAATATAAGTACTCTAATATTCTGAAAACTAAAAAAAAGTAATATTTTTAAAACTAAAAAAAGTAATATTCTGAAAATTAAAAAAAAATGTAATATTCTGAAATTTTTTTACTAACAATTTTTTATTTGTAAAAAAAATTATTATAAATAAGTATCTTAATATATTTTAAAAAATTGGACGTTATTTAAAAAGCCTGTACGTTATTTATAAAAAACTTTACAGTCACTTTGAAAAAAACATTTTTTATTACAAAATTAATTTTTATTTATATAGAAGAATTAACTGGCACCCAACCAATAATAAAAAAGATAATGTAAAGTCATAAATCACCCTTCAATTATGTTGCTATCTTGTTGACATATTATGGAATATTGAAGCTGACAAGTCCAACGCGTGTTAGTATAATCAATTAGATAATGTTATACATATTAAATGATGGGTTTGAACTTATCTAATTAATTTTTATAAATTTTCTATCTTTTTTTCAAAATATTTTGGGCTCTTTAAATAGTGTATCTTTGCATATAGCCCGATACCACAATCGAGTTCAAAATTGGGGATCTGATACGGGGACCGAGACCGAGACTTTGCACCATGCATTTAGGATTAGGAATAGACGTAATCGGACATGCTTTTTAAATATCTCTCATTATTTTGTTTGGACCCTATTCACCTCTTTGAGTTTCAATTGAATAGAGAAATAGGTTTCATCGTCCATCTTTTTGATAGATTGGATATTTATATAAGGCATTCTCCAGATAATTCAAATTGAAGCATATATATATACTAGCGGAATGCCCGTGCTAAAGGCACGACAAAATTTTTGTAATAACGTAATCATAAAACGACAAAAAATTCTTAAGTATATAATTGCAAAACGACAAAAATATCTTTTCCCAAAAAAACAATGTGTAAATTTTAAAAAAAATGATCATAATCTCCTTTATTTATAGGACTATCCACTTTGCTTAACAAATTGTCTAACAATATTCATATAGTCTAAATTCATCAAACAAATTCAAACTAATAAATTGTTTATAATTTAAGTAAAAACATTTTTTAAGGACAAATAAGTGTAAATAATTTTAAAATTTTGGGCATAATTTTTTTTGTTTATAGGACGGTCCACTATGTTTAAGAAATAAAAAAAAATATTTCAACAACAATATTAATAGTCCATTTTGGACATCCTATAAACATAATAAAGTTTACTCTATTTGTGGCACTAATAGCAATATTCAAACTTAAATTTGTAGTAGCAACATAAAAAATTCAGTCTAATCTACCACAATGTCCAAAAAGTGATCAATGCAGTTCATAAGGTGAAATACATATGAGAGTGAAATATCATGAGTTATTTTCTTTGCCGGTTTGACAACCATTTATATTAGGGAATTATCAGTAGATGTGTTTGTTATCATATGTAGATATAAATTTTGGTGTATCAGTGGACGGGTGCATGAGGTTATGGCGGAGCGCAAATAGGGCAAATGACGGGTGCGTGAGGCTATGGCCGGGTAGTTGGTTGTGGAGGGTAGCGGGTAACAACAGGTTGGTGGTAGACGGTGTGGGGACGTGAGGGTATTGCAAGGTCGACTTAGGAGAAGTGGGGGAAGGTGCATGGGTGTGGGGTTGGCTGGGAGCAAAGGTGTACATGGGTGGGGTTCAAAAACTCTAGAGAGTATAAGATATCTTGCTCACCAATATTTTCTGATGCTTTGCACAGAGAATCTGAGCTGAAAATTTTATACTTTCTTTTGGTATAAAATCCATGATATAAGAATTTATTTCGTCCATAATTTAATTTGTTGGGGTTAAAATACCTCTAAAAGTAAGATATTCGGAATCTACATACATAGATTCCAAATTAGGATATGTGGCAGACACTGTCTCCAATTGGATCATCTCTGACAGGGATTAACAAATTCAATCCAAGAGGGCTCATTTTCATCATCGAAAGAAGTTGTAGGCAAATTATCGTCACCGAGTCAAATTCCCAGTCCTAAATGTCTGTTGAGTATTGTATTCGTATGTCCCGTGCTAAGTGGAAGACGTGGTAGAAGTACTAGACATGGCAGAAGTCCCGAACCTCTAATGGATATTAAGGCATTTACTACATCTTCCACTCTTCTAGGAAAAACATAAAGAGTCTGCCTGAAATCACCTCCTAGAAGGATGGTTTTTCCAGTTAATACTTTGACATTTGAGCAAGTGTCATCGAATCGAAGAATATCTCCTGGGCAATAGCAATGACGCAATTCCAGAAGACGCAACGAAAAGCACAATCTTCCCTGAATGTTAACCAAAAGACAATCTCAAACAATCATACAGATATATGAAAAATCCAATTGAAGATCAATAACAAAATGGTATCAAATAAACTACTTAACATAAGATAGAATCCAGTTCAATCCCAACTATAGGATAACAAATACTTTTCAATTTTTTTTATGTATAAGCCTAAAAAACTGAATATTACTCCCCAATCGATTTATTTACATTATAAATTTGCAATGTGAAATGGACATTCACATGTAGGTGAATCTTAATTGTTAGCCATGTTGTTAGAGTTCTACATATAAACTTCCATTTCACATTGAAAATTCATATTGTAAATAGATATCAACTGTGATGTTAATACTTTTTTTTTTAATCACAATTCTAACTCTTTCTTAGCAATCAAAAATATTTTGAAGTTTGAACTTAGACATGAAATCATAGGCACATAAAGTTGTAGCATGATTGCGAAAGTTAGGAAAGAAAATGCCAATAGCGAGAAGAAATAGTTTACCTCAAATATTTAGCATGATGGCTTCTAAAATGCTTTATATCAACTCCAACAAAACATCAGAATGTGTAAGATAACTTGGTTGTCGGGAACTTAAGAAATCACACCCATCCACCACCCATCATTGTTCAGAGCATTAACTTCTTTAAGCATATTCAAATCATCAACAACTGAAATATAAGGTGCAAGCATATGTGCAAATGATCAAGTTCTTCATGCAAAAAATTTGTAGCAACATCATTTCTAAGGCTCTGATATATCAGAAATTTTCCATTAATTAAATATTCTAGTTTAACAGTTAAATCTACTGAGTTAAAAGCCAGTATTAGCTTGAAATACAACCCATAATGGCAGTGTACAATGGTAAGTCCTGCCATTAACACACAATTCAAACCTCTCAAAATTCTCATAAATGAAAAAGGATCTCATTTACATATTTGCAAACAATGAAAGGATCTCATTTACATATTTGCAATAATAAGAAATCCGTTGATGCTATAAACAGAAACAACATATATAATTGAACTTCATAAACAAAATTATATATTCATCGCAGTAATATAAAGTTTCATTGAAAAGAGGCAAAATATTGCATCATTTAGCCTGTATATAGATGGAAGACAGTAGACCCAAAACTGCATATTCATAATGTTAATATACATGCCATTTTCTGTCTCAACATACATATACGTTCTTCCAATTTTTCACTTCTCGCTAGCGCTCAACTAATAGCAACACCAAGTTGGGCGTAATGTGTTGTTGACAATACCTCCAATTATTGAAGAACAGTGCATATCTATATAAGGTTCGTCAATCGTGACCAATTCCCACATGACAATCCCCAAAAAGTAAAAAATAATATTATCTATTACCATATTTCTTTTTCCACTAAGAATCTTAGGTGCCATCGATGGAAAAGTTCCACGAACACTTGCAGACACAAAAGTCTATTGTTTTACCTTTTATAAGCCAAGATCCCCAATCTTTCAAAGAATCAGAAGCTTAGATGACCAAATGAAAATTTTCAAGATAAACCATAAAGAATTTGGTCTCAAATAAAATAATTTTCCAGAACTCTAATTTTTAGCATGCTATATTATATTTGTACTTACTACGGAGATTTAAACGATTATAAAGCAGAGGAAAAGAGCGAACAAAAGCAGAGGAAAGGGCAACAATGTCCCAGCATAATCGTGTACCTGTTATGAAACTGACTGAATAAATTGCGGCTACCTCACTTCAATGTTTGGGGATGAAATCCAATAGTAAGGTTTACATTTGGTAACTCAAAGTGTTAAAGCTTTACATCATGAAATCGTACTGCGAAAAGAAAGAAACAATTGAAAGCAATTCCAGTAAAGGTATTGGCCGTAAAGCCAAAACAAAATCCGAAAAATGCAAACATGAACACAATTTAAAAATGTTTTGTCATGTATAAAGCAAGAGATAAACCTATAAGTCTCATCTATACAAAATAATTTAAAAATAACCATATAGAGTGGAGTAATTCTAGGGGGACACCGATAAGCAACACATCACATGGGATCCTTCCTCCACGACTTTACGTTCCCACCAATGTAAAGTTTCCACATAATGGAGTCATTTTTACGTTAGAATTTTCGTGTCCCCGTAGAATAATTGTACAGAACAATTCAACTCTTTCTTCATCAAATAACAAATGCAAGTTTAGAATGAAGCAACCCTTGGAAAATAATAATACAATATAGTTTGAAAGAAAATTTAATGACTTGTCACACTAACCTCAAGGTACTTATTTGTAGTAGCATCAACTGGAACAATGCCATTTTCCCACCAGCTTTAATGACCATGTTGCATAATGTCATACTTTCTCCATCATTTTAATACAAAAGAAGAAAACAATTAGGACAGGATCCAAACAATGTTAAATAGAAAAGGTAATTCTAGGTTGACACGAAGATGTGACATGAGTGCATTAGTAGGTGAGGAATCCACGTGATACACAGTTTGACTGATCAATTCACTCGCACAACATAAATGAGTCATTCAAATTGTGTCCCCAACATGTGATAGCCGATAATTACTCTTGAAAAATACTTGCACAGAGAGTACTTCAACTAAACTTATTGTTAAACATTCAACCTTAGAATATTGCACCAATAATCTGCAAAATGCAAGTAAGTAAGTAAGACATAAAAATGCACATTGTCACCAATAAATACCATAAGGAACAAACTTAATCACATAAAATTATAATCCACATAGCACTAATATTTGTGTGTTAGGAAGGGGGAACAACAATTTGGTTCTATTAGGAGGGGAAATATTAATTAAAAAGAATAAGATGCATACAAATAATATAGATCATAAACTTTGTACATCTATATAATACGATTCAGATACATAGACATACGATTAGATTGAAAAGGGAACGACATAGACATCTTTAGTTCTTTAGTATACACATACTTAATAAATGTTTTCTATTATGCCTATTCCACATTTCATGTCTCGGAATTGAAGAAACTAACTATCAAGAACCAACATTTGAACTTGATATGTTCATCTATCAACAAAATAAAAAGAACTGGACCTTAACAAAGTTACAAATATACGTTAAACCAGATATCAAATGGCTCAAGTGTCATTAAATTACAGAGTGCCGATAAAAAATAAAAAAAAATAACTAACACCTTTAAGGTTACAGCATATGGAGTAATGCAATGTCGAAAAAATTACGGCTGAAAGAAAGTATCCAAAAAATATTATGTTAGGAAGAAAGGGAAATTTCTAAATACCTATTAGGAAGAATTAGTCTTTTCCATGCTCCATTTTTCTAGATATCCAACTTTAAGTGTTAGTATCCATTAAATAAGAGAATATAAAAATATTACGAATCAAAAATTATTAAAATTTACAAAATAAAAATCCTCGTTGCTTCATTCATAGTAATATTCTACAGTCTCACAAACATGCGCATGCTGATTAAAACTTCACTAGATCATTGAGAGTAAAAAAAAAACAATAAATGAATATCCATAGAGATATGCCTAATCCGTATGCACATACAAATTACATGTGAAAGATCACAATAAGATTAGCTTTTAAAGATGGAATGTCCATAAAAATGGTTGAGTCACCACCTAAACACCACACAATCATAAAACTTCACTCAGATTTCTTTATACATGGTGATCAGCAAATCATTGAAATCTGTAAAAAAAAGAGGAAATAAATAATTACCAAATCTTGTACTCCAAAATAAAGAAATGATAGGTTGTTAAGCAGACCTTTTTAGGAATACCAAACAAGCCTATATGAATGTTAATCCTTATCATAAACCACATTCCTATCATCTGATAACATGATATTATTTGGCATGATTCTTTCAAACATAAAGGCAAATTTAGTATTCAAATATCAGTTTGTTGCCACGTGTGTTAGATTATAAACAACAGAGTTGCAAACCATAACATAGCATTGTCAAAATGGCTAGTGGCATTCATGTTATAGAAATGTTGGCAAGAATTAAAATCATAAAGGGATCATTATAAATTTTTCATAAAGGAAACCGAAGGTCATTCACAATGTAATTAAAGGAACCAGTAGGTAGGGCAGGTAACCCACAGTTATCACAATGGGATGAGTTATAGATGGGACTAGTTTTTATTCCCACAGGAAGAAATTTCCCGTCTCAAGGAAATATGATTCGGTGAAATGAGTTTCGTTATCTGGGATTTTTTTGTGCAGGATTCTTATTCAGGCCCCAAGCAAAGTGAGGATGTGGAACAAAGTAACTAAGAGCTAAGTTTACCTCTCGCCTAGCGTATTGTATAATATTTTAAGCCTTTAAGGTGGCTCATTGTGAACCATGGAGAGTGTTGATGTAAAAAATTAGATTTGACCTAATTATTTTAATCACAGAAAAAAGTGAATAAAGAAATAATAGACAATAGATTTTTAAAGTGGTTCAGCCTTATAAGAATGGCCTACATCCACTGTTTTTGTATTGCTGACTGTTTGCTTGGAATTCTCGAGGAATGGTTTTCTTAATAAATTTCGGCCCCCTTTTGATGAGGAGGTTACAATGTATTTATAGCCTTGAGGCTGTACAAATGAAAGGACAATGCGTTGTTATCTAGTAGACATGTACATTTGTATGATAATAATGAGAATTTAATGCGCAGTCGTCTCCTTGATTATCCTGATTTGAGTGCTCTGTACGCTATGTAGCTCGGACCGCCTAAGCTGCTCGGATCGCCTAAGTAGCTCCGCAGGCATGAGTTCCTCGGGGGACTTTAGCTGGTAGATACGCTTGAGCTGTTCAAAATGTATGAGTTGCTCATAGCGCTTGAGTAGCTCGGTGGCAATAAGTTGATCGATAGAAGTATTTATAATTACCACGTTAGAAGGCACGTGTCTTCAAGTGATGGGTCCACGTCAGCAGATTAAATTTGGTATCAACAGAAGCCCCCAATGTTTCGTAGTTTGATGTTGAAGAAAAGTATGGAATATTCTGCTGCTTAGTTTTTCGGTTTTTATGGATTTTAGACAAACTTTTGTTTTATATAACTCCTTTTTTGACTGCATAGTATCAGTCTTTTAAAGTATTTTGAATTTCCATAACCGCTTCGTTTTTGTGCCCCTTTTCTTCTTTTTAATCGCCGGATACGCAAACGTCCTTCCTTGTAATTATTGCTTTCTTTATTCTCGAGGTAAAGTATTTAAGTGAGACAGAAATCCTATCGTCTTGCACTTTTCAAAGCTGTATCTTTGAACTCTTCAATTCTTCTCTATCTTGTGCATTCGTTTCTTCCATTGTTCGTTGTCAACTGATTCACTCTTTTCCTGTAAGATTTTCTTCCTTCTCTTCTATTTACTTTGTTCATCATGGTTTACCTTGTTGAATCGCTTGACAAATTTCATTCTGAATTTTCAATTCCTTCATGGGTCATATTGGAAGAACTTTATGAACCCTCTGACTATTTTTCTTTGGCTGAGGGACATTGGTTCCCAAGTCTCTTTGTGGACGAATGTGGCTTTTCTTTTCCTCCAAATCCTTTATGTTTGGAGTTCTGTCAATATTTTGACGTTGTACCTGCAAAAATAACGCCAAATACCTGGAGGATAGTTAATGGAGTTCATAGGCTGAACCAACTTCATGGAACCCGTTTAGGGATTCCAGAGATTATGTATTGCTACAGATGGGTTGTTAGCGATAGTAATTTTTATTTAAAAACTAGATTTTTGAATAGGGAGTTAGTTGTTAATATTCCTGATGCCAACAGGGATTATTTTGAACATGGGGTGGTAATGAAAAATTGGCAACACCCTCCATTAAATGGAGATGATGTATACCAAGGTCCTAATTGTCCTCCTTATGGCAATGGGATAGTTTGTTTTTATTTTTTGAAATCTTGTTTTCTTTGTGTTTGATAAAATGTATCACTGACATTTAATTTTTTATTATTTGCAGCTGACAGCAAAAGAAAATCTCCAAAAGAAGTTGACGTTAATTTGAAGCATTTAAAACTTATCTGGAGTTTGCATCGATCTGTTGCTGAGGAACACACTAGGTTTGCTTCTTATTTATTACAATACAAGAGCTATACTTCATCCTTCACTGCTTGTCCAGTGGTGGTTGACATTGACCAAGTACCAGCTTCTGAAACTGGTGTAGAAGGTTCCTCCTCTGAATCGAATATTCCCATCAGTAACCTAATGAAGAGAAGAAGAGCTCCAGCCTTCTTTGATAAATCTGCCTCTACCAATGTGGAGGAAAAGAAAAGAAAACAAAATGTCCCAGAATAATGGACGAAAGTTATTGATTCACCTCCTCCTGTTGCTACCGAGAAAGTTGTTGAGAAGCCCCCTGTGGCTCCGAGCAAGATTGCTGCTATTACTCCTCCTAGTGAGGTTATTATCATATCACCAGCTAAGACAACGTCCTTACTTGAGAATGTTCATGTTCCTCCAAGGAGGTTAAAGAAAAATTCTTCTCAGAGACTTGCTGAACTAGTCTCTCAACCATCAACTGTTGAAGGTGGTGTTTCAACCTTTGTTCCCCCGAGCTTCGCTGTGGGCTTAGTAAAATCTTGGATTATCCCAGAGTTCCATGACATTGAAAATACTCTCACTCGTAAGAGAGTTACTTCTCTAGTTGCCCAACACATTGCCTCAGTAAGTATTATTGATCTGAGCCTTTTACTTCTTAATACTATGTTCGTACATTGACTTAGAGTTATTTCTTTTCTCAGCTGGTAACGTGTTTCAACAGCATTATAAAAAGGGATGAAGTCATGAGAGCCTCTAGTTCCTCGGATGGAGTAGAAAAGGGTTATAATGGATTAACTCAGTCTTTGAAAGACTCTCATCAGAAGTATGAGTAAAATAAACTTGCTTGGGAGAAGCAGATTAAGTCCGTTGAACAAGAGAGAGATCGAGCTGTGAATGCCTCCAAAGATTTGGAGGAGAAATTGAAAGAGTTTGAGAAGAACAATAAAGAGATTGAGGATAAGCTCAAGAATACTAAAGAGTTTGAGAATAAGATCAAAAATGCTGAAGAGGAAATTGTTAGACTTCATGACGTTGATCGCCAAAAACAGGAGGTGGAGGAGAAATTGAAGGCTGTCGAAGAGCTCCTTAGGGAAAGGATCTCCTCGAAGAAGGCAGTCAAAAAGTCTTTGAGCGTTGGTTGGGATAAAGGCTGGAATAAATGCCTGGCCGCCATGTCTTCACAAATGGAGCATGCCAACCTTAAATATTTTAGGGACGGATGGGTTGCAGCCTTACAAGAGCTAAAAATTGCTGAGAATTCTGAGTTATTCCAACAACACACTCATGGCCCTCCTCTCTCTCCTGGAGAAGAAGAAGAGGATGAAGCTGCCTGAGATCAGTCTTCCATGATGACTGGAGATCAGGTTCCTTTTGCTCCAGTTGTTTAAATTTTCTCCGAGCAACTCCAACCCACCAGCACTTCTGTCGAGCAGTTACCTTCATCCTTCGAGCAACCAGTCATTTCCTCCAAACTTTCTGAGGAAGTCGTAGGGAACAAGGAGAAGGTGTAGTGTTGTTCGGGTGTTTGTTTTGTTATTTTTTAATGTAACCTCAGACTTCGTATTTTCTTCTTTGATGAAATAAAATTCAAACTTTGGTTGCTCACCTTGAATTTCTCTTTTAATTGCTCTGTATGCATCCTTATTGATTCTCTTTATTTATCTTTGCTAGTTTTTGGATAGGATGGAGCTCCTATCAGCTCATGACACAGAGTTGATGAATAAATGTAGTAACTATTTTAAAGCTGGTCATGCAGACCTAAACGAGGCTCAAATCATTGACATCCTTGGTCCAAATACTTCTGAATGAGCAGTCGAAGCTTACCAATATCTGAAGTGCTTGCTCGACTGAGCTGTTGCCAATAATTTGGCTTATTATGAGATGATTGAGGATCTCCAAGGAACTATAGAGGAACTCCAGCAGCAGTACAAAGAGTCCTCCACACTTTTGCACCAAGGGTACGAGAAGAAATATCAACAGTAAAGTGCTGAAAAAGGATATGATAAATTCATCTCTGCTTACAATAAGAAAGAGAACGTTTGAAAGCTTGAAGTTGAAGAGCATAGGCATATCGCCAAGTTGCTGGAGCAAGAGAACATTGCCTTGCAAGAGGAAGTAAAACAACTCAAGTCTGCTGCGTCTTCCTCGGGAGCCTTGGTCCCTATCAATGATGAAGGTTTTTCTTTGTTGGAGGTAGAAAATGCCAACTTGCGAGATGAGTTGGAAACTTTGAAAAGAGCTGGACCCTCCACTTCTACTTGTGGACGAGCAAGATCTTCTTCTCGGGGACGAGCAAGGGCTGGTCGGATTTCTATTGAAGAATCAAGAACTCAAGCAGCTTTGGAGAATCAGGCCTTTCAGTTGATAGCGAAGAACCAAGCCTTAGCAGAGATGTCCAAGAAGATTCTGAACCTCAATGAGCAACTTTCTACACAAAGCTCTGCCTTAGAAAATAAAGAACTTTTGGTGAAGAATCTTCACGAGCAACTGGAGAGGTTAACTTACCAATTCCATAAACATCCCATAGAGTTTTGGATGGCTGGTTATAATGAAGCACTTTGTCATTTTGATGGTCCTTTAGAACAGTCGAACAACGAAGGGTATAAACAGGGCTGGTTGAATGCTCTTTGTGTTTTAAAATTGGAGAGAGGTCATTTCCTGTGGGATTACTATAATCCTGGAGTTCTTGATTTATCCGTGCCTCCTTTCAAGCTTGACCTTAGTTGGATTCCAGCCCGGGCCATTCCTCGCATTCTGATCTCTACGTACCTTGATGATTATGTTATTTATTCAGATTTCGAAATATCTCGCCCAGAACACCTGCTTGATCGTCCATCTATAATTAACGTCAGAATGCTGCAAAATCTTAACTTCATAAATTCCCCTTATAGTCTTGATGATCCTCCAACTGGCGAAAATAATCACCGTTTACCTATACAATCACACTATAGAAAATAGAGTTTTACAGTTTTTGAAACCTATTCTACGTATAAATAAGTTCTTTTAACTTAGATATGTTTTTTTTACGATCTAAAACTTCAAATTATAAATTTTAGTTTGGAAATCTAAGTCTAAATTTCTTGTAAATATAAATAGTTTCATGTCATATTGAATGATTGAATACTCATAGGACAATTTGTATAATTTCTCTAAAGAGATAAGTGAGTTACATACATCATTTAGACACTTAGCAGCCACAAAACACTCTCACGCGAACATCTAGTAAAAAGTGTTGTTCCTTTAGAGAGATATTGTTTGATCGAGTCACTAAAAGCAAGAAGCAAAGAATCAAAAGAAGGAAACTTCCAGGGAGATCAAATCTAGAATTACAATATTGTGGAGGAGATTTTCACTCATTAGGTATATTAATGTTCTTTAGCCTAGGATCTTGTGTTGCATGTTTATGTTCTTGTAGCTCTTGTGTAATTGTTTATAGTTGATTTTTATTTTACTCCGTAGAGGGATTCGTGGATGTTTTCCCTAATTTGGGGATTTTACCACGTTAAAAATCACCATGTTAAACTTACTGTTTTAGTTATTACTGCTTATATGGTTTGGTTTCTGAACAATGAACTAGTATAGTTTTTTTATTTAAAACCTAATGTAACACCCAGCCTAATTAAATATCGGGTGGTAAGTCCTTTATTAAATTAAAAATCAAGGTGAACGGTGTGGTTCATTCTTAGCATCACTGTCGAAAACAATTTCCGTTTAAATTACCCTAAATAATTAAGGTAAGTGTCAAAACAATTTAAATGATTTTATTTATTAAATTTCGTTGTAAAAACTTTTTAAACATAAACAAATTTATGAATAATACAAACGATATAAATACCAATCATCCAACGAAACATGCCAACTAGATTATTCAAATCCAAGTAAATAACCACAACCACTGACAATTTGATAGATAAAATAATCCCAAATGAAAACAAAATACTGAAATGATAGAAGTATATGCAATCCCTATCGAGTCTAAACAAGAGCCTGGAAATGGGCGACACGTGCCCTAACTAAAAGAACTAAACATAAATCTGAGGGGCCAAAGGAGGAAGCATCTACTGCAATGACTTGCAACTCCCACATAAGCTGCATCACGTCTAGTAAAATGAATCTACACCTGACGCCCTGTGGCTGAACACCTGTAATATATATATATATATATATATATATATATATATATATATATATATATATATATATATATATATATATATATATATATATATATATATATATATATACAAGAGAAGGGAAAATGACAAGAAACGGGTCAGAGCCTGAGTGTAAAACAGTTTTTTTTAAATAGTTTAGCAAGTATTTAAAATGCGTACTGGCTAATATAGCAACCATGTTAGTACGCTACACTCTCTTGAGAATTCTCACCTCTCATCTAGTGTGCACGCCTACCGTACGACCAAATGCCTCATAAGTCTCTATAACTCGTCTCCCATAAATTCTATTTCGAGATGTCACAAGACTATGATTTTAGTTTAATGGTCAGTCTCTTAATGATTACTTATGTCACTTATGTATTTCTCAATACTATTATAAAGTTCCCGAATACTTACTATAATTAGGAGCATTTATTCGAATTACTTATCTACTTACACGCACAGTAGAAGTATCTCAGATATAGATACATATATTAATCACTCATAAATATATATATATATATATATATATATATATATATATATATATACATACTAGCGGAATGCCCGTGCCTGAAGGCACGGTGAAAATTTCGAAAGCACGTAATTATAAAACGGCAAAAATTTTCAAAGTACGTAATTGCAAAATGGCAAAAATATAGTTCCTAACAAAACAAAGTGTAATTTTAAAACATTTGGCCATAAACTCCTTTGTTTATAAACTATTCACCATGATTAACAAACAACAAATAGTCCAATAACATTCAAATAGTCTGAATTCATCAAACAAATTCACATATAATATGAAATATACAACATTCATCAAATGAATTCTCATTGTGTCTTAAAAAAACAAAGTGTCAAAGTTAAAAAAAATTGAAAGAGCTAGTCAAGTATTATATAAACAAAGTGTCAAAGTTTTAAAAAAATTGGGCAAAGTCTCCTTTATTTATTGGACTATCCACCCTTCTCAAGGGATAACAACAAATCCAAAAAAGTAGAAAAAACAAATTCGCCTAACAGAAGCTTCAATTTTCCACTATAATTATTGTCCGTTCTTTTCCAAATGCGACCTGATACAAAAAATAAAATATAGTTAGTAAATTGTAAGAGCTAGTCAAATATTATATAAACAAAGCTAATTATTAATTATATAGCAAATGCACCGTGTCTCTAGAGAAATATTGAATCATGTGAGATTGAAAATAAAATACAAAGATGATCTGTAACTTATCCCTTACATTAAGAGTTAAGTAATACCTTACTTTAGAAATGTATCTCAAATTTTCAAAAACTGCGGAATAACATAAAAAATGGATTGGTGTGTGTGTGTGTGTGGTGGGGGGGGATTAAGTAAAAAACACATAGTAGAAATTGGAATGGTGGTGGAGTGTGACCAAAATTAAACTAAGAAACGTTGCAAAATGAAACAATAAACGCACCTCGGATTTAACAGATTCTCATGAAAGCAAATGAGACTCCAATGAAATATAAATGCACTCATAAATTCCATATTTCTAGAGAAAAAAAAAACACAGCAGATCAGTAAAAAAATAGAAATTTAGAAGACATGTTAGCAACCATACTGTCATAAAAACATTATTTTATATCCACGGAAATCTTTTCCTACTCAACTTACACCTTTAGTCATCAAATGAATTCTCATTGCGTCTCAAAAAACTTAAGTGCCAAATTTTTTTTTTAAAATGGGCAGAGTCTCCTTTATTTATCGGACTATCCACCCTGCTTAAGGGATAACGACAAATTCAACAATTCACGACAAATCCACTACATTATTTAATACATTTTTGGTGCAATTAGTTGGTACACATACAATTGACCATATGATAAATTCTCAAATTTATACAGGAAGCCAACGTGCTAAAAGATTATATATCAGTTGCAATACAATCTTTTATATGTCATATACATATAAAAGATTGTATACGCAATTTACAAACTTTAAAGATTATATATGCAATCTTTTAGACTAAAAAATGTCATATACTGAAAAAGAAATTGGAACTTTGCAGATTGTTGTGCAGGGGAAATGCATATACTGAAAAATAAATTGCAACCACATAGATTTCATATACATATTGTATATGAAATCCGTAGTACAGATATATGGCTTTTGTGCCATAATGGAAAAGGGAAAGGCAATTATCCCATTATCAAATAAGTGTTTGAAGGTGAGAGTAGGAATCAGGAGTGAGCAACGATTAAACCTACAAAATAAAACAAAATATAATGAATTAGAACAAATTAAATAAAAAATAATTCCTCTAAAAACAAAATATAACCTCAAAAGTGTGTGCGCGTCTAGAGAGAGACGATGCCTTAAAATTATAACAAAATATAAGTGTAATGAAATTAAGAGACACGTACATCGACCTGAAATCACGTAGTATAGGTTCAAATATGGGCTTGTAACACACTATCTACTATGTGTACCTGAACAAAGACGGTAAGAAATCAACACTGACATCAATGATAATCTGTGTAGCTGAAAAGAAAGGGTGATAAGGAAGAGATTAGATGGAAAAGATGAAATGTGGTAGTGTTAATGCAGTAATATAAGACAGGGGGGCTCAAATATGCTCAAATATTAATGCAGTAATATAATAGATTTTGGATCATATACTCGAACCTCTGAAACAGTTTTTTTCAATTTGCATTGTGGATCACTATCAATAAGATACTTGGCCAAAGTTGTTCCCCAGAGTGCATTAAATGGGCTAAATCCTCGGCTGTTGGAAGATATGGGATTCTTCATAGATGTCTCCTTAGAGAGTTGATGTTGATACAGAGCACATACTGCATTCAAACAAACTTCTCATCATCCCTCGCGAATTCTTGAAGCATTTCCACCTCAAACTCCCATTCAAGATTATCCTTTTTCCTTTTGAGAGTACCAAACACGCTGTCCGTGAAATAATCAAATATCTTTCTTATCACTATCTGAACTTTGCACCTCAGATTTCTCCTCGCAGCATCTAATGAAAATCAAATTGTGCTATAGAAGGAACTGCTGGCTGAACATCACTAACACCCAAATTAGGTGTTACAAAGCAGAGATTTTTCGGAGAGATTCTAGGCCCGTGAGGGTGCTTACGCTTGTCAATCGGGGTGTTATTATCATCATTACCAAACTCACCATTATTAGAATTGAAACCTCAAAACAGTGGATGAACTGTTCTTGCAGTTTGCAATTTGCTTATCATTAATACTTTCTTTGGACTCGGCCAATTACTGTTGGGCTCGGTAAGTCAAGTTTTGACTTTTTGACCTCATCATCTTTCTTCAGCTCCTCTTCAATTATCAAAGGAGCAATTGTCTTATCCTCAATCGTTTCTTTGGACTCAGTCAAATGGACTACTGGACTCGGGGAGTCAGTCATCTTTTCTTCCTCACATCTTCTTTAAAACTTAACTTTTCTTCCTGCAAGGCAAAGAATTAGCCATGCCCTAATTTTCCCCGTTCTTCGTTAATTTCATACGGTAAAACAACCGATATTACATATTACTAAATGTACAATGCATGAATTTAATTATTTAAATTAGTACCTTAACAACGCATGATGTCCCAAATGACATTCATATGAGCATATGATTTTAACCCTAGGGGGTTCACATGAGTTTCTGAGATACGAAATCCAGCATTGATCACAGCAGAACAAAATATAAACTGTTATTGTAATGCAACTACTCTGCATTATAGCATACCGTACATTTAAACTCTTACCGAAAAATTACATGAAATTAAAGCACGATACAAATGATAAATATGTGTATTCTCTCTTGCCAAATTACTCAATACTCCAAAAAAATAACAATTAAAGAAAGAAAAGATAAATTTCAAATATCTAACTCTGAACACACTAATAAAGCATAAATAAATCAAGTGATAAAATGGAAGGGAAAAGGATGTATACCCTGTGGTGGTGGTTCTCTGAGGTTCCGGGGTGGTTCAGTCATGGGGATCTTCCACAATGGTGGTCATTCAAACATTAAACTTGCAAATCTACCAAAAAAATATAAGAGTTCGAACAAAAACCATTAAACTTCAGTTTAAATAGGCCCAAGCTTCATATAAATATAACTTCATATATATTAGCTCATAATAAAGATCTATTTGCAATTCATGCAGGAGTAAGCTTCCAATTTGTAGAGATATATGACTCTCAACAGGTCCAATCTCCTAAATATCTGAATGTAAATGTGTATCGAAAAGAAATTTTATTAAATGTAACAAATATTGGGTATGTGATTATTTATTAAATGTATCCAAGATCCTATCTATATCAAAGAAAAGTATTGGGTATGTGATTATTTATTTACCGAGTACAGGTATTGACTTGGACAGCTAGTACACTCGAATGACCAATACCCAAACCACCTACCAACTGCATTATTCTCACATTATGATCTGTGTCCTATATATTCTATATCAGGGTAGCAAACCCTTTTGTACGACGCATCCATAACATGTCAGTACCCTCTTTATTTTAGGTTCAGTCGCACAGCTGAGATGTTAAACCTCCTATCAGTTCTGCAATATATTGTTTTACCCCAAGATTCTCTATTGCTGCAGCAACTGATAATGAGTCTTAAGAAGGCGCGTGTATGAGAATTCTTTGATAATCCCAGCTCACACTTGATCTAACATTTACGATCATCTGGTCAACAAAAACAGCTATCATCAATGTATTTAGCTCACATTCTTACCTGCATTGCTATATGTGATACTCTTCTAATACTTCAAAAATCAAATTCACAAATGTTCCAATTTTGACAACTTAGCTCCGACATGCACGTGATGCAAACGAATAAACCAAATTTAATATCCATAATTCCAACATATTCACAGTAATTAAACAGTAAAAAAATTATGGTGGAGATCACCTTATAAAATAGTATACCTTCATGGGAATCAACATAAGCACCGGGGAAGTTAAGTCTTCCTTATTTCATCTTTCATCTGAGCAGAGAACATACAAACTCACTCTCGTTGCTTTTGAACAATCTACAAATCCAAAGTATCTTTATCATCGGATTATCAACCAACATTAGTATGCATTTTAAATCAATGAAGTGTTTTATGTTTTCTCGTTTTCCTGCATATAATATATAAATCAGTAAGATAAGTAGCAGAACGTTACATGGTTACATGGTTAAGGAGTTGATATTTAAAAACAAAGTAGCCTAAAATGACAATAATAAGAAGTTATATGAGATTGAGAGCTTACCTCACAAAGATAAATCGGTCAGTTCACAGCTCGATGATAATATTTCCTTCTCAACTTTATCCACCACTAAGTACCTACCTAAAACTAAAAAAAAAAGAGTTGTGTAGAGAAGTTGAGGTGTATAAAAGCGTTAATATGAGGTCAAAATGGTATGGGCCCATCTAGATTAGCGATGGGTAAAGACACATACTTTCTTTTTTTTCTCAATTCCAAATTGACGAATTTATATAAATAAACAATTTTCCCAACCAAGGGGACTATAATGGTTTACAATGCAATACTGTGAACGATAACTGCCCTTCCCTAATGGTTTTCTCAATTCCATTACATAAATAAAACCTTAAATAACTTTTAAGACAAATCAAAGAACATCCCATAATACCTTATGTAGCGAATACTGTGAACGATAACTGCCCTTCCCTCCATCCAAGCTCTATGCTAAATCATCTTGATCAATACACTTTTTATTCTTATCCTCCAAACCAACATTTTCCTCCTCCTCATCAACATCATCATCTTCAAACCCACCACACGTAACTGGAAAAGGTATCAGTATTCAACAGTATATTCGAATCGCCCTCGCTATCACTTCCATTATCCACAATCACCTCTTCCTTATTATCAATATTGTTTTTTTCAGTGGATAATTTAGAAGTGGCAGTGGCAGCTACGTTATGGATGGCAGAGTAAGCTTGAACTTCAATGTCGGAGTATAGATCGCCAAAATCGTCATCTATCTCTATATCTATATTTATAACCGAGTTGAACAATTAAAATATTATAGTAAGGTCTGATTGAGAAGAAAACAAAAATTAGTTAACTTGGAAAAAAATTAAGCTTACACCCCTATGTTAAACAAAAAAAAATTAATATGGAAAAATTATAGAAGAGAACAAAAATTAGAGTCTACCTAGATGGTGAACCCATAAATTAGAGTATAGCTCGAAAATGCAAGCTAATTAGAACAAAAACCACCAATCACAACTCTACCATACCTATTAAGAAATGAAAAAATAGTCCCCCAAGTTCCAATCAGATCCAAAAAAAGTTAGATCTAGAAAATTTGGAGAAAAAAATCTCATAATTTTCCAATCAGAGAGAGTTATATATCATTTATGAACAAACAAATTTCTTGATCAAGTGGGTCATATGATCAAATACCTAGGAAGCATGCATACATTCTTCCTCATCTCCAAATACCTTTTTTCTTGGATGGATCCTTCACACCATTAAAAACACCAAATTAGTAAATACGTGTAATATATATACACCAACAATATATGAAACAGGTTTGAACCAACAAACACCAGTTTATCACTTGGAAGATTAAAACCAACAAACACTAATAACATGAAAAATACTGTTAGCCGTACAAAATCAAACCAAAAATATACAGAGGAAGGACAAAAACACATCCATATAAAACCTTCAAAAAAATTGACAGAAATGGCCAAAACACATTCAAATGTAAACCCTAGTTCAAATGTAAACCCTAGAAATTTCCAAACGTAAATTACCTGCTAAAGATTGGTAAAATGGGGGGTTGAAGGGTTTAAGAGAGAGAGAGAGAGAGAGAGAGAGAGAGAGAGAGGTGTTATCTCGTAATCGAGAGAGAGAGAGAGAGAGAGAGAGAGAAGTGTACTCTGGTCGGAGGAAAAGAGGATCCCAAGTGTGCAATTCCCTGTTTTACCCATTCTTTTGAATTTTGGGCAAAAGGGGGAAAGAAAATCAAGAGTAAAAAAAGAGGGGGAACGAAAATAATGAAAGGACAAAAGAGGAAAATTAGGTTTTTCAATCTCCACCCTTCATTTCTTGCATTGTTGGTTCAATCCTAGCCCCTAATTAGCTTATGATCTTATTAAATAGTAACCAACATTCTACTCCTTATATATATATATATATATATATATATATATATATATATATATATATATATATATATATATATATATATATATATATATATATATATATATATTAAGGCACCCCACATATAATCTATGGTGCTGCCATACTTTGCTATTAAGTCCCCGTACACCTCGTACAAGGTAAATACTAGTTCGAAATCACTCTCGAACTGTATTAACATAATACACACAAAATGGAGGCGAAGCATAGTTCCAAGTCATTAAGAGGTCAGCACATACCCCTCACGTCTCTTAGAACCGTCTGACTATCATTCTCAGATAGCCTGTACCAAGGAATCCTACGTTCTAGGGTACAAGTCAATATCCCCCATAAAGGTCCCATCGAGATAAGACTGTTCCGGCGCGGCAACCTTCGTGATAGCAAGTAGCGCGGGTATGATTATACACAAATATATACATTCAATAAATGTACACCATCACTCGGTCATATATATATAAATATTCACATTTTTTTATTAGGTTCGCCCACGACCTATGATAATATTATTAACAGTACGTAATACAACTTTACCCAATATCTTACGCATAAAGAACTCGTCTCTTTTTATTCTCAATTAATCATTAGATAATTACTTCTCGTCCCTCGAAGTATTCTCTCTTCCCAAGGTAAATTCAGTAAGCACACCCTCACTAACATACTGGTCTAAGTCCTTAATGAATTTTCTCAATTCCTTAGTTAACGTACGTACGATTTCTAAAATGTAATATAACCCCGTTATCCCACAGTTACTTCCCGAATGAACTTATTTCAAATGGAGTCTACTTAAACCCTACTGGTCCTCTTCATGACCTATTGTGCTCTCTCAATAATATTCAAGGGTTCCTACGCATTTTATTCGAATTAAAACAAAAGAGGAAAAACATTCAGTTTCCAGCAGGGGTTGATCGATCGATGGAAGGGGGTCGAATGATCGATCAGTCGATCGATCGACATTCTTGAGTCGATCGATCGATCGAGCAGTTCTGTCCCTAAATCTGTTAATCCAACCTACGAGTTTTATCCATGAAATTTCTCCAAAACACCATTAATGATTCCCAAACTCCCAAACAAGTATACCACTGATTATATACACCTATCTACATGATTTCCTACGTAAAGCATGCACGAATTCATCAAAGATATCGAATTAACGGGCCAATTCAGCAGAATTATCAAGAACCCTAGTTTTGTATTAATTTCCAAAATTCTCATTCTTCTTCCAGATTTCTTCCTAATAAACCAGTACAAATTCGTGGGTAACCCTCTACATATGACAAGGTGGCCAGATTTCGTGATTTACTCCCAAAACATGCGGTTTAAATCTTCTAAATTATACGATTCTTCCATAAAAACATGTATTCATAATACTACTTTAACATGGATGAATTATCAACTAGGAATTTGCAAGATGGATACTTGCTTGGGAATCGAAGGTCTGATCTGTTGGTGACGAAGATATGGTTGCGTTCCTCGTCTTACGATCTATGCCCCAGTGGTGTTATTCTTGAAAAAGGTGTTACGGTTTGTGATCAAGTCTTAAAGAGCTCTCTACCTTTATTCTCTAATGGTCGTTCTATATTTTTGTGATTGATAGCCCTAAAAGCTTAAGTTTAATGGCTGATATAACTTAGGGAAATTCGTGGGTTTAATTACCCAAAAATACATAATGACTATAATACCCTCCTGGGATGCTAGTTAGGCCTAAAAACGCCCCGAGACCCGAACTAAACCCCCGGGTACACTTTTCTAACTATCTTGACCCTTCCGAACACGATGGCGCGATCGAAATGACTATACGGACGACTTATAATTTATTCACTTTTTATAATAATAATAATAATTTAGTCCCGACACGACACAGGCGATTCTCGGCTTAATTTCCATACTTGTCATATTATTCGCTCGTGACAATTTTAACAAATTCAATTATACATATTACTTTACTCATTAATTAATATTCAACAAATTTCCAATAATTACTAACTCTCGTCACGCTAGTAAATATTTAAAATAAATATTCGGATTAATATCTCAATTTAAATTTTAAAAAATCCCCAATTTAAAAGCCATAAAAATACGGGGTATTACATACTTTCCCCTAATAAAGAAATTTCGTCCTGGATATTTTCCGTGCATATCTGGTAAAAATATATCTGGATATTTTTTGCGCATATCTGTCTCCCGCTCCCAAGTGGACTCCTCCACGTTATGATGCTCCCACTGGACCCATACAAGTGGAACTACCTTTGACCTCAATTTCCTCTCGCTATGGTCTAGGATAGCCATTGGTCTCTCCTCATAAGATTTATTGGAATGTAAGTCAATCTCCTGTATCACGATGTGAGTGTAGACCATATCATCCCGAAGATATCGTCTCAACGACGAGATTTGGAATACATCGTGAATATGGTGCAAGTGCTATGGCAACCCCAATATGTATGCCAACGGCCTAATCCTCTCGATAATGGTAAATGGTCCTACGTACCTCAGGGTTAATTTCCCTTTCTTCCCGAATCTCGTTACTCGTTTCATAGGAGACACACGCAGTAATACTTGGTCCCCCACGCTATCCTCTCGGAAGGACCGCTTTGCATTTGCGTAGCTTTTTTGCCGGTCCTGGCCTACCTAATGAGACTTCTAATGAGTTCAATCCTAGCTGACATCTCCTGAATCATCTCTGGTCCAAGCAACTTGTTGTCCCCCACCTCTAGCCAACAAGCGAGAGAACGACAAGGCCTGCCATACAAAGCCTCAAATAGGGCCATGTCGATCGTGAACTGATAAGAGTTATTATAAGAGAACTCCACCAGTGGAAGATACGGCTCCCAACCTCCTCTAAAATCAAGGACACACATGCGTAGCATATCCTACAGCATCTGATTGGTACGCTCTGTCTGTCTATCTGTTTATGGGTGATAAGCTGATCTCAATCTCAACTCTGTATCCATGGCCACCTGAAAGCTCTCCCAGAAGCGCGACATAAAAATCTTGTCTCTACCAGACACGATATCTGGGGGCACCCCATGTAGCCTAACTATCACGATAATAAATAACTATACATACTGGCCCGTGTTGTAGTCTGTCCGCATTGGCAGAAAATGAGCTACCTTGGTCAACCGATCCACTAAAACCCATATAGAATCATGACCCCGCTGTGATGTAGGCAGCCCAATAATGAAATCCATGGAAATGCCTTCCCATTTCCACGTAGGTATCTCCAATGGCTGAAGTAGCCCTGGAAGTCTCTGGTGGTCCACCTTTACCATCTGACAGGTAGAACATTTGGACACGAACTCCGTAATGTCCTTCTTCATCCCACTCCAGCAGTATTACTGTCTCATATCCTGCTAAATCTTATCCCCTTCGGGATGCACCACAAATGGAGACCCGTGTGACTGTGTCATCACTGCATGCCGTAAATCATCTCCCTCCGGGATCACCAATCTCCCATTAAACCTCAAAACCCCATCAAAACTCATAGAATAGGACTCAGCACCCTCAGCTAAGAGTCATATAATCTGATCCTTGGCAAAACGTATCTGCTTCTTGCGCCTGTATTACCCTCGTAACAATCTCGGGTGTGACTAAAATAATGGATATAAAGGAACGAGCTACCCCATCCTGGTGTCCTAACTCTTTCCACTTAGCTTTCCACACTCTCGCTACCTCACTAACTGGCCTACGACTTAACACATCAGCAACCACATTAGCCTTCCCCGGATCGTACTGTATCTCGAACTGGTAGTCTTTAACAAACTCCAGCTACCTGCGCTGACGCATGTTCAACTCTCGCTGAGTGAATAAGTATTGCAGTGACTTGTGGTCTGTGAACAAGCAAAACTTCTCCCCCAACAAGTAATGCCTCCAACTCCGCAATTCAAACACGACCGTTGCTAGCTCCAAGTCGTGGATGGGGTAATTCCTTTCATGAGTCTTAAGTTTACGGGAGGCATAAGAAATAGCTTGCTCCTCCTGCTGAAGTACTCCACTGAGTCCCTGTAAAGAGGCGTCAGTATACACCAGGTAATCCACTCCTGGCCTGGGCAAATCAAGAACTGGCGTAGAAGTCAACTTATCTTTTAGCCCGTCAAAAGCCAATTGACAAGCGTCATCCCATACATACGATACTCGTTTGCGAGTCAGATTCGCCAATGGACCCACTATCTTTAAAAAACCCAAAATGAACCGTCTGTAGTACCCGACTAACCCTAAGAAACTACGCACCTCTATAGGTGTCGTGGGCTCTCCCCACTCCCTCACTACCGATAGTTTCATCTAGTCAACCGATATCCCCAATTCCGACACAACGTGCCCCAAAAACTGTACCTCCTGTAACCTGAATCCACACTTTTCATACTTAGCATACAATTGATGCTCTCATAAACTCTGAAGAACCTGCCTCAAGTGCTCGGCATGCTCCTCCTCAGTTCGTGAATAAATCAGGATGTCATCTATAAAGGTAATGACAAACTGATCCAAGAACTCTCTGAACACTCGGTTCATCAAGTCCATGAATGCGGCGGGAGCATTTGTCAGGCCAAACAGCATGACTCTGAATTCAGAGGACCCATATCTCATTAAGAAAGAAATTTTCGACACATCTTTCTCTCTAATCCATAACTTATGGTATCCTGATCTCAAATCTATCTTCAAAAAGAAGTCTGCTCCTCTGAGCTGGTCGAACAGGTCATCAATTCGGGGAAACATATATTTATTCTGTATCGTGACCTTATTCAACTCCCAATAGTCCACGCATAATCTTAATGATCCATCTCTCTTTTTCACAAACAACACCAGAGCGCCCCAAGACGATGTGCTCCTACGAATGAAGCCCTGGCCTCATAATTGCTCTATCTGATCTCGTAACTCCCTCATCTCTACTGGAGCCATACGGTACGGTGCACTTGCTATCGGCTGAGTGCCCGACATCAAGTCTATGACAAAACCTATCTCTTGAATGGGAGATAGGACCGATATCTCTTAGAATACATCTAAAAACTCATAAACAATTGGAATCAAATCCAGGGAAATCACAATATCCTTAGAGGTATCCTCCTCTATGTAATACAGATGAGTGGACGATCCTCCCTCAGGGTGAGGCATCGCCACCAAAAACATCTCCTGACCAGGAATGGCAAAGATAATACTCCTACTGAAACAATCTATCATGGCTCTATACGTAGCGAGCCGATCCATACCATTAATGGCGTCGTGCTCATCCATATCTAAAACTAGCATGTTCGCACGTAAAATCAAGCTACCAATATCAGTACCTACTCCCCGGCATATAAAGAAAATTAAGGACTAATTTCCCAGTGGTGAATCTACACATGTCACTGTCATATCTGTCATGTCTAATAACCCTAAGGCCCGTGCAAAGTGAGTAGCGATAAAACAGTGCGACGCCCCAGTATGAAATAAAACTCGACCCATAGTTCCATGGATAGGAAACGTACCCTCAATCACGGGTGGTGCTTGAGGTGTTGCGGCCTGATGGATGTTATAGACACGTCAGTACTGCAATTTCCCTTACTGAACAAGAGCTGCTGGGACGGCTAGTAGGGATGGAATCTGAGTTGGCGCTGGGAGAGCGGCTGGAAAGAGTGGCCTCAATGGATCATTACGGGCACCCTGCTGCTGTGGGGACCTATCTCCCTCTGGGAAATCCTGATGCTTATGGCCATTCTTACCACATCCAAAACACCTGCCCCTGAAGTTTCCTCCCCTCTATCCCTGCTGACCACGACCCTGTTGGTCGTTACCACCCTGTTGTTAACCCTGATGAAAACGCTATTGGCCCTAATGGCCCGGTAGCTAACCCTACTGCTGACGATGTTGGCCCTGTTAGCCATGCTGACTGGATTGGCCCTGCTGTCCCTATTTGAATCCCCCAAATACCTGTTTAAAATCACTGGATCGAAATCGCTTGGCAGGGCCCCCCTAATGGGAACTCTGCTCACTATGGCGGGTCTGTCCTTGGGTTGCTGGTGTCCCACCAGTACTACTGCCCCCTGTCTGGCCCTGTTGGCTCGACTCACCTGATCATTTGATTCCATGTTGATGGAAGTGATGATCTTGGCAGTGCAGCGGCATTGAGTACGTCGATGTAAGTACCCAACAATAGATTATAATATGAGGTGCTGACAAATCCTCTAGGTCAATCCATCTAAGAACAACAATATCTTCTTATCCTAAGTGGGCTCATACAGCACTATAGTGAGAAGTCTCATGAACTCCTATTCATACTCAGCAACAGTCATACTCTCCTGCTTAAGATTCAGTAACCTCCTCCTTATCTCATTCTGCACGGCGAATGGGAAATACTTGCGATCAAACCGTACCTAAAACGGCTGAATCGATATGTCGTCCCTCTCCTCCAAGGTGGTGGTGGATTCCCACCCCTACAAAGCGGACCCCACTATCTTGAAGGTAGACAATAACTTTCTCTGCACGTCAGTGCACTCATACATGCACATATGCCTCTGGATATCCTTCTTCCATTGGCTGGTGATCACGATGTCCAAACAACCTGAGAACTCCGTGGGATGCGCCTTCTGAAAGGCATCCCTGACCCGCTCCCATGCAGTGGGAAGTTGTGCTGGCACTAGCTCTACTACTTGAACCTAAGGTGGATCCTACTGCACCATCGCTAGTGAGGCATTCCCCACTTGACCAACAATGGCAGCTACTTCGGTTGCATTCATTATTCCCTGAGCCAAAGCTGCTGGCAGCTCGGGCTGGGCATTCCTGTCTCGGGGTGCTCGTCTCAGAGGCATCTGAAATGAGAATGAAATTTATTAGTCTATAGTTATTATTAAATCTCAAATAGCTGAAGACGTAAGCATAGATACCAGAATACAACAGTCCTAAAAATAGGGCTCTATATCAAAGATGCTAAGCTGAAAGCGAAATAAGTCGTACAGATCCTAAAGGATACTAGAACATGATGCTCTAATACCACATGTAACACCCCGCCTAATTAAATACTGAGTGATAAGTACTTTATTAAATTAAAAATCAAGGTGAACGGTATGATCCATTTTTAGCATTACTGTCGAAAACAATTTCCGTTTTAATAACCCTAAATAATTAAGCTAAGTGTCAAAACAATTTCAATGATTTTATTTATTAAATTCCCTTGTAAAAACTTCTTAAACATAAACTAATTTATGAATAATACAAACGATATAGATACCAATCATCCAACGAAACATGCCAACTAGATTATTCAAATCCAAGTAAATAATCACAACCACTAATAATGTGATACATAAAATAATCCCAAATGAAAACAGAATACTGAAATGATAGAAGTATATGCAATCCCTATCACGTATAAACAAGAGTCTGGAAATGGGAAACACATGCCCTAACTTAAATAACTAAACAGAAATATGAGGGACCAAAGGAGGAAGCGTCTACTACAATGACCTACAACTCACACACAAGCTGCAGCACGTCCAGTCAAATGAATCTACACCTGACGCCCGTGTGGCTGATCACCTACAGTATATATATATATATATATATATATATATACAAGAGAAGGTAAAATGACAGGAAACGGGTCAAAGACCGAGTGTAAAACAGTTTTTTTAAATAGTTTAACAACTATTTAAAATGCTTACTGGATAATATAACAACCATGTTAGTACGCGACACTCTCTTGAGAATTCTCACCTCTCATATAGTGTGCAAGCCTACAATACTACTAAATGCCTCATAAGTCTCTCTAACTCGTCTCCCATAAATTATATTTCGAGAAGTCACGAGACTATGATTTTAGTTTAGAGATCGATCTCTTAATGATTACTTACGTCACTTATGTATTTCTCAATACTATTATAAAGTTTCCGAACACCTAATATAATTAGAAGCATTTATTCCAATTACTTATCTACTTACGCGCATAGTAGAAGCATCTCAGATATAGGTATATATATTAATCACTCATACAATATATATACTACTAGGCACCCCACATAAAATCTATGGTGCTGGCATACTCTGCTATCAAGTCCCCGTATACCTCGTACAAGGTAAATACGAGTTCGAAATTACTCTCGAACTATATTAACATAATACACACAAAATGGAGGCGAAGCATAGTTCCAAGTCACTAAGAGGTCAGCACATACCCCTCACATCTCTTAGGACCGCATGACTATCATTCTCAGATAGCCTGTACCAAGGAATACTATGTTCTAGGGTACAAGTCAATATCCTCCATAAAGGTTCCATCGAGATAAGACTGTTCTGGCACGGCAACCTTCGTGATAGCAAGTAGCGCGGGTATGATTATACACAAATATATACATTCAATATATGTACATCATCAGTCAGTCATATATATAAATATTCACATTTTACGATTAGGTTGGCCCACGACCTACGATAATATTATTAACCGTACGTAATACAACTTTACCCAATATCTTACACATAAAGAACTCGTCTCTTTTTATTCGCAATTAATCATTAGATAATTACTTCTCGTCCCTCGAAGTATTCTCTCTTCCCAAGGTAAATTCAGTAAGCACACCCTCACTAACATACTGGTCTAAGTCCTTAATGAATTTTCTCAATTCCTTAGTTAACGTACGTACGATTTCTAATATGTAATATAACCCTGTTATCCCACAGTTACTTCTGGAATGAATGTATTTCAAATGGAGTCTACTTAAACCCTACAAGTCCTCTTCACAACCCATTATTCTCTCTCAATAATATTCAAGGGTGCCTACGCATTTTATCCAAATTAAAACAAAAGAGGAAAAACATTCAGTTTCCAGGAGGGGTCTATCGATCGATGAAAGGGGGTCGAATGATCGATCAGTCGATCGATCTACATTCTTGAGTCGATCGATCGATCGAGCAGTTCTGTCCCAGAATCTGTTAATCCAACCTACGGGTTTCATCCAAGAAATTTCTCCAAAACACCATTAATGATTCCCAAACTCCCAAACAAGTATACCACTGATTATATACACCTATCTACATGATTTCCTACGTAAAGCATGTACGAATTCATCAAAGATATCGAATTAAGGGGCCAATTCAGCAGAATTATCAAGAACCCTCGTTTTGTATTAATTTCTAAAATTCTCATTCTTCTTCCAGATTTCTTCGTATTAAACCATTACAAATTCGTGGGTAACCCTCTACGTATGACAAGGTGTCGAGATTTCATGATTTACTCCCAAAACATGCAGTTTAAATCTTCTAAATTATATGATTCTTCCATAAAAACATGTATTCATAATCCTATTCTAACATGGATGAAATGTCAACTAGGAATTTGCAAGATAGATACTTGCCTGGGAATCGAGGGTCTAATCCGTTGGTGATGAAGATATGGTTGCGTTCCTCATCTTACGATCTATGCCCCAGTGGTGTTATTCTTGAAAAAGGTGTTTCGGTTTGTGATCAAGTCTTAAACAGCTCTCTACCTTTCTTCTCTAATGTCCGTTCTTTGTGTTTGTGATTGATAACCCTAAAAGCTTAACTCTAATGGCTGATATAACTTAGGGAAATTCGTGGGTTTAATTACCCAAAAATACAGAATGACTATAATACCCTCCCGCGATGCCAATTAGGCCTAAAAACGCTATGAGTTCCAAACTAAACACTTTTCTGACTATCTTGACCCTTCCGGACACGTTGGCATAGTCGAAATGACTATACGATCGACTTATAATTTATTCACTTTTTATAATAATAATAATAATTTAGTCCCGACACGATGCAGGAGCGTCCCGACTTAATTTCCATAATTGTGATATTATTCACTCGCGACAATTTTAATAAATTCAATTATACATATTACTTTACTCATTAAGTAATATTCAACAAATTCCCAATAATTACTAACTCTCGTCGCGCTAGTAAATAATTAAAATAAATTTTTGGATTAATATTAAATTAATATCTCAATTTTAATTCAAAAAACCACCAATTTAAAAGCCATAAAAATTGAGGGTATTACACCTAGGTAATCAGGTTACTAAGTTTAACATCCAACTTAATATATTTTCACATATCTTATGTGTTGTTTTAAAAGAAGTTTCGTTCAATGAGTTTATTTCGGAGTTCACTTCATATTTAACTTTTAGTTAATAGCCTAGTGAACGTTTTTTCAAGTGGTATCAGAGTGGGTTTGTCAAAATATTTTTTACCTTGAAAATCCAGAAACTATTTTTGAAATCCTTTTTTGAAAAATGGATGAGAGATTTGATAAGCTAGGTAACATATCCCGTCCACCCCTCTTTGATGGACACAATTTTCCTTACTAGAATGTAAGGATGATTACATTCATCTAAGGCACTTTAGATGATGACGTGTGGGACATGATTGAAAATGGATACCAACACCCAAATAAGCCTTTGATTGAAACCAACACGATAAGAATTAAGAAAAATCTCAGGGAGTTTACCAAAGAGGAAAACAAATGTCTCTTAGTAATAACAATGGAAAGAACTGTATATTTATGTCCATAAATGAGCATGAGTTTTAACGTATATCTATTTGCACCACTTCCAAGGAAGCATGGGACATACTCGTCACCGCCCATGAGGGTGATGAGCGTGTTAAGGCTGGGAAAACTCAGTGGTTAGTCCATCGGTATAACACTCTCATTATGGATGAAAATGAGTCATTTGATGATTTCTATATAAAATTAACTGATATTGTCACAAAGTTGCATGTAAATGGGATAACATATGACAGAAAGGAAATGTTGCTTAAAATCTTAAGATCCTTGTCTACTAAATTTGACAATAAACGTTATGCCATAGAAGAGATTGATGATCCTACCTTGACTCCCGAATTACTGCGTAGTAAACTGAGAAAACTAGAGATGGAATTAAAATTTAAGAAACAATTGATCTCTAAGAACAAAATACCATATGGATCCAATGCAATTTTCTCATCTCAAATGACTATCCCTAAAATGAACCCACTGGACTTTAACCTTGAACTTAGTGAGGATTGTGATTTGGATAACCGGATTGCTCTTATGAGCAAATAATTTAAGAAAATCATCAAGTTTAAAAAATCTATGGCTTCTAAACAAGGCGAATCTGGTTATCAAAATCACAAACCTCATGACATAAACGATGACAAACAGACAAATGATACCAATAACCCTAAGGCTGATAATCTTCATATCAAATGTCATCGTTATGGAAAAATTGGGCACTTTGTTAATAAATGTCGAGCTAACTTTAATAAGAACAATGATAGGGCTAATATGTGCAAAACTTGGGACGACTCAAGTGATTATGATGCAGATGAAATTGAGTCAACCAACATTAATGAATTATACATGTCCTTTTATGCCAAGTTCATATATTCTAGTGATAACGCATGTTTGCCTATTGATAATGTTGTTGATGACTGTATTATGCCTGTTGATGTTGAGATTATTCCTGCTAGTGAAATTAATGTACCTACTATTGTTGAAAATGTTATAAATAGTTCTAGTTTACGAGTGAGTCAAAATGAAAACAATGTTGATGAATTGAACGTGTGTTTGAGTCCCACTGCACTAAATGAAACGATAGGGGACACTGAATGCACTTCACTTAGCGAGTCCAATGACGACTTACCTGTGTAATACCCCGTATTTTTGTGCATTTAATACTTAATTAATTCGGAATTTTAAATTACTGGTGTGTTGTAATTTTAATTGAATTAATTATGACAATATATTTATTTAAATATTAATCGGGAAGTGAATGGTTAATGTTTAGGGAAATTTATTTACTAAGTGAATAGTAATAATTTAATTACTTCATTTCGAGTATTAATGACGAGGTATACACTTATCCCAACCGGGAGTCGGTATAGACTAAATGGGGTGTGAGATAAGGATTTTTATAAATTAATTCGTATGCCAAATCTAAGTGCGCGGTTGAGTCCGGATGGGTCGAGATAGTCAGAAAAGAGTACCCGGGGGTAGTAATTGGGTCTCGGGGTATTTTTGGGCATAGCCGGGCCCACACGGGGTGAATTGGGCCACTTTAATTAAGCCCATTAGGTGAAAAACGGGATTAAGGGTTTTTAACCTAATTGGGAGATTAAGGAATGGTAGCCAACATAACTCTAAACCTAGGGTTTGAGAGGGGATTTGGGGAAAAACAAATCAAGAGCAAATTGGACGTTATTGGAGCCAAATTAAGGGACATCAACAACGGATCAGACACTACGAACACTTACAGGCAAGTGGTTAACTGTTTTGATTCTTAAAGCATGATAATCAATTCATATCATAGTGATGTGTAAACCAAAATTCGTTTTTGGGTGTTAATGGGTACAAAATGGGGTTTTTATTTTTGAAACACTTGAATGAGATTCAAAGTAAGATTTAGATGGGTGATTGATATCTGAATATGTATATATGATTTGAACGAGAAATCTAGAACATAAAAGAGTGGAAATCGAATCTGGAATTTGGGGTTTAAAACCGATAATTGAATTTTATGGAGAAAGACCCATTCCAAAAATTATGAGATAAGTAGAGAAGTTGATTATCTTAAGGTCTCTATGATGAATAGGATGTGGATTAACCATGTGTAGATGATGGGATGATGTAATTAGAGGTTTAAATTTTGGTTTAGAAACCTTGAAGTTCGTTAATGGTGGAAAACAGTGGGGAAGAAGAGTTGTAACGAAGGGGTCGATCGATCGATCGGGGGGCATCGATCGATCGATGATGGGAAATTCTGGCCAGTTCGGCCTGTGTGTGATATAAGGGGGAAATTAATTATAAATTAATTTCCATACTGTAATTTGTGATAATTAATTTTGAAACACCTATTCTTAGTAATTATGGGAAAGGGTGATTGGGACTAGGATGAATTTATGTGGGGCATTTAATGGATGAATTTGAGAGATTTTATTCCAAAATAGTGAGATACGGATCAAGTGAGCGAATTCGGGTATATTGGTCAAGCGGCCCGAAGGTAGTGAGTTAAGTTTGGAGATAAACTAAGTAATTTAGAGTCGGGATATAGACTCGGGAAATATTTAATTTCGGGCCAAGTGGATCGAGTCCGGGTATGTTAATAATTATAGGCAAATATAATTGGGAAAATCATAGAAATAAAGGTGTGACACATTGTAGGCGAAAATGTGGGTATTATATTATGAGATGTAAATTGGACCAAGTGAGCGAGTCCGGGTATGTTGGTTAAGTGGCATCAAGGCATTAAATTAATTATTGAGAGAAAGTAATTATTTTGGAGTCGGAACATTGACTCGAGAAATGTTGAGGTACGGGCCAAGTGAGAGAGTCTGGGGATAATGGTTGGGTGACACCAAGTTTTTAAATTAATAAATGTGATAATTAGTTTAATTAGAGTCGGATTGCAGACTCGGATATGTGTTGATTAATTAATGTGTAAATTAATTAAATAAAAGTCGAATTGTAGACTCGGGCAAGTATTAAATTAATGGGTGTAATAATTAATTTAATTAGAGTTGGACGATAGACTCAGGGAGGTATTAAATTAATATGTGTGTTAGTTAATTTAATTAGAGTTGGGTGATAGACTCGAGAAGATATTAAATTAATAGGTGTGTTAATTAATTTAATTGGAGTCGGACCATAGGCTCAGGGAAAGTATTACATACATTGAAGTGTGAGTTAAAAATATTATAGTCGGACCATAGACTCAAGAAGACGATAAATTATTAAGTGAGAAAATTAATTACGTTGAGCCGAGCCAAAGACTCAGGAAATTTCAGGCAGTATACGGGATATTTAGAACACGGTAAAACCAGGGTTATAATATATATATATATATATATACGGTGTAGTGATAGTATATATATATATATATATATACGTGTATATTGTGCGTGATATTAAATTTCAGGCAGTATACGGGATTTTGAGTACACGGTAAAGCCGGGGTTCATATTATATATATACGGTGTAGTGATAGTATATATATATATATATATACGTGTATTTATTGTGTGTGATATTAAATATCAGTGACTAGATATTTATTCAAATTATATACTCTAATGCTATCAAGGGAGGTTGCGCGATGTGGGTGAATCCCCTAGCTTGAGGAGTAGGGTGAGTATATCCCCAGGTCATAGCGTCCGGTACATGGGTGAGGAGATTATCTCACTTTCAGGAAGGAATATGACCGCCTCCAATTCGTTTATGTAGTAGACCAGGTTGGTGAGCGAATCCAACTTGGAAAACTAGGTTTTGTGAGCACACCTAGTGAGATGGCATTTTAGAGTGAATCATCCGGTGAGGGTATACTCGAAAGGATGGATACACGTATGATATATGTGTGGATGTTAGTAACGGTACGTATAATATGGTAGTAAATATTATATGTAGGTGATAATACAGTGTGTGATGCATTTACCTTATATAACTCGGGTTACAGTTATATGCAGTTAATTAATGAGAAATTAACTAAGTTAATCATTTGTGGGAATAATACAGTTTGTGATGTATGTGCTTTATATAACTTGTGACACGGTTATATGCTGCTATTTAAGAGGAATTAATTAAGTTAAGTGTGAAATAACTTATAATTCAAGAATCATTATACTCGGGTTAAAATAGTACAGCAAGGGAAGGTTATACCAGGACTAGTCGGACGGGGTAGTACAACTAGGTGGGGTTAAGGTAACCGGTAGGTGTGCAAAATAGTGGAGGGGTGAGAATATCCACAAGGGAGTGAGAGACTAACTTTAATATGAAGCGCATTCATGCATTTAAAATTACTGCAGTTAATTCACTTACTAAATATTTTCAAAATGTTTTGGGTTCTAACCCTTGCTATAAAACTATTTTCAAATCCTCTTAGGTTTCCAGCCACAGGGACGCCAGGATTGATATTCTATTCCAAGGACACGGAGTTGCGTCATATGTGGATGCTAGCAGGAGTTTGGATTAGACGCATCATTCATTCATTCCTAGAGTAGGAATCTTGTATCAGTTTCAGTTTTATTTGGGGCTTGTAGCCCAGACTTCTCGGTACAGTTTTCAGGTGTAATTCATTCAGGTGTTGGATATTTGTATTTGGATTATTTCTTTGGTGGCCGGTGATTTATTCGGCATGTTGTGTAATTATGATTCAGTTTATTTTCATTCAGTTGTGTGAATGGTTTATATTTTAATTCCGCATGTACAGTTTTAGTTTAATTAAAAAGTTAAAATTGGCACCAGTTTTTGGAATACTAGGTGGTTAGTAAGTTTTAAAAAGTTTTCGACAGTGATGCTAAGGATGATCCAACTGGGATTCCTATTTTAATTTTTGTATAGGACTGATCACCCGGTATTTTATTAGGCGGGGTGTCACAACCTGATATTCAAGAGCTGTACACTAAAACTCTCAAAAAGCTTGCCAAACTTGACAAAATGGTTATGCTGTTGAATGAACGTGTTGAGCAACTTAGTAAAACCATTAGGAAGAATGCAAAAGATTACACTGGACAATCCATTGCTCATGAGACATAGACAAAAGAGTTTTCTTTAAAATTAAAAGACCTATTTGAGAAAAATGTTGTCTTAGAGGAATGATATAAGGCTACTCTAATTGAACTGGAAGAATCCAAACATAAGGTTTCAAATGTCTTTAAAAAATGTTTACACTTTGGAACACAAGCTAAAACCAATGAAGAAATAGTTGTAATAAGTAAGATGAATTCTGAAGATAAATTTGGCTTGGGTTTTTTAGAGAAAGTTGTGACTAACAAGACAAGAGTCTCTCCTAAAAATGTCATTTTTGTAAAATAAGGCCAGACTTTTGAAAAACCTCATAAAGGAATTTGTCATTTTAATGTCTCTAAAGTAATGTAAATAAGTATAATCAACAGACAAAACCTAATGGAAAAGCTAAGTATGTATGTCTGCCTGCAAGAGACCTCGGGCGAAACACTAACACTTGTGCTAATTGGACTAATGTGTGAAACCTTACCAAACCCATAGTCAAGGATTGTGCTAATTGCACTAACACCTAGTAAAAAGTGTTGTTTCTTTAGAGATATCTTGTTTGACTGAGTCACTAAAAGCAAGAACCAAGGAGTCAAAGCAAGAAAACTGCGAGGGAGATCAAAGTTATAATCAGAATAACGTGGAGAAGATTTTTGCTCATTAGGTATATTTTTGTTCTTTACCCTAGGATATTGTGTTGCATGTTTGCGTTCTTGTAACTCTTGTATAATTTTTTTATAGTGGATTGTTGTTTTACTCCGTAGAGGGAGTCGTGGATGTTTTCCCTAATTTTGGGATTTTACCACGTTAGAAATCACTGTGTCAAACTTACTATTTTAGTTCTTACTGCTTATATAGTTTGGTTTCTCAACAAAGAACTAGTATAGGTTTTTGATTTAAAACCTATGTAATCAAGCTACCAAGTTTAACATCGAACTTAATCTATTTTCACACATCTTGTGTGTATATTAAAAGGAGTTTTATTCAACGAGTTTATTTTGGAGTTCACTTAATCTTTAACTTTTAGTTAATAGCCTAGTGAACGTTTTTTCATTGATATGCAAGCAGGAGGAGTAATTCCAGCAGATAAGCATGATGCTACACGACTCAAGATAAGGATCTCATGGTAATATATAAAAAATGTCCAACTTTATCGAATAAGTCATTACGATAAACCTCTACGATGCATCGGGTCAGAAGAAGCAGAGGAGGTGTTGAAGTAAGCCCACGATCCAGGTCACATTGGAGGAGAAAATCTTTATGACCAGCTAATGACCTTAGGTTGTTTTGGCTAAACATGGAAAAAGACTCCATCGAGTTCGTTCAAAAATGCAGGGCATGCCAACTCCATGGAAATATGATCCACACTACTTCGGTGGATATGTGTTAACTTTCTACTCCATTCCCTTTTCACACTTGGGAATTTAACCTCATGGGGTCCATTAATCCTTCTTCTACGAGAAAAATTTTGATCTTATTTGCCACCGAATGCTTTAAAAAGTGGGCAGAAACAATACCTCTTAAGAAGGCCACAACAGGGGTGGTAGCTCAGTTCATAAAAGAGTACATTATCTGTAAATTTGGCATCCCAAAGGTCTTCCTTTCAGATAATAGAACTCAATTTGTAAATAGTAAAGTAAGGTTACTCATAAATAAGTTCTCCATCATCCATCATAAGTCCACTCTGGCCTACCCTAGGTGCAATAGGCATACGGAAGCTACTAATAAGACCTCGGTGAACATTTTAGCAAAAAAATTGGAGGATTTTTCTAGAACGTAGGGCAATAAGTTACTAGAAATTCTGTGGGCCTATAGAACAACTAAAAGAGCACCTAATAGTGATACTCATTTCTCCTTGGTATTCGACATTGTGGCCATCCCGTTAGTTGAGCTAGAAATACCTTCTGCCCAATACAACTTGCGTGATGCTTCCTCAAAAAAGGCATGTGCAACTGGAAGCCCTAGATGATCATAGGGACAATACAATGAAACATTTCCAAATGTACATGAAATAACTCTCTAGTTCATATGATTGAATGGTGAAACCAATAAGGTTTAAAGAAGGGGACCTAGTACTAAAATCTTGCATAAGACACATACGTGGTCTTTCACTATCAAAGTTTGAAGCCAATTAGGAAGGTCCCTACATAGTGCGCAATGCACGTGAATCGGGGTACTGTGAGATTTCCAAGATTGAAGATGACGTAACATTCAATCTCAATGTGATACCCCGCCTAATTAAATACCGGGCGATCACTCCTTTATTAAATTAAATCAAGGTTAACAGTTGGTTCATTCTCAGCATCAGTGTCGATAAAAATAAATTTTCCAATTTAACACCCTAAATAATTAAGCTAAGTGTCAAAAACATTTTTCATACAAACTTCCAAATTTTAATTAAAGAAAAAGATTTATTTATATAAAAAAACATTTCTACAATTAAGAATCACACCACGATAAACCAAATAATATAATACATTCGTCAATCGAGTGCCAACATATGACAACTAAAATCACAAGTCCATACTGAATAAATCCCAAAGAGCAATACTGGAAATGACTGAAATATAAATGTCCCGATAACAAGTAAATAATGTAAAGGGCCACACGTGCCCAATAAATGAGAGTGCTAGAAGTGGAATCAATAAAAGAAGCCATCTACTCAAGTGACCTGCAACTCCCACCTAAGCTGCAGCACGTTCCTCTCAAGGGATCCTAATCAAGACGCCCCTGTGGCTGGGCACCTGAAAAATATACATATATATACAAGAGAGAGAGAGAGAGAAAAGAAACGGGTCAGAGCCCGAAAGTGTGTTTGATTTTAAAATACGTTTAGCAAGTATTTAAATTGATACAGGCCAATGCAATAACATATTAGTGCATCGCTCTCTTGAGAAATACTCACCTCTCTTCTAATGTGCACACCTATCGCACTAACCTTCCCATTGGTTTGTTCTTATAAATATTAACATACTAATCTTCTTAATAATTTAGCGTATCTGAACTTACTCATGAGACTTCAAAACCGAACAATATTTTATTTAAAAAGAATGTTTCCAGATTAACAGCACAACTCTCGTGTTAGCTTTTATTAATATAAAAAGTTTCTCAGTAATATATTATACTATTCCAAAACAAGCCTTTATTATCTGAATCATAAACCATGTCCTACTTATCAAATCACAGTAGGCAGTTTCAAATTCTCAAATCTCATATATATATTAACTACTCGTATAATATATATAAAATAACAGCACCCCACATAAAACAACGGTACATGCATACTCTACTATCCAAAGCCCCATATCACTCATATTAAGGGGAATACATTCGGAATCACTCTCGAATTGTATTAACATAAATACATAAACAATATTAAGGCGAAGCATAGATTCCAAGTCTCTAAGAGGATGGCACATACCGGCGTCTCTTAGGACCGTCTGAACTATCACATCGATAGCCTGTACCAAGGACATCTATCTTCTAGGGTACAAGTCAATATCCCCCATAAAGGTCCCATCGAGATAAGACTTGTCCCAGCGCGGAAACCTCAGGGATAGCAAGTAGCGTGGGCATGATTTTTCACATGCATATAATATATGTAAAGACAATCATATAAATATACCACTTCATCAAATTAATATAGGTTCTTCTCATCACCCGTAATTATACCATTTATCCTTAATTTCACATTTATAGAATTACGCATAAGGTTTCATTCCTAACCTTAACTCGAAGGGTTTTCTGACTTATTACCTAACACTTATGGGCTACATCCTCACAAATCTGAATTTCAGTAAGTGTCTTTATTAGGTTCCAACATAACTCCCTTACGCACCTCACCCTTTAAATTCATAAATCCACTAACCTAAAGTAAATATCCCATAAATACCATTTTCCTTAAAGATTAAAGGTTCCAACGTTTATTCATATATCCTACTGGTCCTCAATGTCTCCCAAATCAATTTATCAAGAGTGCCCAAGAATTATATCATGAAAATTTTAATTTAACGCATTTAAAGAGGGAATTAGGATTCTGCCAGGAGGGGTCGATCGATCGAAGCTCTAGGCTCGATCGATCGAAGCTCTAGGCTCGATCGATCGATCAAGCAGGTCTGGGCAAAATTCTGCAGAATGCAGTTACGGGTTTCATCCTACTTCTTCATCTAAAACGATGTTTTTCCATTCTAATCACCCCAAAAATTCTACTATCATAATTATAACATTATACCAGGTGTTTATAACGTAAAGCATGCGTGTAACTACCATTAAACATGGATTTTTAACCTAAAATCATGTCCAATTATCAAGAACCCTAAAATTTTCTTAAACAGATTTCTAATGAATCTTTCTCCAATATTTATTTATTATGATCACCAAAATTCGTGGTTTATTACCTCTACATGGCAAGGGTTTCCAGAATCAACATATACATCAATACTACATGGGTTTTTCCTATCAAAGATTGGGTTTTCTTGCATAATTTTCATCACAATTCAATCCTAAACTAATATGAAGATTGCATTAACGAAAATACGCAAGTTAAACACTTGCCTGGGATTTTTGGTATGCAGATTCCCGGATGATTTTGGTATGGCTGCGTTCCTTGTCTCGTGATCTACGCGGTGGTGGTGGTGGCGGTGAAATCCGGTGGCTTTTTGGCCTTGATTTGCCTTGGATCTCTTTCCCCTCTTCTCCAATGGTCTACACTTGATTTGTGAAAGTTCTAACCCTAAGAGGCTAACCTAATGTCTGATATAGGTTGGCTGAAATTCGTGGGTTTAATTGCCCAATTATGTAAAATGACTAAAATGCCCTCCCGGGGTACTAATTAGGCCTAAAAACACCCCGAGACCCAAACTAAACCCCCGGGTATACTTTTCTGACTATCTCGACCCTTCCGGACGCGTTGCCGCACTCAAAACAACCATATGAACAACTTATAAAATATTTACTTTTTATTTAACAAAATTAGTCTCGACGTGACACGGGCACGTCCCGACTTAAATTTCTGAAATAGTCATTTAATTCACTTATGACATTCAATATAACCAATATAATATATTACTATGCTCATTAGTAATATTCAACAAGTTTCCCATAATTACTAACTCTCGTCAAAATAATAATTATAACATATTTAATTTTTGGATTTTTATTAAATAAACCGTCACATTAAATTTAATAAATCCCCAAATTAATATAGCATAAAAATACGGGGTATTATATACTTCCCCCCCTAATAACGGAATTTCGTCCCAAAATTCGGAAAATAAGGCATACCTGATAAAAACAACTCTGGGTATCTTTCGCGTATATCTGCCTCACGCTCCCAAGTGGATTCCTCCACATTATGATGCTCCCACTGGACTCGCACAAGTGGAACTACTTTCGACCTCAGTCTCCTCTCACTATAGTCTAGAATAGCCACTGGTCTCTCCTCGTAAGAGCTGTCAGACTGTAAGTCTATCTCATCTATCGCAATGTGAGTATGGGCCATATCATCCCGAAGAAATCGTCTCAACGACGAGATGTGGAATACATCGTGGATGCGATGTAAATGTTCTAGCAATCCCAACCTGTATGCTACCGGCCCAATCCTCTCGATGATTGGAAATGGTCCCACGTACCTCGGGGCCAACTTCCCCTTCTTCCCGAACCTCATCACACCCTTCATAGGAGATACACGCAATAACACTTAATCTCCCACATTAAACTCCTGGAAGAACCGTTTCGCATCGGCATAGCTCTTCTGCCTATCCTGGGCTACCCGAATACGACTCCTGATTATCTTAATCCTCGCGGAGGTCTCCTGAATCACTTCTGGCCCTAGCAACTTGTTATCCCCCACCTCAAGCCAACAAGTTGGAGAACGACAAGGCCTGCCATATAAAGCCTCAAATGGAGCCATACCAATCGTAAACTGATAAGAGTTATTATAGGAAAACTCTACCAGTGGAAGATGTGGCTCCCATCCTCCTCCAAAATCGAGAACAGACATACGTAGCATATCCTCCAACATCTGATTAGTACGCTCTGTCTGTCGATCTGTCTGTGGGTGGTAAGCTGAACTCAACTTCAACTCAGTACCCATAGCCTCCTGAAAGATTTCCCAGAAACGTGACACAAAAATCTTGTCTCTATCTGACACAATATTCAGGGGCACCCCATGCAATCTGACAATCTCAGCGATGAACAACTGAGCATACTGACCTGTGGTATAATCTGTCCTCACTGGCAGAAAATGAGACACCTTGGTCAAACGGTCTACAATCACCCAGATAGAATCGTGGCCCCGCTGTGACGTAGGCAACCCTGTAATGAAATCCATGGAAATACTCTCCCACTTCCACGCGGGTACTTCCAATGGCTGAAGTAATCCTGACGGTTTCTGGTGGTCCACCTTCACCAGCTGGCAGGTAGAACACTTGGACACAAACTCGACGATGTCCTTTTTCATCCCACTCCACCAGTATTGACGCCTCATGTCCTGGTACATTTTATCACCTCCTGGTTGTACTGCAAATCGGGACCCGTGAGAATGAGTCATCACTTCATGACGTAACTCCGCTCCTTCTGGAACCACTAATATCCCATTCAACCGCAAACCTCCATCAGAACTAACAGAATAGGACTCAGCACCCTCGGCTAGAAGTCGCACAATCTGCTCCTGGCAAAATGGGTCTGTGGTTTGTGCCTGTATCACCCTCGTAACAATCTCGGGTGTGACTGACATCACGGATATGAAAGAACGGGCTACTGTGTCCTGGTGACCCAACTCCTTCCACTTTGCTTTCCAGATGTCCACTACATCGTCTACCGGTCTACGGCTCAACGCATCAGTAACTACGTTGGCCTTCCCCGGATGATACTGTATATCGAACTGGTAGTCCTTCACAAACTCTAACCACCTTCTTTGACGCATATTCATCTCTCGCTGAGTGAACAGGTACTGCAGTGACTTATGGTCTGTGAACAAACGGAATTTCTCGCCCAATAAGTAGTGCCTCCAAATTCTCAATGCAAAGACGACCGCTGCTAACTCCAGGTCGTGGGTGGGGTAATTCTTCTCGTGCGGCTTAAGCTTGCGGGAAGCAAAAGCTATAGCCTTCTCTTCCTGCTGAAGTACTCTCCCAAGTCCCCGTAAGGACGCATCGGTGTAAGCCAGGTACTCTACACCCGGCTTAGGTAACGCAAGCACTGGTGCTGAAGTAAGCTTTTCTTTCAGCTCGTCGAAAGCCAATTGACAAGCGTCATCCCAACATATGGTACCCCCTTACGAGTCAGATTCGTTAATGGACCCGCTATTTTGGAGAATACCCGAATGAATCTCCTGTAGTATCCGGCTAATCCCAAGAAACTACGCACTTCTGTCGGTGTCGTGGGTTGTCCCCACTCCCTCACCGCTGACACTTTGCTCGGGTCAACTGTAATCCCCTTCTCAGAAACAACATGGCCCAAGAACTGTACCTCTCGCAACCAGAATCCACACTTCTCGTACTTAGCATACAACTGATGCTCTCGTAGAGTCTAAAGAACCTGCCTCAAGTGCTCGGCATGCTCCTCCTCGGAGTGTGAATATATCAAAATATCATCTATGAAGACGAATTGATCCAAGAACTCTCTGAATACTCGGTTCATCAAGTCCATGAAAATGGCTGGGGCATTTGTGAGTCCGAACGGCATCACCCTGAACTCATAGGACCCATATCTCGATAAGAAGGCAGTCTTTGAAACATCCTGCTCTCTAATACGTAACTGATGGTACACCGACCTCAGATCTATCTTCGAAAAGAAAGTTGCTCCCCTCAACTGGTCGAACAGATCATCGATTCGAGGCAACGGATACTTATTCCGTATCGTGACCTTGTTTAATTCACGATAGTCCACACACAATCTCAGTGAACCAACTCTTTTCTTCAAAAACAAGACTGGAGCGCCCCAAGGTGAGGTACTCCTATGGATGAATCCCTGACCTAACAGCTGCTCTATCTGATCTCGTAGCTCTCGCATCTCTACCGGAGCCATACGGTACGGTGCGCGTGCTATAGGTCTCGTATCTGGCAATAAATCTATAACAAAGTCTATCTCACGACTGGGCGGTAGGCCTGGTATCTCCTGAAACACATCGGAATACTCCCTGACGACAGGGATCGAATCTAAGGAAATCACAACCTCCTTAGAGGTATCCTCCTCTATGTAATACAAATGAGCGGTCGAACCTCCCTCTGGGCGAGGCATCGCCACTACAAACATCTCTTGCCCCGGAATGGCAAAAAAACTGCTCCCACCGAAGCAATCAATCATGGCTCTATAAGATGCGAGCCAATCCATACCAATAATCACATCATGCTCGTGCATGTCTAAGACTAACATGTCTGCAGGTAATACCAAGCTACCAATCTCTACCCCCACTCCCCGGCATATAAAGAAAATAAGTGACCCACTCCCCAGTGGTGAGTCAACACACCTCACGGTGCTCTCTGCTGTGGCTAGCAACCCTAAGGACTTTGCAAAATGTGTAGCTATAAAACAATGCGTTGCCCCCGTATCAAACAAAACTCGACCCATAGTACCATAGATAGGAAACATACCCTCAATCGCGGGTGGTGCCTGAGGAGCTGCTGCCTGGTGGACGTTATAGACACGTCCATACTGCAATTGCCCCTGTTGTACTAGAGCTGCTAGGATGGCTGGTAGGGCTGGCACCTGGGCTGGAGCTGGGAGGGCAGGTGGAAAGAGTGGTCTGTGCGGCTCATTACGGGCTCCCTACTGCTGTGGGGCCCTATCGCCCTCTGGGCAATCCTGGCGCCTATGTCCATGTTTATCGCACCCAAAACATCGGCCTTTGAAGTTTCCTCCCCTCTGACCCTGCTGTCCATGGCCCTGCTGGCCGTTACCTCCACGCCACTGGCCCTGTTGGCCCTGATGTGCACGCTGTTGGCCTTGCTGGCCCTGCTGCTGTCCCTGTGGTCGGTGTTGGCCCTGCTGGCCCTGCTGATTAGGCTGACCCTGCTGGCCCTGCCTGAAACCTCCGAATCCCTGCCTAGAATCACCTGAACGAAATCGCTTAGGAGGGTCCCCCTGATGGGAACTCTTCTCGTCCTGACGAGTCTGTCCATGAGTTGGTGCCCCATTGGCACAATTACCCCCGGTCCTGCCCTGCTGGCTGGACTCCCCTGCTCTCTTGCTTCCTTGAAGATGGAAGCGGTGATCCTGGCAATGTAGTAACGCTGCATTGAGTACGTCAGTGAAAGTACTCAGGGACAGATTTCCAATAAGGTGCTGACGGATCCTCCAAGCTAACCCGTCGACAAACAGCAAAATCTTCTTGCTCTCAGTGGGTGCCTCATCCGGCACAATAGTGAGAAGTCTCGTGAACTCCTCCTCATACTCAGCTACAGTAAGGTTCTCCTGCTTCAGATTTAGTAATTTTCGCCTCATCTCAGTCTGCACTGCGGGTGGAAAGTACTTGCGGTCAAATCGCTCCCAGAACAACTGAATAGGGATCGTGTCCCGCTCCTCCAAAGTAGTAGTGGACTCCCACCATTGTAATGCGGCTCCCACCAGCTTAAAGGAAGCCAACAACTGCTTTTTCACGTCAGTGCACTCATACATACGGAGGTGCCACTGGATGTCTTTCTTCCATTGGCTGACTGTAACAATATCGAAGCTACCAGAAAACTCAGGGGGATGCGCTTTCTGAAAAGAATCCCGAACCCTCTCCCTTGAGGATGGAAGCTATGCTGGTACTGGCGCCACTGCCTGAACCTGGGGTGGAGCATGCTGAATCACCGCTATTGCGGCATTCAACGCCTGAGCAACAATGGCAGCTACTTCGTTCGCATTCATTGTGCCTGGTGCCGGAGCTGCTGGCTGCTCGGCTTGGGCACGCCTATCTTTCGGAGCACGTCTCGGAGGCATCTGAAACGTGAACAAGTTTATTAGTCTACAGTTATCATCAAATCTCGAATAGCTGAAGACTTAAACATAAAAGCAAGAATACAATAATCCTAAAAATAGGGCTCTATAACAATAATGTTAAGCTGAAAGCGAAATAAGCCGTACAGATCCTATGGACCTAGAGCCTGATGCTCTGATACCACCTCTGACACCCCGCCTAATTAAATACCGGGCGATCACTCCTTTATTAAATTAAATCAAGGTTAACAGTTGGTTCATTCTCAGCATCACTGTCGATAAAAATAAATTTTCGAATTTAACACCCTAAATAATTAAGCTAAGTGTCAAAAACATTTTTCATACAAACTTCCAAATTTTAATTAAAGAAAAATATTTATTTATATAAAACAACATTTCTACAATTAAGAATCACACCACGATAAACCAAATAATATAATACATTCGTCAATCGAGTGCCAACATATGAAAACTAAAATCACAAGTCCATACTAAATAAATCCCAAAGAACAATACTGGAAATGTCTGAAATATAAATGTCCCGATAAAAAATAAATAATGGAAGTGCTAGAAGTGGAGTCAATAAAAGAATCCGTCTACTCAAGTGACCTGCAACTCCCACCTAAGCTGCAGCACGTTCCTCTCAATGGATCCTAAGCAAGACGCCCCTGTGGCTGGGCACCTGAAAAATATAAATATATATACAAGAGAGAGAGAGAGAGAAAAGAAACGGGTCAGAGCCCGAAAGTGTGTTTGATTTTAAAATACGTTTAACAAGTATTTAAATTGATACAGGCCAATGCAATAACATATTAGTGCGTCGCTCTCTTGAGAAATACTCACCTCTCTTCTAATGTGCACACCTATCGCACTAACCTTCCCATTGGTTTGTTCTTATAAATATTAACATACTAATCTTCTCAATAATTTAGCGTATCTTAACTTACTCATGAGACTTCAAAACCGAACAATATTTTGTTTAAAAAGAATGTTTCCAGATTAACAGCACAACTCTCGTGTTAGCTTTTATTAATATAAAAAATTTCTCAGTAACATATTATACTATTCCAAAACAAGTATTTATTATCTGAATCATAAACCATGTACTACTTATCAAATCACAGTAGGCAGTTTCAAATTCTCAAATCTCATATATATATTAACTACTCGTATAATATATATAAAATAATAGCACCCCACATAAAACAACGGTGCGTGCATACTCTACTATCCAAAGCCCCATATCACTCATATTAAGGGGAATACATTCGGAATCACTCTCGAATTGTATTAACATAAATACACAAACAATATTAAGGCGAAGCATAGACTCCAAGACTCTAAGAGGATGGCACATACCGGCGTCTCTTAGGACCATCTGAACTATCACATCGATAGCTTGTACCAAGGACATATATCTTCTAGGGTACAAGTCAATATCCCCCATAAAGGTCCCATCGAGATAAGACTTGTCTCAGAGCGGAAACCTCAGGGATAGCAAGTAGCGTGGGTATGATTTTTCACATGCATATAATATATGTACACACAATCATATAAATATACCACTTCATCAAATTAATATAGGTTATTCTCATCACCCTAATTATACCATTTATCCTTAATTTCACATTTATAGAATTACGCATAAGGTTTCATTCCTAACCTTAACTCTAAGGGTTTTCTGACTTATTACCTAACACTCATGGGCTACATCCTCACAAATCTGAATTTCAGTAAGTGTCTTTATTAGGTTCCAACGTAACTCTATTACGCACCTCACCCTTTAAATTCATAAATCCACTAACCTAAAGTAAATATCCCATAAATACCATTTTCGTTAAAGATTAGAGGTTCCAACGTTTATTCATATATCCTACTGGTCCTCAATGTCTCCCAAATCAATTTATCAAGAGTGCCCAAGAATTATATCACGACAATTTTAATTTAACGCATTTAAAGAGGGAATTAGGATTCAACCAGGAGGGGTCGATCGATCGAAACTTGGGGCTCGATCGATCGAACCTTCGATCGATCGAAGCTCTAGGCTCGATCGATCGATCAATGAGGTCTGGGCAAAATTCAACAGAATGCAGTTACGGGTTTCATCCAACTTCTTCATCTAAAACGATGTTTTACCATTCTAATCGCCCCAAAAATCCTACTATCATCATTATAACATTATACCAGGTGTTTATAACGTAAAGCATGTGTGTAACTATCATTAAACATGGATTTTTAACCTAAAATCATGTCCAATTATCAAGAACCCTAAAATTTTCTTAAACAGATTTCTAATGAATCTTTCTCCAATATTTATTTATTATGATCACCAAATTTCGTGGTTTATTACCTCTACATGGCAAGGGTTTCCAGAATCAACATATACATCAATACTACATGGGTTTTTCCTATCAAAGATTGGGTTTTCTTGCATAATTTTCATCACAATTCTATCCTAAACTAATATGAATATTGCATTAACGAAAATACGCAAGTTAAACACTTTCCTGGGATTTTTGATATGCAGATTCCAGGATGATTTTGGTATGGCTGCGTTCCTTATCTCATGATCTACGCGGTGGTGGTGGTGGCGGTGAAATTCGGTGGCTTTTTGGCCTTGATTTGCCTTGGAGCTCTTTCCCCTCTTCTCCAATGGCCGTCACTTGATTTGTGAAAGTTCTAACCCTAAGAGGCTAACCTAATGGCTGATATAGGTTGGCTTAAATTCGTGGGTTTATTTACCCAATTATGTAAAATGACTAAAATGCCCTCTCGGGGTACTAATTAGGCCTAAAAACGCCCCGAGACCCAAACTAAACCCCCGGGTATACTTTTCTGACTATCTCGACCCTTCCGGACGCGTTGGCGCACTCAAAACGACCATACAAACAACTTATAAAATATTTACTTTTTATTTAACAAAATTAGTCCCGATGTGACACGGGCACGTCCGGACTTAAATTTCCGAAATAGTCATTTAATTCACTTATGACATTCAATATAACCAATATAATATATTACTATGCTCATTAGTAATATTCAACAAGTTTCCCCTAATTACTAACTCTCGTCACCTTAATAGTTATAACATATTTAATTTCCGAATTTTTATTAAATAAACCGTCACATTAAATTTAATAAATCCCCAAATTAATATAGCCTAAAAATACGGGGTATTACACTCAATAATAAGTGGCTTAAAATTTATCATGTCTAAGATGTTCCTTCATTTATTTCTTTTTCCATGAAATGCTAAGAAAAGTTTACATTTATAATGGTTGGTCGAGAGGTTGTTCTCACACAACCCTTGGATGAATATATATTATTTATAGACAATGAAGTTATATGGTAGTTCATTAAAAGACACTTTTTAGTCCTTATTGTGAATAGTCATAAGTAAATGGCACAAGCAAAAGGAAGAATCAACACTTCATTCAAACATGAAAAAAATGTTGTAGGGAGAACTACTACCTCAACATACAAGGAGAAATAAAAAAAAAGATACTAACTAATGCTAGGATCATATACAATAAACTATAAGTTGGTAGAATCAATCATTCGGTGGTGAATACCTGGGAGAGCAGAGGCTAGCTCATCCTACTCATTCATGAGCTCCGACATCTCTCTCATACTCCTCAATGTTCTGTTGAAGCTTTTCTAACTCTGTGTCATCTTGGGCTAAAGCTTCTCGTGCAGCCACAACCTTTTCCTCTACCTTGATGATTTCTGGATGAAGACCATCCATCTCCTCAGCCACAACATCTTGAGTCCTTGCACTAGTTTGAAGTCTCGCATAAAAAGAAGTCAAGTCACCTTTCTTGAAAGACCTAAAAATATCGATCAACCACATCAGGGCAAAGCCATCATTGGTCAATACATGAATATTTCTCGGTAACTCTTCAATCTTAGAAGAGGTAAGAGACTATAAAGGGGTATTCAAAATCTTATTCAGAACATTGGAAAAATTGAGCAACCTACAAGCCATCATGATAGGAATGGATTGAATGCAGTGAGGCCTAAAAGTGGAAGAATGAAGGTCAAACAACCTCTCTAAAAGATCCTAATGAAAATTAGATATGATATTTGGAAAGTCTCTCAGAGCCTGCCTAACTACATCAATTAGAGATGCCTTATGGGGATGGATGTTGTAGGCACTACCGCTAGCTGAAGATAAGATGGTGTCTGAAGCCCTATCCTCTTTTTCTTGAGCATAAGTAGTCACACAATATTGGACTTCAATATTTTGACTAGTAATAATAATAGTAGGTTGATTCGAGGGAGCAACAATAACTTCAGGGTTAGTACCTGCTTTCTTCTGAACATCCTTAAGGGCACTTGACTTGCACACAAAATAGGATGAAGAAGAACCACTAAGGCTCCTCCATAACTACAGGGACAGGGTGATCAGGCATGACCTAAAATATCAATAAACAGAAGGCATAGGAAATAAAATGATCAAATTTCTTAACCAATGTAGCAAAATCCTAGTGTACTATGATAAGCACCAATGGTTGCTCGAATAAGTACACTCGACAAATTTCTTGACCAAATGGTCTCCAAATCCCAGTGTACTATAATAAGCACCAGTGGTTGCTTGGACAAGTACACTCGAAAAATTTCTTGACCAAATGGTCGCTAAATCCCAGTGTACTATAATAAACACCAATGGTTGCTCGGACAAGTACACTCAAAAATTTTTAAGTGTACTACGATTAGAACCATTGGTTGCTCGGACAAGTACACTCGACAAATTTCTTGACCAAATAGTCACTAAGTCGCAGTGTACTTTGATAATCACCAATGATTGCTCAGATAAGTACATTCAAAAAATTTCTTGACCAATTGGTCACAAAAGTCTTAGTCTACCATGATAAGCACCAATGCTTGCTCAGACAAGTACACTCAATAAAGTTCTTGACCAAATGGTTATTAACTCTAAGTGTACCATATTAATCAGACATGTACACTTGTTCGTGATTAATGAAAATTTCAAAAGTGTACAATGATAAACACCAATGGTTGTTTTGACATTCACACTTGGAAAAAATATTGGATCCATTTTGTTCTCATAGAGAAACTGAAATAGGTGAAAAAAAGAGTTATACTTCTACCTGGAGTTGTGGATCAGGGGTTGAGTTCCAATAGCAGATCAAGTGGCAAGGCCTTCCTTAACCTCAATGTCTTCAGTGCCACAACATCTCCAGCTTTTAAGATAGAAGGCCCAAAAATATTCACAAGCATCTCTTCATTCACCATGGGCACAAGTATTAAAGCTCTACAGGTGTTGATTGGAATTGCAAGATGAGTTAGGTGAGGAATATCTTAACTAGAAATAACCTCCTCATGCACAGAAGGGGGGAAGCCTATAGTTAAGAGAAAGGATGGGTCAAATAAAGATACAAATATATTGTGAACCTTTGGAAGATAAAATAAATATACCTCAAACTCAGTCGTACGTCTAACGAATGTAACTGGTTCAACTGCTAAAGGCTTCCTGACTTCATCCTCCCCGAACTACAACTCAACACGAGAAATAGTAACCTGATCGTGTAAGAAAGAAAATTCGGTAGTATATCCTTTACTTATGGACCCACTCAGGGAAAAAAACCACCTCCTTCCACGAAGGGGGAATCAACCATTACCTCTGGGTCTTTCACGACAGTTGATGGTCCCTCAAGGGATTGGTGTTGTTAGGGTTGAACCTGTTATAAGGATGGAGGTAGTTGTTCTAAATGTTAATGTGGTGAGAGAGAGGTTTTATGAGTCTGATGTTGAGAGTGATTTTATTATTGTGACTACTTTGCCTACTTCTCTTATTCTGCCCCAAGAGTTCCCACACAGGAATTAATCTGAGTAATATAAACAAAGCATAAGAGAATGAAAAAAATGGGGTCCAAGGAAATGCGAACAATCACGATAAATAAAACACAAGTGTGAGTAGCACCTCTTGATTTGTGGAATTGTTCAATATGGTATCATCTTGAGGAGGGGAAGAAGGTTTCTCAGAACTTAATAACCTTCTCAATCTGTGAGATTGATGCCTTAAAGGCCTCTACTCAACTTCTTAATCCTCCTTAACGTCACTTTTAGAAAAACGAGAGGGCTATGCCTATGATCTACACCTTTTTTGGCCACCTAAACCAATGATAAGACAAAAAGAAAGACCTTTGGAAACCAATTATTCCTCAATAAATACCCAAGTAGATATAGTTACGTGATCATAGCTACTCATTAGATTGTCAAAGATATTTGTCACTTGATTCTTAATCGAATGATCAATCTCTTTCGCAAAATACATAAGCTCTGAACGACCAACGATAGAGGCTTTATTCTTTTGTTGCTTCTTCTTTTGGGGTTGCAAAGTTGCTCCAATCGAAGGACCTAAAGGTGTATCATCACCTGAGTTATGATAAGAGGCTATAGGGGCATCCTCAGCCTCATCGGGCAGTTGGGAGGTTAAAATTACCTTATTTTTCTTTAAAATAGCTTGTTAGATTGGGGCCAAAGGAGGTAACTTAGTGGGCATAGTACTATTGACAGTACTTAGGTTAAGTGACAAATGATTAACAATACAACCTTCCATCCCAAGATCCATTGGAGGAAATCTCTCCACACTAGGGTATGAACGCTGGTGCAGGACAACCTTTTAGAATCGAGTGAGTTGGTTTGGCTAAAACACGGTGCAAAATATGTTTGATCTGTTACCCTTATCTTTTTAGGGGATCACCAATTTTACCCTATATCTACTGGGAGGGTTATCATAATGCTTGTTAAAAAATTCCCATAAGTAAGGGAAAATTTAATGGTTTTTTCCAAATGGATGTGATTTAGAATGGTCACCCCTTAGTAATGCCCAAACTATGTTGCTACACAATGGGGGGAATAAACAGCATAAAAAGTTTCTCATTTGGTAAAGGAATGAAGATAAGAGGGAGTAAGAACTAAGAGAACACTTGTGGAAGGGTTATTGTGTGTAGAAGCTTTCATCGACCTTATCAACCAGCCAAGAAGACTCAGTGCACAACTTATATGTATAAAATTGGTTGATGGCGACATAAGGTCTGGCATAAAACTCTCTAACATTATCAATCAAAGTGTTAAAAGGCTTCTTGCTTTATTTGCAATTCCAATAACATGCATGAGGAATCTTCATAGGATAAGAGACAGGAAATAAGGCATTAGGGACAAATGCTAGAAACCTGACATAAAGGAAAGCTATAAGGAGCATATGGTTAGCATAATTATAAGCATTAAAGAGCTCGAGGGACTTGATGGAATCTTCATGTGTTTTAACCTAGCCAAGTGTAAATCGAACCAAGATTTATAGCAGCCAAAGGTATCTTAATGCCCAAAGACATTAGAATGACCATGCTAATCAAGTCCCTCATTGGGATGTCATGAGGCTTCCCAGGTAAGAAAATTATCAAAAGAACTACCAATATATAAGAAGCCAACTTAAGATCGCTCCCAAAATCTTCACCGGTAGGAGGTAAGGTAGCAACCTGCTTTCCCTTGGGATTGTACTTGGCCAACTCCCTCGCCTTATTAGCGACCTTATCCTCCACAAAATAAAAGTCACGGATGAGATCAACAAAAGTATAATTGGTCGAGTTACCAATGCATTTATTATAACCTTCTCCATCCCCTTTATTGTGGCTTTCTCCCAATTCAAAAGATCTTTCGCAAAGAAGGTCTCATTACCCACAATATCTAACCCTAAAAATTCACAAACATCCTCCAAGGTTATGGTGAACTCTCCCAACGTAGCCACAAAGGTGTGGTATTTTTAGTTCCGATATGAGACGAGAAACCTCATATCAATGTTTTTCTTGCTCAATGTGAGGTTGTCAAACCACATTGTGCAAGACAACACAACTTGTGATAAGCGGTTGGCATACTTTCCATGGATGTAGTGAGTTCAGGGCCTAAATTTTCAAATGCCCTTCCATCAGATTCAAACTCCATGATTGAATAAGCAAAATTCTCACACTCCAACCTAAAAATAACAACACTATAGCACCTGGGATGTATGCCCGGCTCTCTACCTCATCAGTCTCCTCTACAAATAAGTGGGGATTCAACTTGGCTGTTAGACGGTTTGGGACAGATTCAGCCATTTCCCAGAATTTTTCACCCTCACCAAAGAAGGGGCATGATAGTGTTTGCCCTCATTAGGCTTGACGGGAAGCGATGGTGGGGGTAGAACTTCTGGAAGAGGGAGTTTTCTTGATAATGGGAGTCATCTTAGAGGTTGGAAGTGAGAAGAAATAAGTTAGGGAGGAGGAATAAACTCAAACACTCAAGCAACTAAAAACAAAGGAGTAAAATCTTTTTCTATCTCTAAAAGGTTAAATCTTGCAAAAGTTTTAAAGGTAAAAAACGTCTGTTAAGGGAGATGAAATCCTTTTATAATAGGCAAAAAGTTAACTTAAAATGGTATGAGTGGCCCCATGTGCACATTCTCACGTGTGTGCAAATGAAGTAATCATTACCCACTTGCATGATAGCCACCAAGATGGATCGCATGATAGCCATGTGCTTACCCCAAAGTGCCACATGGGAAGGCAGGCGGACGCATTAAATGTGATGTGGAATTTCAATAATGATGTCATGGCTTGTGGGCTAAGTCAATCTTTTCATATCCTTTAGGGGAGTTTCAATGATTTTGGGGAAATTCAAAAAGCCATTTTAATCCCCCAATACAAAAGAATTTAAATAAATATTTTATAAAATATATATCTGAGATAACCCAATGACTGGGTTTATGAGGCCGCTCGATAAAATGCTTCTTTGAATGTAAAGTATATGTATGGTTATTCTAAACATATATACCTTTCTGCAAAATGATGTTAACTAACAATCATCTGATTGTTTCAACAAATTGTTCAAATAAAATATAACCTTTGTTTACAGGCCACGGGTCATTCTAAGTAAGGTGGTGATGTTTGGTATAGATATTTCTTTGCAAATAAATAAATATATCTACAAAGGGGCAAATGTAGGGGAGTTATAGGATCATGGTTGATTGAATGACTAATCTTTCACAATAAGAGAGTTAATGGAAGAATCAAGATTTCTTAGAAGAAAATCATTCACATGATTCCCCACAACAAGATTGCACGCTCAAACGCCCCCTAGAGGAGCGTGGTCACTCGAGAGACCTCCCACAAGAAACAAGTTTGATTGAGATACCCCTAAAAATACACTTGTAATAGGATCAGTGATTTATATTTACTCTCTTTTATTGTTAAATACTTGGAACTAATTTGTAATAACTTTGAGGTTGTTCGTTACCGACGAAGGACCATGTCTGGCAGGGCTCAAATGACCTCGTCTAAAGAATCTCACATGGAATTGTTTTTAAGGATTGGGAACAAGGCAACGTTGGGAAATAATCTCAGCCTCTTTAATACACTTGGGTAAAGCCTTTATGCATAGGGCTCCAAGATAACACTCCGAAACACCTCATTCAAGAGACCTCACTTGAGGAACCTCACCAAGGTAATTTTTTCAAAATATGCTTTGCCCCTCTAAATATGACTTCAAGTTTTTCTAACAATCATTTCTCGAAAGACATAATTCGGTTGCCAAGACAATATATCTTATAAACCACTGTTCACTCTCTTTATGATGTCACAATCTCTGATACTTTAGGAGCTCGAGAAAGTTGGCACTTGAGTCAGTTGATTCCTTGTACCACTGGTGAATTTAAGGGAATGTCCATAAGTCTTAACAAAAAAACCTTTATGCCAACTTGTCATATCCCAATCAATGCAAAAAGACACTTTGAGAGCATAAACAGTGTACCCTCCAAAATATAATATCTCAAGAATTTAATATGCCATCTTTAGTATTAAATGCACGATACCTTTAGCATTCAATTAGGTCGAGAATTTAATACAATCTAGGTCATTTGAACGACCTTGTCTCCATATAAATATTTTCATTTATCGCCCTTATTAAAGATCTTAGAATATATGTTTCTCCAGACACGAGAGATTCTTGCGAGTTTATCATTATTAGAGTTTATCTTTCTCATTCCTAGAACATAACCAACCTTTATTATCAATCATTGACATTTATTGCACGTAGAGGTTTACTGCATTGACTTTATTGTACCAAGGTGCTTGTTCTTTCTCCCTCTAATCAAGTTGATTGTTGGGATTCACTTCATTTATTACATTGAAGGAGTAATTATGTTGTAAAGACTCATTTCATACATGCACTATGGCTCTAAAGGCTATTTATTGCAAGTTTTGTAATTCTCATTTATTATATCATTCTTCATGCATTAATCATCATTTTGAAAAGGGTTACGCCTTGATAAATAGTAATTGTATTTTTCGAACCCACATCTTACAATCTCATTTATTGTATATCATTTTATTTCTCTAAAATTGCATACTTATCCATTTCAATGCTTTTGAGACTAATTTCTTAACATGAAATGAATAAGTTACGTTTCACTTAAAAGTTATATATCATTATAATTCAATTTTACTTGTGGAACCCACTATTAATGATTACATTAGTGTGTGACACTCTCAAAATTTTGAAGAATTCTTAAGCAAATTAAATATATAGTTTATGAAGAATCTCGTAGCGTTAGAAACTAAAATTCGAGTACCCATTATGTAACATACATATTTGAAGTTATACTGCGTGAATTATAATGTTTCATTCAATATGAATGAAAATAATTGGTTTTTCTTTTCAAAACTGGAGCACTACGAAAAATAATTCTAATTTGATATAAGGATGCTCACTCGTCAGACCATAAAATAAAACATAAATTCTTGGATTAATTTTCTTATGTTATTTGGAATCATTTTAAAAAATCCTCGATGACCTTTCAAAATATATTTTTTTAAATTTGATAGTGAGGGATTTTTCTTGAGTATGCAAAAGAATTTTAAGTTTTATCATAAAATCAACGAATTCCAATGGTCCCATCATCGTATATGGACGTTATGGATCATAACTTCACCATCAAATATGATGACCTTGTTGACATCCGATTAATATGATTTTCATTTGACACATTTAGTTTTTGTTCATAAAGAACATATCTGAAAATCAACGAATTCCAATGGCCTGATAATTGGTTATGGGTATTATGGCCCAACACTTCACCATTAAAGAAAATAGCCTTAATTAAATTTGCTCAAGCTTATTTTTGCTGGACGAATTTGTTTCGTGTTCATTAAGAACATATCTGCAAATCAATAAATTCCAAGGGTCCGATCATTATCTATGAACATTATGGACCAGAACTTCACCATCAAAGAAGATGATATTCATGACATCCGATCAAGCTTATTCTCATTAGACGCCTTTGTTTTGTCTACATAAATAACATATCTGAAAATCAATGAATTCCAATAGTCCAATCATTGTATATAAACAGTATAGCCCAGAACTTCACTGTCTAAGAAGACGACCCTATAAACATCCTACTAGCTGATTTTCATTGGATCCATTTGTTTTATGTTCAATAAAAACATATATTAAACAACATTTCGATCATAAGTTATGGATGTTATGGAAAAAAACTTCATAATCAAAGAAGGAGACCTTGATGATATCCAATCAAGCTGGTTTTCATTGGATTCCTTTATTTTGTTTTCATCAAGAACATATATAAAAATCAACAAATTCCAAAGGTCTTATCATCGTTTATGGACGTTATGGCCCAGAACATCACCATCAAAGAGGACAACCTTAATAACATCCAATCAAGATGATTAGTACTTGACACCTTTGTTTGTCTTCAGCTAGAACATATTTAAAAATTAACGAATTCCAACAGTCCGATCATTGACGATGGATATTATGGCCCAGAACTTCACCATAAAAGAAGACGGCCTTAATGAGATTCGATCTATCTTTTTTTCACTGGAGTACTTTGTTTTGTGTTTAGCGGGAATATATCTTAAATTCAATAAATTCCAACAGTCTGATCATCGGCTATGGACGTTGTGTCCCAAAACTTCACCATTAAGGAAGACAACCTTAATGGCATCCCATCAAGATGATTTTCATTCGACGCTTTTGCTTTGTATTCATCAAGAACATATATAAAAATCAATGAATTGAAATGGCCCGATCATCGGCGATGGTCTTTATGGCCCATAACTTCACCATCAAAGAAGAAGACCTTAATGACACCTGATCAAGTTGATTTTCACTGAACTCCTTTGTTTTATGTTCAAAAATATCATATCTGAAACAATAGTCCGGTCATCGTCTATGGATGTTATGGCCCATAACTTCACCATCAAAGAAAATTACCTAATGACATCCGATCAAGCTAATTTTCAGTGAAAGCCTTTGTTTTGTTTTCAGCAAGAACATATCTCAAAAATCAACTATTCCAATGGTTCGATCATCGTTTGAGGACATTATGGCCCAAAACTGCACCATCAAAGAAGACGACCTTAATGACACTGGATCAATCTCATTTTCATAATGGCTTAATCATAATTAAATCATTAATATTTTCAACACTCAAAACCATATTCAGACACTTTAGAGGAAGAATGTATCAAAAAATTGACGAATTCTAATGATCATATCATCGGTGAGGGATGTTATGGACCATAACTTCACCCTAAGAAAGACAACCTTAATGAGATTAGATCGATCTTATTTTCACTGAAATCCATTGTTATGTATTATGCAAGAACATATTTGAAAATCGATAAATTATAATGGTACGATCATTGGCTATGGATGGTATGACCAATAAATTCACCACTATGGAAGACGACCTTAGTGAAATATGATCAAGTTGATTTTCACGGGATGCCTTTGTTTTGTCTTTAGCAAGAACATATCTAAAAATTACGAATTACAATTGTCTGATCATCAGCGAAGAACGTTATGGTTCAAAATTTCACCATCACATAAGGCGACCTTAACGACATCCGATCGAGCTGATTTTAGTGGACTCCTTTTTTGTGTTCAATAAGAACATATTGGAAACAACAGTTCGATCATCATCTATGGACGTTATGGAGCAAAAATTCACCACCAAGGAAGATAGCCTTAATGATATCCGATCAAGATAATTTTCATTGGGAGCCTTTGTTTGGTTTTCAACAAGAAGATATCTAAAAATTAATGAAATCCAACAGTCACATCATCGTCTATGGACGTTATGGCCCAGAACTCCAACATCAAAGAAGACAATCTTAATGACATCTGCTCAAGCTGATTATCATCCAGAATTAATCATATTGAAATCATTAATATTCCAAACACTCAAAATATTCTTCGAACCCTTATAGAAAGTACATATATGAAAATTAGTGAATTCCAACGGTCCAATCATCAGAGTTGGACAGTATGGCCCATTACTTCACTCTCAAAGAAGATGACCTTAATGAGATCCAATCGAGCTTATTTTCACTGAACTCCTTTTTTTTTCAACAAGAACATATTTGAAAACTAATAAATTCCAACGATCTGATCAATGACTTTGGATGTTATGGTCCAAAACTTCACCATCAAGGAAGACGACCTTAATGACATCCGATGAAGAAGACTTTCAGTGGACACTTGTATTTTATTTTCAGCACGAATAAATCTGAAAGTCAATGGATTACAATGGTCCAATCATCGACGGTGAACTTTATAGCCTAAAACTTCATCATAAAAAAAGAGGACCTCAGTGACATCCCAACTGATTTTCTGTGGAACCCTTTATTTTGTGTTTAATATGAACATAACTTAAATAACAACCCAATCATTGGCAATTGACATTATAGCCTAACACTTCTGCTTCGAAGAAGATAATCTTAATGACTTCCGAGAAAACTGATTTTCACTAAAACCCTTTATTTTTTCAGTAAGAAAATATCTTAAAATCAACGAATTTCAATGGCCCGATCATCAACTATGGACATTATGGCCCAGAACTTAACTATCAAAGAATATGACTTTAATGGCATTCGATCAACTTGATTTTCACTGGACTCCTTTGTGTCGAGTTCAGAAAGAACATATCTAAAAATTAATAAAATACAACGGTTCGATCATTGACTGTGGACGTTATGGCCCAGAATTTCACAATCAAATAAGATGATCTTAATGACTATCAATCACTTAGCCCCTTTATTTTGAGTTCAGAAAGAACATATTTGAAAATCAATGAATTCCAACGGTCTGATCATCGGTTTTGTGCATTATGGCCCATAACTTCACCATCAAAGAATACAAATTAATAATATTTGATCAAGATGATTTTCACTCGACTACTTTATTTCGTATTCATCAAGAATATACCTAAAAATCAATGAATTCACACGGTCTGATCATCGGCTAAAACGTTATGGCCCAGAACTTCACCATCAAAGAAGATGACCTTAATAACATCTCATCAAGCTAATTTTCACTGCATGCCTTTGTTTTGTCTTCAGAAAAATCATATCTGAAAGTCAACGAATTCCAACGATCCGATCATCGTCTATAAACATTATAGTCCAAAAATTGGTCGTTAAAGAATACGACTTTAATGACATCCGATCACGATGATTTTCAATAGACTCCTTTGTTTTGTGTTCAACAAAACATATCTAAAATATCGGTACGATCATCGACTATGGACATTATGTCGCATAAATTCACCATCAAATAAGAAGAGCTTAATGACATTCAATCAAGTTGATTTTTATTGGACGACTTTGTTTGTTTCTGTAATAACTTATTTGAAAATCAATGAATTCTAACATTCCAATCATCGTATGTGAACGTAATGGCCCACAACTTCACCCTAAAAGAAGACAACCTTAATGATATCCGATTAATTTGATTTTCACTGAACATCTTTGTTTTGTCTTCAACAAAAACATAGTTCAAAATTAATGAATTCCAAAAGTCCGACCCTTGGTATGGACGTTATGGCCCAGAACTTACCATCAAAGAAGGTGGCCTTAACGACATCCGATTGAGCTGATTTTCAGTGAACTCCTTTGATTTGTGTTCAAGAATATCATATTTGAAGCAAAGGTCTGATCAATGGAAATGGATATTATGGACCAAACCTTCACCATAAAAAGGTAACTTAAATGACTTCCGATCAACCTGATTTTCACTAGTGTAGCACCCCGTAATTTTGAGGATTTAGTATTTAATTATTTTTGGGAGAAATAAAAATATTTAAATTGGAGAAACTTAAATTTATGATTTGGAAAATTTATTTGAGTGGGAAGAATTATTTTTATTTGGTGACTTTTAAGTTAAATTGTTCGAATTAATGTGTGTCGCATTTTGAGGTCGAAATTTGGAAATGTTATAAAGTATTTTGGATGACAATTTTGAGTGTAGGGTTGAGTACGGATGGGTCAAAATTGTCAGAAAAGAGTACTCGGGGGGTAGTAATCGGGTCTCGGGGCATTTTTGGGCATATCCGAGCCCACACGGAGTGGTTCGGGCCATTTTAATTAGGCCCATGTGGCCAAAAAAGGGATTAAGGGTTTCTAACAAAATTGAGGAACTGATTGAACGTCAGTAAACAACTCTAAACCTAGGGTTTGAGAGAGACACGAAGAAAACAAATCTAGAAGGGAATTGGGGATCTTTTGGAGCCAAAAGTGAGGGTTCATCATCAAACCATTCCCTACAACGGATCAGACCCTACGAACGATTCCAGGCAAGTGGTTAACTGTTGTGATTTTAAATTGATGATAATCAATTCATACTATGGGAGGTGTAAAACAAAATTCGTTTTGGGTGGGTATTCATGTAAAATTGGGTTTTCAATAATTGATACACTTTAATGGGATTAAGGGTGAAATTTATTTATGTTTATGATTCTGGAATGTAGAGGTGTGAATCGTATGTTAAAACCAGTAAGAATCGATGGTTAATTTCTGTTAATAGGAATGAAAATCGCATTGGATATTTGAAACATGGATAAAACCCAAATTGGGAAAATATCGAATTAATGTAAATTAGTTCATTAATTAAGGTCTCTAGGATGTTTAGACCCTTTTATTATGTGGAGATAATGTTGAATGTGATCGAGTAAGGGTTTGGAATGAAACAAAAAGCATGAGGGTTCATCAATGACTGAAACAGCAAGCCAGAGAAGACAAATACATGTTCGATCGATCGAAGGTCCCAGAATTTTGGCAGTTCGTCCTGTTTATATATATAAGGGAAATTAATTTAGGATTTAATCCCCTACTTTTATTTAGTGATAAATGCATATGTGACACATATTCCTTAACAATTATAAGGGGATATATTTGGGTTTAGGAGGGTGATAATTGTATGTCAAATTCGGGAATTAATTCGTAGATATTGGTTTTGGACCGAGGGAGAAGCTTCGGATATTGTAGTTGAGTGGCACTACATTATTAAAGAAATCAAGGTGTAATTAATTAGTTAAAGGGGGGGAAATATAGAATCGGGTATTAACGATGGTACGAGCCAAGTAAGCGAGTCCGGGTATAACGGTTGGGTGACACTAAGTGTTAAATTAATTAATGTATAAATAAAGAAAATCAGAGTCGAATCATAGACTCGGGTAGATATTATATAAATTAATGTGCAGAGTATTTATATAAGATTCGGACCATAGACTCGGGGAAATATTATATCAATTGACGTGTGAATTGAATAAATTGTAGTCGGACCATAGACTCGGGGAAATGATAAATTACTAAGTGAGAAAATTAATTAAGTATAGTCGAGCCACAGACTCGGGAAGTTACAGGCTAGTGTTACGGGTTTTTGAGTATGCGGTAAAGTCGGGATTTATATTATATATATACGGTGTAGTGATAGTATATATATATGTTTATATATTGTGTGTGCTATTAAATATCAGCGACTATATATTTATTTAATTTATATACTCTAGTGCTATCAAGGGAGGTTGCGCGATGTGGGTGAATCCCCTAGCTTGAGGAGTACGGTGAGTATATCCCCAGGTCATAGCGCCCGGTATATGGGTGAGGGATTTATCTCACTTTCAGGGAAGGAATATGACCGCCTCCACTACGTTTATATTTTTGGCCAAGTTGGTGAGCGATTCCAACTCGGGTATCTAGGTTATGTGAGCACACCTAGTAAGATAGCACTTTAGAGGGAATCATCCGGTGAGGGTATACTCGGAGGGATGGATGTACATATATATATGTGTGGTTGTTATTAGTAGAGGTAAGTATATAATGGTAGTAAATATTATATGCGGGGAATAATACAGTATGTGATGTATATACTTTGTATAACTTGTGTCATGGTTATATGTTATGATTTAAGAGAAATTAATTAAGTTAATCGGTGAGATACATTTTAATCTAGGAATTATTATGGCAAGGGGAGAATATACCAGGACTAGTTGGACGGGGTAGTACAACTAGGTGGGGTTAAGGTAACCGTTAGGTGTGCACGTTAGTGGAGGGGTGAGTATGTCCTCAAGGGAGTGCGACACTAACTTAATTATGAAGCGCATTCATGCATTTTAAATTATTGCAGTTAATTCACTTGCTAAATATTTTCAAAATGTTTGGGTTCTAACCCTTTCTATAAAACTATTTTCAAAACCTTTTAGGTGTCCAGCCACAGGGACGCCAGGATTGATATTCTATTCCAGGGACACGGAGCTGCGGCATATGTGAATGCTAGCAGGAGATTGGATTAGACGCCTCATTCATTCTTTCCTAGAGTAGGAATCATCTATCAGTTTCAGTTTTACTTAGGGCATGTCACCCAGACTTTTCAGTTGTAGTTTCCAGATTTATTTATTCCGGTATTGAATATTTGTATTGGATTATTTGCTTTGGTGACCGGTGGTTTTTTCGACATGTAGTTAGTATTTATTCAGTTGATTTAATTCAATTGTGTGAATGGATTTTATTTATTTCCGCATGTACTGTTTGGTTTAATTAATAAGATAAAATTTGGCACCAGCTTTTTTTAATACTAGGTGGTTCGTAAGTTTTAAAAAGGTCTTCGACGGTGATGCTAAGGATGAACCAACTAGGATTCCTGTTTTAATTTGGTATAGGACTGATCACTCGGTATTTTATTAGGCGGGGTGTCATAACTAGACGCCTTTATTTTATTTTTTAAAAGAACAGATATGAAAATCAAATGAACTCCAAAGGTTCGATCATCGGCTATAGATGTTATGGCCCAAAATTTTAACATCAAAGAAGATGGTCATAATGACTTCTGGTCAAGCTCATTTTCATTGGATGCCTTTGCTTTGTTTTCAACAAGAACATATGTGAAAATCAACAAAATCCAAAGGCCCGATCATCGTATATGGATGTTATGTCCTAGAATTTCAACATCAAAGACGATGACCCTAATGACATCCAATCGAGATAATTTTCATTTGACACCTTTGATTTGTGTTGAGAAAGAGCATATTTGAAAATTAACAAATTGCAATAACCTGATCATCATTTATAAATATTATAGTCTAGAACTTCACCATCAAATAAGATGACCCTAATGATATCCAATCAAGGTGAATTTTATTGGACCCCGTTGGTTTTTCCTCAGCTAGAACTTATCTGAATATCATTAAATTATAACGATTTGATCATCCTCTATGAATGTTATGGCTCATAACTTCACCATCAAACAAGATGAAATTAATGAATCCGATTAAGTTGATTTTCACTAGATGCCTTTGTTTTGTCTTCAAAACAACATATCTGAAAATCATTAAATTCCAAGGATTTGATCATCGTCTATAAATATTACATCCCATAACTTCACCGTCAAAGAATACGACCTTAATGACGTCCGATCAAATTTGATTTTCACCGGAGTCCTTTTTTTGTCTTCAACAAATATAATTCTGAAACAATAGTTTGACCATTGACTATGGACATTATGGTGCAAAACTTTATCATCAAAGAAGAAGACATTGATGACATCCGATCAAGCATATTTTCATTGTGCGAGTTTGTTTTGTTTCTAGCAAGAACATATCTGAAAATCAATGAATTATAACGGTTCAACGGTTCAACCATCGTTTGTGAACGTTATGGACCAAAACTTCACCATCAAAGAAGCTGATCATAATGACATCCGATCAAGCTGATTTTCACTAGACACCTTTGTTTTGTCTTCAATAAAAAAATAACTAAAAATCAACAAATTCCAACGATCCGATATTGGCTATGGACGTTATGGATGAGAACTTCTCCATCAAATAAGGCAACCTTAATGAAATCCTATTGAGATGATTTTTACTGGACTCCTTTGTTTTATGTTCAACAAACACATATCCGAAACAATGGTCCAATCATCAACTATGGATGTAATGGACCAAAACTTCACCATCAAAGAAGGCGACATAAATTACTTTTGATCAACCTGATTTTCACTGGATGCCTTTATTTTGTGTTAAGAAAGAACATATATGAAAATCAAACGAATTCCAATGATTCGATCATCGACTATAGATGTTATGGCCTAATATTTCACCATCAAAGAAGATAACCTTAATGACTTCGGATTAACCTCATTTTCATTGGACGTCTTTGTCCTATTTTCAGTAAGAAAATATGTGAAAATTAATGAATTCCAATGGTCCAATCATCTTCTATGGAAGTTACGTCCAGGAACTTCAACATCAAAGATGATGACCTTAATTTATCCGATCAAGCTGATTTTCACTTGACGCCATTGTTTTGTGTTAAAAAGGAACAAATATGAAAATCAACGAATTCCAACGACTCGATCACCATCTATAAAGATTATAACCCCAAAAATCACTGTTAAAGAATATGACCTTAATTACATTCGATCAAGGGGATTTTCACTAGATTCCTTTTTTTTTCAGTAAAAAACATATCTAAAAATTAATGAATTCCAACGGTCTGATCATCGTCTATGAATGTTATGGACAAGAACTTCAGCATCAAAGAAGATGACATTAATTACATCCGATCAATCTGATTTTCACTAGACCTTTTGCTTTGTGTTCAGAAGGAACATATCTAAAAATTAACGAATTCCAACGACCCAATCATCGGCTTGGGTGTTATGGAATAAAACTTCGCCATGAAAGAATATAACCTTAATGGGATAAGATCAACCAAATTTTATTTAACTCCTTGGTTTCATGTTCAGTAAGAATATATCTAAAAATTAGCGAATTTCAACGGTTTGATCACCAGCTATGGACATTATGGCCTATAATTTATCCATCACAATAGACGGTCTTAATGACATCCGATCAAGATGATTTTCACTTGATGTAAGGAAAATTTGCCAATTTAGTCAATTTGTAAGTTTTGTCTTAATTTTGGATAAAACTATTTGAGTCGTAGGATAGAAGTTTGTGACCTTCAAGCCTATGATGTTTAAGTTGAAGACGTAGCATCCAAGCCTAAATTAAAGATATCATCATTGCCGATTTTTATGCCATGTTTAATGTCATACACCTTTCAATTGTTTCATGGTCTCTAAAGATATGAATGCCTATGATATATATAGAGACTGGGAATTTTTATTGGGTGTCATTTTTTTTGCAATCAAAGTATAAAAATGGCTTTTTAATTTTTTTAAGAAAAATAAACTTTTTTGAAATGTCGTTAGTAAGGTCGTTTGACTGACCTCGTTCGAACGACATTACCAGGTCGTTTAAACGAGGTTTTCTAACGAGTTTTTTTCTGCAATCTCATTTGATTTATCGTTCGAATGACCTCGTTCGAACGAGATGTTGTTCAAACGAGATATCTAACGAGATATATGTTGTAGGTCTCTATTTTCTCGTTAGATAAGTCGTTCGAATGACATATCAAAGTCGTTCGAACAACCGGCAGTTTTTCGATAATTTTTAATAAAACTTTCCACTACCCCGTATCCTTCTTACCTACTTTTAGGAGTGCACGAATACAACTTTTATGGTGACTTTTCTAGATTTTCTAAGATCCTTCATAGCATAAACTTTTATCCAAAAATTCCTTTTTGTTTTTGTGAATCAAAATGTTTTAACTTCAACACAAAAATGAGTCTACACCCATATAGTTTCGTGATCCAATTTTCTTCATATATTATGCTTTGAGATAATAATTTTGGCACCGAGTTTTATTCTCTACCCAAAAGATACAGTTTCTTACGAAAATTTCCGTTGTGTTGTTCATGGTGTATATACGGAAGGGGATTTCGCGTGTTTGGCGGTAGTTGTGCTCCATTGGTGGACTCTGAGATGTAGGTGGACTCCGACATTATCACTATACGGAGGTGGGCGGAACGAAGAGCATCAAGGCTTGCAAGGGAGTCACGTCGTTGAGTAAGCTTCTTGTCGTGTCTCCTTTAAAACCATACATAGTGGACTTATGGCGGGTCGTTCGAGGTTTTTCCCATTGTGGATTTTCCTCATACATCGCGACATTGTAATTGTTTTATTTTATCTTACAAAAATCACATAGATGCATTATTAGGTTTAAAAAGATAAAATTGGTTTAAATCTCAACATTGTGTAATTTGGTGCAAATTTTACATTGAGTAATTTTAGTTTAATTTAATTCAAGTTGGCTATAATTAATTCGGCTAAATTCGTGTTTGGTTTGTTTGGCTAATTTAGAACTTGAATTGAATTAATTTTGTTTAAAAGAAAATTTAAATATCTCTTTAATTATTTCAATTTTATTCTAATTTTGAAGGAATTAAAACTTGAGGATCTTAATTGTTAATTTTGAAAGAATTTTAAAATTTGGGATATTGTGTGAACTATCTCATTTTTTAAACTAAAACTGGTATATTTGGGGAACCTACGTTCCAAAAAGTGATATCAGAGTGGGAACTCTAAACTATTGTGTTAAGATCATTTTTGGATTTGAATATGAAACATATGCCTTTTTTTAAAATTTCCTATTTTTTATGGTTCTAACTATGCGTATTGGAAAGCGCGTATGAGGTCGATACTTAAATCGTTACATGAGCGGGTTTGGCAATCGGCTGTTAAAGGGTGGTCCCCACCAACGTGTCTCGAAGGAAAAGTTATTATTCCTAAACTCGTAGAAATATGGAGTGAGGATGAGATTAATCTTGCTAATTTTAATTCCCGAGGTTTAAATGCTCTTTTTAGTGCGATCACATCAGATGAGTTTCACCGGATTATGACGTGTGATATGTCTAAGGAGGCATGGAACATACTCCAACTCACTCACGAAGGTATAAGTGTCATTAAATCTTCTAAATTCTAAAAGCTAACCACTCAATTCGAAACCATGAAAATGTTAGAAGTGAGTCTTGTGAATTTATCTTTTAATTTAAGAGAGAAGATACCCGACAACCGTGTCATAAAGAAATTTTTTAGGTCATTACCCGATAGATTTAATGCAAAGGTGACTGTTTTAAACTCTTTAGGAACTTTAAACTCTACAAAACTTGAAGAGCTTGTAGGTGACTTACAAACCTAAGAACTTGACATGTTTGCCTCCAAGGATGTGAAGATGAAAGATAAGGGCATACGTTTGAAAGCCCAAAAGGAGGAAACATCGATTTTGGATAATGAGTTTGACATCGACTCCGATGATATGGATATGTTTACTAAGAATTTTAGAAAAATTCTTAAGTGTAATAAAGATAATCTTAGCGATCATTATAAGAAATTTTAGAAGTCTAAGTATAACAAAGTCGAGAAACTCCCTAAAAATTGTAATGAAGATCTTAATAGGGACGAGTCGAATAGATGATATGGTTGTGAGGGTTATGGCCATAGGGCATTCGATTGTCCCACTAAACTAAGGAAGGAGAGAAAGAAACTAATTTCATATAATGTCACCCTTAGTGATAGTGAACTGGAAGAGGGACCTGATTCCCCCATTGAGCGCAACTTCACCGTGTTCATGGCTAGTCATGTGAGCATTGATAATGATTCTTACCATAAAGATATTTATTTACATGATACTTGCAAGGCCAATATTTTTTAATACCATGTGTTTTATGGTAGAGAGAGTGGAAGAGAGAGTGAGAATGAAGAGGAGGAAGAGGAGAGTGAACTTCAAGTTGCCTTCTGTGAGTTGTATGATAAATCGTTGAAATTAAAAGGGATAAGTTGAAGTTAGAAGATAAAATGAGAGAACATGCCATGGGTAATATGGAAAGTGTTTTAATTGATAATTTTAGGGCACAAGAGAGCTCTTCGAGAGAAGCTATAGTATGTTGAAGGTGAAAGAGATAGTCTTAGAGGTTTAATGGAGGCTATAAAGAAAGACCTTCTTGAGTTTGAACAGACTAGGAGTTTTCTTAAGTCTATAATAGTTGAACTTGAATAGAGATTGAGAGACTCAAGTCGGGTCAAATTTGATTTAGAGTGTTGGTCGAAGAAATTAGATAAAATCTTAGGGACCGCCCAAATCAAAGATGACATGTGTGGTATTGGCTTCGATACTCAAAATGCTTCCGCTAATAAAGAAAAAACCATGATTTTGACAGAATCGTCTAGGAACACTAGAAAAGGTCAATCCTTAGGTAATAATTCTCATCGTGTTTTCACTTACACACATTGTGGTACAAAGGGTCACCATAAAAGGTTTTATTTCGACCTTAGAAATGGTCCTAAGAAGTCAAAGGGTAGAGTCACCAAGGTCATCGAATCCCGAGAACAACGTTTCACTTATGTGGGTTAGGAGATCCGATTTGGAGGCTTTACATGATAGGCTTTATGATTCTTATTTGCTTGCACATGATTCCTCCATTGATAAATCTATAGGTTGATAATGTTGGTCTTGTTTACATACACTAGCTTTTGTGCTACATGATATATTCTTGCTAGTTGTATGTTTAATTTTTCATATTCTAGTCTATGGTACATCATATACATTTTGCTAGAATTATGACATGTTTATCTTTTGTATTTTCATTTTTTATTGGGTTATATTGAAAAATACAAAAAGATTTTATTTGTCTTTGGAGTTGTCCTTGTTTTAATTTTCTTTAAAATTTGTAAAACTCAAACAGATTTTTTTGTGTATTTTAGTTTTAAACATTTTATGTCACATATCCTTGTGTTTGAATCCTATATCACCCTGCTTCTATGTGGCTAGAACTTTTGGTTATGAATTTTAATTCTTAAAATGTTCTTTATCATACTTGCATGGAGTAGTTTGATTTTTATTTGCTTAATGGATTCTCTTTTTATATGCCTCTCACACTCATGCACTGGATCTTTTGAACATCAACTTCCTATGTATATTTGAGCTTTTTGAGATGTTCTCCTATCAATTTTGTCATCTACTTATTTTTGTGACTACACCGAGTTTGTGCATGTAAGAACCATTGCACGTGAGCTTTATTAAAATTGTATAAAAAATATATTTACAAGAGTGTACGAAAAGGGCAACGAAAGGAGAAAATATCCTTTGCGTGAAAGCCACCGTTGGAAAGGGCCTAAAAAGTGTGGCATTGTAAAAAGTAGCCAATGCCAACATAGTTTAGTTTGATATGTCCATTCAAAAGAAAATAAAAGAATTATTATTTATGAGGGATTTTATATGGAGATATCATTGGGTTTGCACAATGACAATGTATCCTAGTTATGCTTATTTTGTCATGACTCTATTGATTTGTAGAATCATCAAAATCCTAGGCTTGTGTGCATTGTGCTTGTTTATTCTTTGAGTTCACTTTATCTTGTCACGTGAGGCTAAATCTAAGTTTGATAAAGATTTGCAATCAAATATAACTCCCTGAATATTTTTAATTGATTGGGTCATAATTTTTTTGTCTCTAGTTCACACCCCTTCACTCCATTTACCACATGTTTATTTAGACACAATTATGCCATATGAGTGTGAAAAACTTATTGTATTTTGTGACTTGTGTGGTGTTTATGCCTATATATATGCATTTGTGCTTCATTGTTATACTTTGTGTTTTCATATATATATGGTATCATTTGGTTTAAGTCTTTTCTTTCTCATCTAATCCTTATATGCTATTGGTTAAAATAGGTATCTATCTTGTTGCGACTTTTCATTGATATCCCATGATTATATTAATACATTTTAGTTGATATCTTTTTGCTATCGCATTGTAGTTAGTATCTATTAATCTTTATGTGGATTTGTTGATCTTTTATCTCCATGTTGCTTTGATTATACTTGTCACTCTATACACCGTTGCATGATATACTTGTTTTTCCATTAGGCTTTTACTTTATTTTTTTAGGGGGGGATTTGTTTTAATTGGGGAGAATTGGGTTATTTATGCACTTTAATCTTTGTCTATTCCTAAACAAAAAGGGGGAGAAATGGTATCTAAACCTTTAAATTTGGGAAGATCTAACTTAGGGGGAGACCTTTTTCTTAGGTAGATCATGTTAGACAAAGGGAAAGAATTTAATTACGTAATTAATATTGTTATATTCCCTATGCGTTTGATGGTGTGTTGAAGTGTACATGATTTTATCCTAAGCGACAATATCTTAAAGAAAGCAAAGCTTCTCAACTATTTGTCAGTCAAGGGTTTGTATTTTTTATAATATGGGTGGGATTGTGTCTTATTAGATGAGCTTGATGGCCCATAGGATTTTTATTTTGGTTTAGTCCCGGAATAGCCAAAGAGGGAGATTTGTAAGGACAAATTTCCAATTGAGTCAATTTGTAAGTGCTGGATTAATTATGGAAAAACTATTTTAGTCATTGGATAAAAGTTTGTGACCTTCAAGCCTATGACATTTGAGTTGAAGACGTAGCGGCCAAGCCTAAATTGAAGATATCATCATTATCGGTTTTGGTGCCATGTTTAACGTCATCAACCTTTCAATTTTTCCGTGGTATCCAATGGTATGAATGAATATGATATATATAAAGACTTGGAATTTTTATTGGGTGTCATTTTTTTTGTAATCAAAGTATAAAAATGGCTTTTTAATTTTTTTAAGAAAAATAAACTTTTCTGAAATGTCGTTAGTAAGGTCATTTGAACAACCTCATTCGGACGACTTTACCACGTCGTTCGAATGAGGTTTCTAACGAGTTTTTTCTCTGCAATCTTGTTTAATTTCTTGCTCGAATGGGATGTCGTTTGAAGGATATATCTAACAAGATATGTGTTTTAGGTCTCTGTTTTCTCGTTAGATAAAGTCGTTCAAACGACCTACAGTTTTCAACAATTTTTCCACAGTTTTTTTTATAAAACTTCCCACTACCCCATATCCTTCTTACGTACTTTTAAGGGTACAGTAATACAATTTTTAAGGTGAATTTTCTAGATTTTCCAAGAGCCTTGAGAGCATAAACTTTTATCCAAAAAGCCCTTTTGTTTTTGTAAATCTAGATGTTTTAATATCAATACAAAAACAAGTCTACACCCATATAGTTGCATGATCCAGGTTTCTTCATATATTATGCTTTGAGATGACCATTTTGGCACCGGGTATCATTCTCTAACCAAAAGAGATAGTTTTATATGGAGGATTCCGTTGTGTTGTTCATGGTGTACATACGGAAGGGGATTCTGTGTGTTTGGCGGTAGTTGTGCCCCATCAGTGGACTCTGAGATATAGGTGGGCTCCTGCGTCGTCACTAGACGGAGGTGGAAGGAACGAATAGAGTTAAGGCTTGCTAGGGGGTCAGGTTGCTGAGTAAGTATTCTTATCTTGTCTTTTGTAAAACCATACCTAATGGACTTGTGGTTGGGCCGTTCGAGGTTTTTCCAGTTGTGGGTTTTCTGCATACATCGCAGCGTTGTGATTATTTTATTTTATCTTGCAAAAATCACGTAGACGCATGATTAGGTTTAAAAAGATAAAATTGGTTTAAATCACAACATTTGTGTAATTTGGTGAAAATTTATATTGGGTAATTTTAGTATAATTTAATTCAAGTTGACTTTAATTAATTCGGCTAAATTCATGTTCAGATTGTTTGGCTAATTTAGAGCTTGAATTCAATTAATTTTGTTTAAGAAAATTTAAACATTTGTTTAATATGTTTCAACTTTATTTTAATTTTGAAGAAATTAAAATTTAAGGATCGTAATTGTTAATTTTGAAAGAATTTTAAAATTTTGAATATTGTGTGAACCATCTCATTTTTTGAATTAAAATTGGCATTTTTTGGGAACCTACGTTCCAACACTTGACTTTATTTTTTGCATAGAAATAACTTATATGAAATTCAATGAATTCCAACGACCCAATCATCGGTGATGGACGTTATGGACTTGAACTTCATCATCAAAGAAATGGACCTCAATGACTCACCCTATTATGTCATCCTTTGGAGAGTATGGTTGAACGCCATGTAGGTCGTCCCCTCCACTTACTACCAGAAGCTCAAGTGAATTACATAGAGAGTAAAAATGGAGATCAGAGGCAATCAGGCCATTGCTCGAAAGTGTTTTATTGCTGCCATTAGACCCAAGAAAGAAAATAAGAAAAAAAGAACTCATTTATGAAGCGTCTGAAAATGAAGAAACACCATCCAAATAACAACTAAAATATGAACACCAGGGGTGGAAGAGATAAGAATAAACCCCGCAGGTAGGGTCATGGAAAAATTGGAGGATATAGATTTCAATGGGCCTCAACCGAATAGAAAATTCATGATCGACACAATGCTATCTGAGCAGGAGAGGGAGGAATTAATTTATTTTCTGAAGAAAAATCATGATCTATTCGCATGGAAACGCATGATATGCCTGGAATCGATCCTAAAGTTGCATGCCAGAGATTTCAAGTTGATCTCATAAACCTGTCGATCACACAAAAGGATCGTTAAACTTCCTTGGAGAAGGCAAAAGAAGGGGAGATAGGGGTGGAAAACCTTCTAGAGGCATGATCCATCACAGAGTTTCTATTCCCACACTGGCTCTTAAAATCGACAGTGTTGAAAAAAGGGAATGACAAGTGGAGGATGTGTATGGATTTCATCGACATCAGCAAAGCATGCCCTAAAAATAGTTTTCCTCTACCTAAGATCGATGAGCTGATCGGCACCACAACTAATCATGAGTGGATGAGTTTTCTGGATGCTTATTTAGGATATCATCGACTCCCTCTATTCGGCCCTGACCAAGATAAAACCTTATTTATAACCAGTCTAAGCCTGTATCATCATAAGTTCATATCTTTTGGCCTTCAAAATTCGAGATCCACATACTAAAGACTGATTAAAAGAATGTTTAAGAAGCAGTTGGGAGAAAATATGGAAGTGTATATTGATGACATGATCGTCAAGAGCAAGATCAAAGACAATCATATAAGGATATAACGAAAAATTTTGATATCTTCAAATGTTATAGAATGAGGCTTAACGTGGATAAATTCTCCTTTAGGGTGCATTTTGGAAAGTTCCTATGGTATTTGGTTAGCAAAATGGGTATTGAGTGCAACCCCGACTAGATAGTTGCAATCAATAATGTCCTCCCTCCAAAGACACTACGAAAGATTCAAAAGTTGACGAGGATGTTAACAACCCTTAACTGTTTCATTTCAAAGTCCTCTGAATGATGCCAACCATTTTTTAGTTAATAAAAAGGGAGAAAAACCTAACCTAGAATGAAGAGTTCTCAAAGTCCCTTGATGAAATCATGTCTTAAATGAGTAAACCCCCTCCTCTCACTATTCCGGATCCAGGAGACCCTCTTTATTTTGACTTAGCAGTTTCAATCCTTTGAGTCAGTTTCGCCCTTGTTTGAGAGAGAGGGATGTCAATCCTCGTTTACTATGTCATAAAAAAAACTCCTAGATGTTGAGCAACACTACCTCCCACTGGAAAGTTGGCTTATTCCTTGGTAGTCGCATCACACAAATTGAAATATTACTTTGAGGCTCACTCAATCATAGTCATCACTTCTTTTCTCATTAAATCCATTTTTCAAAAAGGCAACCTCTCTAGACAGATGCCTAAATGGTCGATAGAATTTGGGAGATTTGATATACACTATTAACCATGAACGACGATTAAGGGTAAAGTGCTGGATAATTTTATCACTGAATTTGCAGGAGAAAATAGCTCTAGTGACCAACAGATTACCGAATAATTGAAGATCAGTCTAAAAAGTGGACACTATGTGTGGATGGATCCTCCACTATAATGAGGAAGGAGTAGGGATTATTCTCTTCTTATCGAATAATGACATGAGCAACCAAGGAATCATACTTGGATTTGAGGCATCCAACAATGAAAGTGAGTACAAAGCCCTTATCACCAGACTACATAAATCTCACTCGCTAAGGGCAAGATAACTTGATATATATTATGATTCGAAACTAGTATCCAACCAAGTGATCGGAGATTTTAATGCTAAGGATGAATGAATGGCAGTGTATCTACAGGTGGCTCGTGATTTGATATCAAAATTTAAGGATGTGCGCATTCAACAATTCCCTAGAGGATGCAATAGCCATGCCAATCCTTTTCATCTTTGAGCTTGGAAGTGGATTATGATCTAAAACAAACTATCGAAGTAGAATTCCTCACCAATCCCAGTATCAAAAAACCCGTAATCACTGAACATGTTCTTGTTGTATAGAAAAGTCCAAGCTGGATGGACCCAGTAATCGATTATCTACAAAGTGACATCATGTCGTTCGATAAAAATCTCGCACACAAAGTTAGGGTTAAAGATGCACGATTTTACCTGGAGCTGGAAGGAAAACTCTACAAAAGATCCTTCACTAGTCCCTACCTGCAAAACTCTCATCCAGACGATGGAGACTAAGTTTTATACAAACTATATGATAAAATATATAAAAACCACGCAAGAGGAAGATCTAGTGCCATCCGAGTAATCAAAGCAGTCTACTTGCGAACGTATATGTAGAAAGATAGAACTTCTTACATCCAGAAGTACGAGAAATGCCAAACGTTCTCCTCCATGCTCAATCAGTCCACTAACGATTTGAAGTCATTAACTAGCTTGTGGCCGTTCATCTATTGGGGGTTAGATATTGTGAGTACGCTCCCAATAACACTGGGAAATCACAAGAATCTCTTGGTCCATAAAGATTACTTCACCAAGTGGATTGAAGCAAAGCTATTAGGAAACATCAGGGATACATAGATGATTAGTCTCATCTGGAGAAACATTTTAATGCGTTTTTAGCATACATAGAACGATTATCAAAGATAATTCCACATAGTTTGAAAGTGGATTATTCTAAGGATTTTACAGCAGCCATGGTATCAATCATCACTTCAGCCTTATGGCCTACCCCGATAGAAACTGGAAAGAATTGACTTCCAATACAATAATGCTCAATGACATAAAAAAGAGATTAAAAAGAGAAAAGGATCTTTGGTGGACAAGCTTCCTCACATCCTATAGGCATATCACACCACGCCCAGAAATGCCACTAGGGAAATGCATTTCGTTCTAATATATGGGATGAAAGTTTTTATTCCTCTGGAATCTAGATTGTTGACTTTCTATTTCCTTTTCTTTTCTTCTTTTTCTCATGTTTTCTTTTGATTTATTTTGTTTTCTTTCATCTATTTTTCTTCTCTTTTTCACTTCTTTCTCTTCTTTACTTTTCTCACTCTCACATACTTAATTGCATCCACGAAATAACAAAATCATTCAATCCCAAGTATCATTCCAAACCAAGGTATGAAAAGTAATATGTATGGTTTATAACTCCAATGTGGAGTTGGTTATGGGATTTTGGGTTATGAAACGAAAGGCTATATTAAGGCACAAAGGGGTTGAATAGGGAAAAATATAAGGTGATGTCAAGGCTAATATGGGTGATATAACAAAGATTATATATGATCATTTCAAAAATTTTACTCAATTCTCGAGTCAAAACAACTTTGAAAATCATTCTCAAGTAACACATTTCATAAATGAACTCAATTAATAAACGATCAAATGAAAGAATAGTGAGATTACCAACAAAATCAACGTTTTCAAGGAGGAAAGAGAAGTGTATAACACTCATAAACGAAGAAAAGCGCAAAGCTCACTCAGCGTAAGTATATACAATGCAACAAAAGATTATTGAGTTATACAAATCTTAAACCAAATCAATAATACAAGAAAAGCGCATGTGCTCATGGGATTAAAGTTTAATTCATGAATTTATTCATAATATTAATTATTTGAGGACTAAAGTCTAATAACTTCTAAAGTTCAGAACATGCAACATTGAGTTATCTATTGGATCGGGCATTTATTTAAATTTATTATCGAAAACAAGGGCAAAATGCACAACAAATGAGAAAAAAGAAAGAAAATCTTTTTGAAAATTTTAATTTTTAACAAAAAAAGCATGCTCTCTAACAAACCTATGATAAAATCAATGGACTAAACAAGAAATGGATAGAATATCTCACACACCCTAACTTAAATGTTTCATTGTCCTCAATGCGCATTAAGAACACAACATAAAGAGAGGAAAAAAAAGATATTACCCAAAATGGAGCGATATCCGAAAAGCACGGGTCCATTGAATCGACAAAACCAGTTAGTACCAAGCATAACAAAAAATAAAGAATAAAACTTTAACTAATTATACTAGACAATAAGTAAAAAGAAAAATGTAAGCTACTATGTACAACCTACAATTTTAACTTCTCACTAACTATACACTAGAAGTTGAAATTTTTGAGGGTCCACCCAAACTACGATTTGAATTTGAGGGACAATCAGTGTACCCTGACTTTCATACTTGCCTCCCGAAAATTAAGAATTCCATTTGAACAAGGGAAGGCATGTGTAAGGCGAAAGAAATGAACCATAGCTAATTAAAAGTTTTTTGGGGACGATAGGGGATTTTACACAAGGGAGCCATAGCTAATTAAACGGGTGACGAATACACATAGGATCCAAAAAAATGAATCTCCTCCCAAAGATTTTACAAATGGAATGGGAGGTGGCGCACATGGAGGTAAAATTTCCTTCATGGAAGGTGATTCGAGTAAGTACTCCTCATCGGTGTAAGGGTTAAACGTTTTAAGGTTTTGGACCGATTCATCGGGTACTTGTATCAGTTTGATAGTATAGAATAAAGATGGGGATAAAAGAAATTCAATCACAAGAGATGAGTTATCATCGCTTGAAAATTGAATTTCGAAAGAAATAAGATCATTTTCAATGAACTTTCTTCTTTGAAAATCAAGGAATAAACCATTTCATTACAAATAGATACTACGTCCATTTCTTCCACCTTTTCATTCTCTACTATACTATAGGCCAAGTGAGGGATGGTTTGTTCCCAAGTAGGCAAAAATTCATCTTCTGATTCAAAGCCTTACTCGACTTCAAAAGTCTCTGAAGAAAAATCATCGTCGTATTCAAATAATAAATCAAAGTCATGTTACCAACAATGATTTTATTCCCGATAATAGTTTTCAAATTTCTCATCTTCAAGCATGATCAAGCCCTCACCGAAAGTTATAGGTTGAGGCGCGAATTCTTGCAAATGAGAAGTTTGAAAACTATCGTCGGAACAACTATCAAAATCATTATCATAAGAATTTTTCTATAGATTATGTAATTTTAGGACTTAAAATAATATTGATTATGAATATAGGACAACAAACATTTCGTTTTCATTTTTAGTCCATGTTTTCAAATTAAAGGGACATGTGGCATGCTATGATTGGTTGCCGTTTTATGAATATGGGTCCGCGCCAACGGCTTTATTAAAAAATAGGGACTAAAACTATAAATAAAATGTTTGTTGTCCTATTTTCAAAATAAATATTATAATAGGTCCTAAATTTATAAAGCCCCATTTTTCTAATGCATTTAGTTTCAACATTCTCATTATAAGGATTTTGTGGGCCAACATCACAATGATAATCCCCGAAATTTCCATAACCTATTGTATGGCTTTCGTAATACTCACCCAAAGACATTTGAGAATTCACAATTGTTTGGGTCTCTAATTATTCACCAAAAGTCATAGGTGTAGTTTTTTTCTTAGAATTATCATTACGATTACCAAAAGCATTAGAATAGGGCGTGCTTACCCCAAAGAAGGCTCAAAATGGAAAATTTCACAAAATGATGAGCGACCCATAAATTAAAATGTTTCTTAGCGCTCAAATGCAGAAGTCCTAAAAAAATTGTTAACAAAAAATACAAATAGAAAGAAAATACTACGAAATACTAAAACAAATCAATTTAAAAACAAACATCTTCCCAGCAACGGCTCCATTTTGAGGGGAAACTCCACAATAAAACCCAAATATGTCTCTAAACCTAAGAACTAATCTAAGAGAAGGAAAAAAACTAGCTTAACAAAAGTACAACAAAGACTTGCTTATATAATAAGTTGGAAATAAAATAAAAGAAAAATAAAAAGAAAAGAAACAAATAGCAAAGCCGGCCAAAAGAAACAGGGGACCGATCGACCGGGGTGGTGGACGGTCGACCAGTGATAGCAGTCCAAACCAACTGTCTTTGTTCAACTCCAAAATCAGAAGACCCGATTGATCGGGGTTCAGTGTCGATCGATCGACAGTGCATCTCAAGCCCTCAATTTTTCTTCTCTAATCTACAAATCCCAACTCCCACGTGCAAGAACATCATGTTGATGTTGTTATCTTCAGCTAAAATCGATTCCTCAAATAAATCCCAACCTTGGTTGCAATTTCAAGAAAAAGACCACATCCACAATTTTTCATAGCACACGAGACTTGCTACGTTTTGGATTCAATTTTGAATCAATGTTTATGGCTGAGACCTACTACTATGAAATTGGGGCCAAGACACAGTGGCCATTTATTAAATTGTTTTACCTTGTTATTTATTTAATTCCCTTATAATTACTCTCCGATCAAAGGGTCGTATTATCTTCATTTACGGCCACTCAAATCTTGCTCTGAGGGCCTCAAATTCCGTGAAGACTTTGGGCAAAAATTCCAAAGTGTGAAATGACTGATTTTTCCCCAAACGTGCGATAGTCGACGAAACTTTACCGGATTGCAACCAAAATTCATACTAACAACCTTAATACCTACAAACACTCAATAATACCTCAAATAACATGTTAACATACAAAACGAATGTTGTCTGGTTATCAAGCATAATTATAGGAATTAAAGTACCCAAGGGGGCTAAAATGCATAAGTTAAAAGGGTAATTAAATGCAGTATTCGGAACGAATCAGGTTCTCCAAACCTCTATGGGTATTTTATTCGGGAGAACTATTTTATTCTTTCTTATTTTTCTTATTAATGTATTCATTTTTTTTTCAGTAATCGGACATACCATTCCTATATTCTGTTCAATGTTCTCGACATCTTTTTTTGAATATTCTTCATGCAATAATCCTTGAACATACCCTTCCCATCTATCTAGAATTTCTTTATCATTAATTTATATATTTTGATTTATGTCTTTAATACACTTAACTGGACCCATATCCCTTGTCAATCTATCTCTATTCTTTGCCAATTTATATATTTATTTTTTACCTTCCTTGGTACCTAATTTATTATAAATATTATCCAGTGCCTTTTATTGAACATTTTTAATATATTTTTTACTTCACTTGTTAACTTCTTATACTTTTCTAAATCTTCTTGATTTTTACTCTTTTTCCACTCTTTAAAACTTACTCGTCTCTTTTTATGAATCTTTTTCCTTTAGTCTCACCTAAAACTTATTTACCTATTTTCTTGATATCATTATTTATTCTTGACCAAATGTTGTTAACATTGCCATTCCAATTTCACTTCATGTTTAACACACACTTCTATCTAAATTCAATCTCTTTGCATCCTTTTAAATCCTTCCATTTTATATTTTGATAACCTATTTTCTCTTTTCGATACGTAAATGCTTTAATTGCTAAATCTATTACTAATAGACGATGTCGATTTGTTAAGCTTTCAGCTGGTATAACTTTACAGTCTTTGCAGGTGTACAAGTCTATTCTTCTAAGTAAGCAAAAGTCTATTTGAGTTTTATTCTCTCTGCTTTTAAAAGTTATGTTCCCTTTTTTAAAATGTCTTTGTTAATGCTGGATCATATGCCTTAGAAAATTCTAAGATAGTTTCCCCTCCTTCATTTCTCTTACTAAAACCACAACCTCCGTGTATCCTTGGAAAACCATCTCGTTATACTCCTACATGTCTATTTAAGTCACCTCCCAAAAATATGCTTTCATGCATAGGAATTTGTTGTAATACTTCATCCAATAATTTTCAAAATGATTTATTTACATTTTCGTCTAACGCTCCATGGGGCGCGTAAGCACATATAATATTCAATATTATTGTATCTAAGACGATTTTAATACTCATTAATCTATATCCTAGTTGTTTAACATCCACGACTTTATCTTTCATATAGTGATCAACAACAAAATCCACCCCATTTCTACAATTATCTAACCCTCCTGAGTAAAATAATTTATAAACTTCTCCTATCTCACTAGCCTTTTCATCCTTCCATTTAGTTTCTTGCAGACATGCTATGTTGATTTTCCTCTGTTTGAAGGTATCCATGAGTTATTTACACTTGTTAGTTAGTGTTCCTAAATTCCACGTACCAAATCTGATGTAACAAAAATTAGACTCAAATCAAACCAAACTGATGATGAATACAAAAATAAATATTTAATCTTTAAAATGCATACTTATATCATTTATATATATTACACGTATTTTTAGGAACAATTAATATTTAATACTTAGGAGCTAAGTATATTTTTCTCTTTGTCCAACTTGTTTTTTTTATATATGTTCCAAAAAAGTCTTTTGTCTATTTTTTTTGACAAATTATTCTTAGGATTTAGGATAAAAGAAAAAGGAGCGTTTTGTGAGTATGTTTATATAATGAATGACTTTTTGGAAGAAAATAAAAAAATTTGAACTAAAATTTAATTACAAAATTTTCGATGGACTTGTCGAACAATCCCTTTTTAATGTATTTTTGGCCTGTTAGTGTTTATAAGTGAGGGTCTTATAATATTGTTGCTATATTCTTTACATGAATCTATTTTGATATTATAAGGATTGTATCATATTTCTAATCTCTTAAAAATTTCTTCTTTGTATTTCAATATAATCAATGTACAGATTATTAGTTATTTTTATCTTTCTTTACCCATTTCTAACAACATGTTACGCAATCTTCTACAAGAGTTTAAATTATTTGAATTACATGCTAATAATAATTAAAAAAAAAAAGGTCATTTTGATTTTTATTATGATTTAACTATTATTATTTGACTTTAGCAATCATTTTCTTTTCCCCAAGACTTTAGTCGTCATTTTCTTTTCCTAAAATTTTAGCTAAACTTTTTATGTGTCCAATGATGATTAAAGTGTTATAGAAAATAAAATGGTCGGCAAAATCAAATATTCATAACTAAATGCTCTCCAAAATGTGTAAACCGAGAATATGTTCTTCTTCTTTTCTTCTTCTACTATTTTTTTATTCAACTCATTAGCTATATATTCGTTCTTATTGATAATAAATAGTCAATAATGTATGCTACATGTGACGGTGTGATCTAGGCATCTAAGTAAAGCAAGATCATTTTGTTATTTTATGGTATGTTATGAGTAACATTTCATATAAATTGAGATGGGAGAAACCTTCGGTTAATACCGTAAATAATGTACATGATTTGTTTCTAATTGTATTAGTAACTATAATACATTTTTTATAATAATATATTATATTACGTTAATATCTATAATATTTACTATAAATATATTATATTCATTCGATCTCCATTTAAGCCAAATTGCGAACCATGTAATTTTGAAATAATATTTTTTTTATGTTAATTAATGTCAAAATAATTTAGGAGAATCTTTTATTCTCACTCAAAATAATACATAATGATTTATATTTATGAGTGTTAGTAACTAGAATATTTAATTTCAATATATAATCGTTGCAAAAAAAATGGATTGCAATCCACATAATTTTAAGTGGGTGCATCAATATGACCAATTAATGGGGCCTACATATGACTACTGACCCACTACTTCGACAACACTCTCCATAAAATTACATACGTGAAAATCAATTACCGAGTGCGGCGCAAATTATATATATGAGCATATATTATATTGATCCTTTTTTTTATCTTTGTTAGATCTAGAGTCCAACTCTCAAGGTGAATTTTTAAAATGTAACTTTACAATAAAGAATATAATTTTCAATAACGTTTTGTAGATTAAAATTAGAAAATAATCTAAAACTTTATTAATGTTCAAAAAAAATTATTTGTAGTACCAAAATTTTTGTGACCATATTGTGAAAAAAAATAATAATTGTGCAGCCCACCTAATTAAGGAGGTGTATCTTGCCGCTGACATGTGAGACCACAAACTCTACTGTTATATTACCACTCTCTCTCTTTCCAAATCTCTATCTCTATACTACTATAAAATGTAATATAAGGAGTTAAAGTCCTCAACAAATAAACTATCCACGTGTCAGCAGCCCTATTCACGCACCCGATTTGGCGATTTGGCTGTCAAACGCACCTACTTTGGCGATAGGGATGTCAATTTTGCTGTCATCGAGATTGGATGTGTTACAAATTCCACTGTCCCTCTCACCTTAGCGTCGAAATGAAAGAATAAACGATCCATTAACCACCCACCCCTCTGTCTCTATCTACCGATGCATTAATACCTCTCATAATCTGCTAAAACCTAACAACTCCACAGTAGAATACCTCTCTCTCCTCCCAAAAAATACAAGTCGGTTCCCAAATCGATTGATTAAAAAGCTGAAAAGCAAAGCGGGTTCCATTATTTTGGTCGTCGCCACCATCTCGGTGATGTAAAATTTTTAACAAATACTCGCTAGAACCGAATCACTACAAAATCTCACAAGAAAAGAAGAAGAAGATTCATCCCTGCTGACGGAGTTTGTTGAATCGAATTCCTAAGTCATCAAGGCCTTGAAAATGCTGGTCCAACAAAAGTTTGAAGTCGGGGAAGACGAGGAGAGCTTGGAGATATTAAATAAGTTGGTTTTGACCCAACCGGATAACACCCAATGGAAATTCCTGATGGCCAGAGTGCTCAACGAAATGGGCCAAGCCCAGCAAGCGTGGTGCATTTTCGTTTTGGTAAAAACAGGTGATCTGATTTGAAAAACGTTTGCGAATGTGTCATTAATTTTGAAAAATCAATTATTTTATGTTTCTCAACAAGCAAGATACTTTCTCTATCTAAATACATGTATGTGTATAGTTGTAAATTATGGTGTTCATTGTTGTATTTTAGATGTGCAGTTCTGATTGCAGTGGGTATACATTGTCTTTACATTTATTTTCCACAGGAAGGCTCAACCAAGTTTTTTTAATATAATGGGTATTGTTAATCCTTTTATTCTTATAAAATCAATCATTGTCATACTTATGTTTTTATCTGTTAACAACTAATGGACCCATGTTTGATAAGTTAAGTAGTACGTGAAAACACCCGATATATGAAAGTAGAAAAAGAACCACATGTAAATTTCATGAGATCGGTGCTAAAGTGGTTTTGCGTCATTCATTATTTAAAAAAAAAATATTCCTTGGACTTTTCTATGGTTTAATGTGCAACGTCAGTGGCTAGAAGATATATCATATACCAAGGATATGGAGTTTAGAATGTTGAGAGTTTTGAAAACCAATATTAAATGCAGTTGATGTTATACACATATGAACTATCTCTATCTCTTTCTCATCACTAATGTGAAAAAAAAACAATTAACAAAAAGTGAGTCTTATTTATATATTCGGTTTTGAAAATGTTGTTTTTGAGTGGTTATATCAGTTCAAAGATATTGTTATTATTGAAAAATCTGGGTGTTTTATATTCAAGAATGCCCAAATAAATTTGGTTCATGTTATTTGGTGTAATTAATAGCAGTGGTGCTGGTTTGGAAACCCCTTAGGTAGCTTTGGTATATTTTATTATAGGTATAGAGTAGCTTACTGTAATGATATTTATCTATTTTCTCAATTATTTTACAACCAGTGCGATTGAGTGCCAACGCCATGGGGAGGTAATGGTTTCCAAAGGACTAATAAGTCTAAAAGATGTCGAAGATGCCAAGTCAAATAAAGACAGTAGGTAAGTCATAGGCATTGGCAGGGCAGGGCCGGTCCTAAGATTGGGAGTACCCCGTGCAAAAATCAATTTAGGGCCATTATAAAAAAATAATTTACAAAGATATTAAATACCTAAAATGGACCCCTAAAAAATTAAACTTATTTTTTTGGGGCCCATATTAGTTGGTTGAGATTTTTGGATGGTTGAATCATTATTTGTACAGATTGTTTTTGGGTAGTTAAAAAAATGGGTCTCTAAAAAATTAAACTTATTTTAAAAATTAACATTTTTAATATACATAAAATATTTTTGGACCCCTAAAATATACAGATATAGGTGCATACTCTAAAATGGGCCCTGTGCCATTGCCCATTTGGCACATGGCCAGGGGCGGCCATGGGCATTGGTTTACCAGCTTACATTCTCCTCCAGGCACTTTTAAGTTCTACAAAAGCCAACTTTGTCACTATTAGGTATGAGAAAGAAAAGCTTTATTATCTTGGACACTATTTGGTTTGGGGTAAAATATTTTTCATCTACATGAGAGAGAGATATTCAACCTGCATAAGTTAAAAAAGATTTCACCCTTAACCAAATATGGTCTTAGCATTCTGTATTCCCCTCATAATTATGCACAATTTGATTACCTTGATGCAGCTGATAATGTTACTGAGATAAGTAGCTCAAACAAACCTAAAGATGCCTTTTTTTGGTTCGTTTCTTAATCCACTCGGGATCACCAAAGACCAGATCAAAGATCAAAACCTCTCCGAGGATGAGGAGGATTACCTAGGGCGATTAGTGTTGTTGAGAGGTGATCCCGAGAGATTAAAAAATCCAAACATAGACTCGCCGCATTTTGGACTAACCAAAAATAATAATAAGGGAGCGATGGTGTTTGTAAAGTATCTTTGTTATATAATATTATATAATTCGAGGCACAGACTTTTCTAAGTCATGTTCGGATTTTGTCATATAAATCAACAACTAAAATGTCCTTAGAAATATTTTTTTTATGATATATTTGGTTTTGATAATTTGTACCAATTAGCTATTCACAATCTAATATCGAATTGTATAGATTTTATTTGTGGACACACCCGCACATCGTGCGTGTTTACAACTAGTATTATTCTAAAATGCTTTACAAGCAGTTAAGAGTGTTTAGTTCCACCTCTCAACTGATGTGTCCACGTGGCCTGCTAGATCATTTCCATTTTTTATCTCTTCCCCTATAACTTCTCCAAAAAGCTAGATCATTTTTTTCTTTTAAGTTTTTATTAATCTCTTGAAGTATCTTTTCCCCTTAATCTTCTCTAAACATTAATTCTTACAAACTGGACCGTTCATTCTATATGCTTATAACAGTTGATTCAAAAACTTTGTATTGAGAATATCATCCCTTTTTATTCCCCACTGATGCGAGGAAAACCGAGTGGTCGTGTAGGGACACTATCATTGATTTCGGCTCCCGCTCGACATGCAAAAGAACCTAAACTACAACTACACTTGACAAGCAAGTAAAGCGGTAAGTCGGGTATCGAAAATCCACAGGGAGTGATTGAATTTTAAACTTTAATTGTTTTATAACTTCAGGAATAAAAATGGTGTAAAAGAAATAAGAAAAGGTGATAGGGTGGTTGTGGTAACAAAAGAAAAGAGAAGTTAAAGCTAAATAAAGTAAAGCGAGGATCGGGATCGCATACACACATTCACGGGCCAAAACAACTACTAATTAGAATTAAGGCTCCAAAGCATTTAATCGAGCATTTTCAATTAAGCATAAACATCACGCAAGAAGGAATTTAACCCAAAGTTGCGAGATAAAACATTTAACTGAAAAATGATCACATGCGGATTAAATTCGGATAATCGCTATAATCACTAACGTTGCGTGACAAAGAAAGTTAAACGCATAATAATCCGACTTTAATACGCGAGGTTTCAATTAAACGCAATTTTACGCAAAACCTAGTTTTCGGAGCTCGGGGCCCGAAAATGGCGGAAAACAATCCCGACCCTATTTATCCAAGGGTACATAATGAATTAACTAAATTAAACTAGAAAAGCAATAAATAAACACAATAAACCTAATTAGAAAGCATGAAACTAATCTACAAAGCAAGAATAAAGGAAATACACACTATATAAATGGAGAGGGAATATGAAAATACCAATTACAAACCCAAATGGGTGTCAAACCAAGAGAGGAAGAAGAGCTCTCAAATCCCCCCCAAAACCCTAAGCCAAACTAACCTAGAAGTGTAAAAAAATATATGTTTCACTTAATACAATGTTTACACCCTTATAGCCAACCAAAAACCAACTTAAAAATACAGATTTTTGGACTTTTACTGTAGCCGAATCGATTCGTAAATGGTCCGAATCGATTCGGAAACAGGGGAATTTCAAACTGCAATTCTGCAGCAGGGGCGAATCGATTCAGTTTTGGGGCGAATCGATTCGCCCCTACAGGTCTGCAATTCTGCAGCTTTGTCCTGTTTTACGGAAAATACCGCCATTTCTTCGTTATAGCTCGGAATGAGGCACGGTCGGAGGCTACGCGAGAGGAATACAACATCCAAGAAGACATTGGGCTAAAAAGCCAAAATATGAAATGACTAAAATGCCCTTGAATGTGACCTTGAGTGTACTTTTATAGTAAAAACCATCCTAAAAATGCCATAACTCCATCGATACAACTCGGAATCATGCACCGTCGGTGGCCACGCGAAGAGAAATCAAAGGGCTTCAACTTCCGTGAAGAGATCGGGATTCAAACCCGAATGATAGAATTACTAAAATGCCCCCGAAGATGCAAAAGTCGACGAAACAATTCCGGAAAGCGTCCGAACTTCATACTAAGCATCCAAATACCTACAAAAACCCAATTAACCCCTGCAAAACATGTTAACATAGAAATCCGAGGTTGTCTGGTTAACGAGCATAAATATAGGGATTAAGATACCCGAGGGGGCTAATAACGGGTAATTTAACGGGTGAAATACGCAATATTTGCGTCGTATCACCCACTTACCCTATTCTATCATTATATATTTGTGGTACTGAATGTGCAAGATCAACAACGGGCTGTGAATATTCTATTCACTCTCTAGATGGGTCCTTCAAATCTCTATCTAATAACTAAATATAAATTTTGGTGTTTTATCTTAGAGGTTTGACACGTGGACTACATATTTAAGTTTATAAAATCATACCAACTAGAGAGACTCCTCATTCCCCTCTATGTATCCCTTCTTCTTCTTCCAACCTTTCCCACTCCCTCTCTTTATATAAATAACCAGAACACATTGGAGTCCCACCTTTCCCCCTCATTTCTTCTGCCCAAATCATTCATATTTGATTCACTAGAACCAATAATTTTAAATACTGCTTCACCACAAGCTCGTCGTTTACATCACCACAGGCTCACTTATAATATGCACCGTACTAGCAAGTTGTAACAAAGTCCATCACCTAACCTAAATCTCCATACATTAAGATCCAAATTGAAAAACTCAACACATTATTTCCTCTAACAATGATTTTAGTTATTGATATCTTCCACATCTCCGTCGAGTTGAAATCATGGGAGCAACAACCAGAGTTTCAGGATTAAATTCTTTTCGGTGAGTGGCCGGAGATTTTCCCACATCATTATTGGCTTCTTCAATGACTGTTTTTTTGTGCTATCACATTCTTTTTCGATGAAGTTGTTGCCATTGTTGCTTTTGCTATGCCTGCTGAGAGGGTGGAGGCTTAATTGTTTCATCATTTCCGTAGTTCTAAGAATGTTTAAATGTCTATTTTGATGGTGTGATAGTTTTTGAATTAAACTTTAAGTTTTGTTTTATCTTTGTTCAAGTGCTACTTTACATCTGTATAAGATTCTTGGATTATTACCCATGATGGTAAAAAAAAGTGTTATAAGTACAACTCTAAAGTTCATGGGTTGAGATTAGTTCTCATATATTTGAAAGTTTTTGAAGACCCACCTCACAAAAGTAAAAGGACACTTTCTTTTACACCCTTTCTCTTGCGTTCATCTTCTATTGTTTCTCCCCTTTTATTGATTTATTAGTAGTGGGTTTTTAAGTTCTTTATTGCTTTATGTTTTTATACTTTTACTTTTTATTGTGTGCTTATTTACTTGATAATCAACCGCCGAGTTAAAGGTGCTCTGTTTTTTTTCCAGTTACATTCTCCATATGTATGTGTGCATATTTTAATTGGACATGAGTTTTGTTTCTGCGATATTATTGACAGTGTACTCAATTACTTACCACACATTAGAAAACGAGTTTGCGATTGGCTCCGATTGAAAGTTCCAATACTTATTTTTTTTTAATTCTTTATTTAAGTGAAGGACCCTTTGTTATGATCCAGCATATCATTTTTTTAAGAAACTAAAAATATATGTGTCATAATGCACTAATTTTAGGATTTATATATGGTTATAATTTATTACATGATATATATTAAAAAGAGGAAAAGGGAATTCAATTTAAAAAAAATATTTAATCTACTTAATCTCTTTTTTTTTTTTTGGGGGGGGGGGGGAGGGCGGGGGGAGGAAGCCCCCTCCTCAAATGTCTGATTTTGGGTGATATAACCGAATGATTTCTTTTTTCGATAACCCGAGGTTTGTATCACACAAGAGTTATTTGTGGATATTTTAAAAGTTTTTCATGTATGAATTATAACTTAATAATTTTTTTTAATATTATTTGTATATGTTAGAATTCATTTTGGCTTTGTATGTGTTGTAGTTTCAAAGATTTTTTCCTTTCATTACTTATATAACAAATGATTACTACATTAATTTTTTGTTCAGTACTTAACCCATCTCCTGATTTTAACCGTCGAACACATAACTTCAGCTTACATTAGTGTCGCAAGCATGGACTCATGCTAAAAAAATAGATTCGTGGTGCAACCGTTAGCTATGAATGTTGAATCATAGACATGGATAATCATGAGTAGCGTTGTACACGAAATTTCCCCATTAGCATCGATTGTGTTATATGTATAACTTGATCATTATTTTCGTAGCATGAATATGTTTAAATAATATATAGGATGAGTAGAGACTTAGGTGATTTAGTAAGCACACACATACTTTGTTATCTATTATATACCTATAATACGATAGTATTAGAGGTTTTAATAGTAATAAATGTACTCTAAATTTTAATGATAATAATAAATATATTTTAAAACTCATTTCAACCAATTTCTTAAACAAAAGTCATATTATATTTTACCTCGCGTCCTTTTCTCTCCTTGGAAACATCAACCGTTGATTTTTCTCATGTCCCCTCCTTTTCAATGCATGTACCTCTCTTCAATCGACAATTGTTAACAATATTTTCTTCTTCCAATTTTAAAGATTTGGTTATTCCAAGTAACCACCTTTTGTTCTCTCACCCACTTAGTATGAGCATCCTCTCTCTCTCTCTCTCTCTCTTTTTCTCCATGCAGTGGAGTATTTTTTTTTGCAGGAACACATTCATTACATTAAAAGAATGTGCACCCTCAATGTATCTACCGATTTTCCACTTTGTGTTTTTCTTTACTCTTTTTTATGATTTTTTTCTGGGGTTTTTTCAGAACCGAAATGGAGCACCATTTTCACAGCCGAAGGTATATATTTTTTATTCAGATTTATGATTTTTTTAACTTGGATTTATATTCTAGATTAAATCAGTTATTTGTGTTTCAACATATTGTATATTGTATAGGATTCTTCGTTCTGAATTTCGGAGATTATGCAATAGATATTTAATTCTTTGGGTTGACCACAGCTAAATCTATCTTATTTAGCATATATCTAATTTGTGCTTCTATTTTGTTTTGAAGATATTTGTTTTGAAGTTATTTTGCATCCATTTATTTACGATTTTGTTACGAGTATATGAGGATTAATAAATGTTTTGTGATTTCAAAAGGGGATCATAATTTTGGTGGTTATCTTGATTTACCTGGCTTCAAAGCCGTCACTACATCCATATCATTTAAATCACCATCATTGATGTTTTGACTCTCGGTAGAAATGAGAAATTTGAGATTTAACGAATTTTTTATGACCAGGCCTCAAAATCATCCATGGGCACTTCTTCAGCTTGCAAATTTCTAGCTATACCATTTTATAGACTAGAGAAAATCCTCGGCTTCTATGATTTACCCCCACAAACCAATATTGGATCGATCGAGGCTCTTGAAGGGAAACAAAGCACATCAGTCAACCCAGTTAAGTAAATCCTCGGTTGTGATGATTCCCAATGATTTCTAATGGGTTTTGTTCAGAAGAAGAAAATTTTAGGCATTTTTTAGAATATGGGTTTTGTTCCAACTACAGCTCATCCTCCATATACCTACATGAAGCTTGCCACAATATTTTATTCACCACTTGCTTCAACGCATTTGGGGGAATGAAAATATTTTTCCCCAACATGATTAAATGTATCGGTCGTGAAAGTGTCAAACCACATGTATAATTGCTAAGAACCAGTTACCCACTAAAAATTTGAAAAGGATGACGGTCCATCAACTTCGACGGAGGTTCCAGCAACACCGACCAAGTCTCCGGACATGTTTCCGTCTAACAGTAGTTCGTCTACTCCGTTGTTATCAGACTCGGCTGATTTTATCAGTCTACTGATTTGATTCATTCAATTTCAATGGTGTAAGTACTTTAATTTTGTTGTGAGAGTTATGCACTTAAATTAGTAATATTGATGTTCTTATAATAAGGATTATCTAATTAATTAGTTGATTTAGGTATTTATTTTTTATGAAAAAATGGAAATAAGGATTTCAACCTATTAGGTGTATTCTCCAAATGGGAATTTGATTCAATAACAATTGATTAGTTAGGTTAATTACTTTATGTTGCTCCATAAAAATTTATTCACTTATTATTTTTAATTAACGATTTGTGTTTCAATTATCCGATATGGTGAAAATTGAGAGTTTTCTCTTTTGCATTTGAATTGTCTAATTGGGATTTTTTCTCGCTTTAGGTATTTCACTAATTTCAATTGCTTAATTGTTGAGTCTTAATTATATTTTTTTAATTTTTATTATGTGGATGCATGATTGCTGATTTATTAAATCTTATTTATAATTCCAGCAATTAAAATATTCCTTCCTTTGTTACATTTTTAGGTTATAAATAATTATGCACATAATAAACCACAAACATATACTTATTAAATCTTTTTTTTTTGTAATTGATGAATTTGAATATTTAAAGACTAATCAAACAAAATTTCATGAGATTTTTTTTTGGTATGAATGAATTCTAATATTGAATTTAGTTTTTTTGGATTTATTTTTGCTTTTAGCTTAATTTTATTATTATGAGCTTGATGTTAGCTCACCTTTTCGGGTAATCCTGAATCCGCCCTTACTGTTTGCCACATATATTTGTATATGCCTCTATTGGTGTATATATATTATATCTATGTGTAGGTGGCTATATCAAATGGCGGTAACAGAAGAAGCGTAATATATTTTATTATGATTATATTACGAGTTATTATTTTGACACAAACACAACATGCCACAATTTCATGTCAAAAAGCCCTACATGAATACGACACGTTCAATACATATCCTAACAATTTTGGATCATATTGTTGTGTTGGGTGCTTTTTTATAGTCATTCACGGTAAATACGAAGCACAATAAGTTTCTATATATTATCAATTATTATCTATTTATATTTATTAAGTCGAGTTTTAAATAGATTTTGATTTTTTTTATTTAAACGCGGGTTACATTTATGTATCTATAGTACTTATCTCTCTATATATTTTTCTACTTAAAAAGAGAGAGTTCCCCTCTATTCGTATGTTAGACCAATTTACCCTCATAAAATGTAAAAACCCTCCCATAATAGAGAGTTCCCCTCTATTCGTATGTTAGACTAATCCGAGATCCTCCTCTTTTATCCCTTCAGCTCCCCTCAACCTTTACCCCAGCTAACTGTTGGTCTCACATAATAATCTAATACAATTTGCGGCCATTTATCCCTTGAGTTCCCCTTAACATTTAACTCAATGGAAGTTGAAACACGAGGAGATCAATTGACATCAATGGCAGCTAAAACACCACTAGGTCAATTGACACTGTAAGTTATTTTTGCATTTCTACTATTTATTTGAAACTCCATTGTATATTGTGTTCGTATTGTTTATTCCCCAAAAATCCAGGTTCATAACACTCTATTCTTCCCTAATTTGTAGTTTGTATTTTCAATTTCATACATCAATTTTAATTCCAATGAATATTTATCTCATTTCTACTTTACTCCAACCAATGGATGAATATGGAATTATTATTCTTCTACAATAATATTGTATGTGAAACAACGTTTTTCACATTATTACATGTTTCCATTGATGTTTTAGTGTAGCCAAAAATCAATGTTATTTGTTTATTTTATTCCCAAGTCATTCATGAATATATAATTGTGTGTCAATGGCTTGATAGATATTTGATGAGGATTACACTTGAATATTGAAGAAAATGTAATGATGGGGCATTGGCTTGAAAAAAATTAAATGGATGGGTAATGAGCATTTTTTTTGTGGGGCTTTAATTCATGTTTGTATTGATTTTTTATTTTAGTCAAATAAGGAATATTAATTCCAATTCAAACATGTACCATTTGTAATTTCAAGTGTAATGAGATTTATTTTGGGGTTTTGAAATCATTTTCATAATTTAACAAATTTTAAGATCCCATATTTGCGTCTGTTATTTTAAAAAAATTATATATTTATATAATTATTACATGTATGCTATAGACATACATTAATTTGGCAAATAGAATTTTGTTTGTTGTTGTAACAACCCAGGCTTTTGAGCGGCTATTTTATATTATTTTGCCCGATGGGATAAATCTATAAAATAGGGGAAGTTGGAGTAAATATTGTTTCCCGTGATATTAAGGGATAATATTTACTATGTTTTGTCTATTTACCGTATGAGAAGGTAAATAGCATCATATTATATATTATTGCATCGTTATATGTAAAGCGACGGTTATGACTTATATTTAAATTGGAGTATAATTAATAAATTTAAAATGGAATTTGGAACATAAAAATAGTTCACATTTCTCCGAATGCCAAAATAGGGGGTGCGGTTGTTTTTAGAATAGTCGAGATAGTCGAAATAAGTGTCATGTTGTATTTTGGAGTCTCGGGTACTTTTGGGGTGTTATGAATCAATTAAGTGGATACGAGTCATTTTAATGGTGTATTAGCAATTAAAAGAGGGCAATTATGTTTTAAGACCCGTTTAAGTCCCCACCCCTTTTTCTTTCTTCATTTGTGTTAGAAGCCAAAGGAGAGAGAGAGAGAGAGAAGAGAGAGCTTGGGAGAAATGGGAGAAAAGAGAGAAAATGGAAGATTGGAGACGGAATCCGTTGCTTCGGGAAGAGAATCCGAGACTACAAACTCGAGGCAAGTTATATACTTGCTAGATGTTGATTTAATGTGATAAATTGCATGTGTAGTTAAGTTTTGGAGATTTAAACCATAAATTGGTTTTTGTTGATTTTGATGATTAAACCCTAAATTATTGGTTTTAATTTGATTTGAGGATAAATTACTAGATACTAATGGTGTAGAAATGAATTGGGTTGAATTGTTGTTTTTGATATTGGGAAGAATTAAAGGTTTAGAGATTTTGGGTTTTTAGGGTTAAAACAACCCGTAGACCAACTTGGAAATTCTGCAGGATTGAATCGATTCGGTCCCAGCAAATCGATTCGGTAAGGGGGAAAGTGTCAGGTCTAAGTCGACCGAATCGATTCGGACCATCCGAATCGATTCGGGGTTATGCAGAATGCCAGGGTCTTCTTGACCGCATCGATGCGGACATACCGAATCGATTCTCTTTTGGGACCGAATCGATTCGGCCAGGGTGAATCGATTCAGAATCCCTACATTTTTGGGATTTTTTCAGTTTAGTTTTTAGCCCTTTTTCTTTCAGGTTCGAAGTTTAGGAACCTTCCTTTGGTAAGTAATGGGGAGTCCTAGAGGGTGGTTTTGGGTAGACTAATGCCCTAGGATTAAATGGGATGTTTAGGTTTACCCCGAGGGCTAGTTTGCGTAAGTTGATGTCCAAATGAAATAAGAGATTAACCAAAAGATAAATTGAGGATAAAATGTTAATGTTGAGATATTTGGGAGACACTCCTTGATGGAGATCCATTTTAATGGATTATGATATTGCATTGAAGTCTTGGGGACTAGTTGAGGTTGATGGAACTTCGGGTGTTAAGTCATCAACAAAATATGACGTTAAGAATAAGAAATACATAAAATGAAATGTGGTACTAATAAATAAGTACAAACGATTTTGAGAATGTAAAATTTTATGTTTTAAAAAGGAAAAAGTAATGGTTTTCATAAATGTTAATGGATGGATACACACCTCTCTAAATCGTTATCTTAAGGGAAGTTCGCACGTTGTGGTGAAGCCCCCTGACTAATGAATGCAGGGTGGATATAGTCCCTAGGCCATGTGAGAGTTTGTGATTGTATATTTTTCTATGATGGGTAGGAGATTTCGGGTGTGGTCTTTACTATCCCGCAGGCACATGGCCGCTTGCCGACATTTCGGTAGGATCCCAGGTTGTCTAAATGATAGGACGTGGAAGATGATAGCCATTTAGGGGCGCGCACAGTGAGGAAACCCGGACGGGCGGTCTTAGAATCGTTATATATATGTAATTATAACTATTCTAAATCAAGTTGGACTTGATGTATGATAAGTGCCATAAAGAGCACAATGAAATGCCATAAAGAGCATGAGGAAGTGCCATAAAGAGCACGGTGAAAATGCCACAAAGAGCATATGATGATGATTATATTCCTGATAAGGACGATATTTTTACAAAGTGTATAATTGAGATGAAATGCCACAAAGTGCATAAAACTATGATTATATTTCCTAATAAGGAACGAATTTATGAAATGAATTAGTATACGATGAAATTGATTGGTAAACATTTAATAAAATGTTGTACCATTTATATATTCCTAAAGAATAAATGGGAATTATGTTTTAATGGTAAATGGATATAATTATGTATCCTTGAGTAGTAGTCGATGAGACCTCTCATATATATATATATATATATATATATATATATATATTATATATATATATAAATACATATAACATTGTGCTAAGGGTCTAATGTATCTCGACGATCAGCCTTGCCTAGTAGTAGTGTATCGGGGGGGTTCCTAGTTCGGATTTAACTTTACGAGACACCCCACGCACGAATAAGGGCATAGTGTTATGACTGGGGAGAAGTTAGCCTTTATTACTTGGATTAATTAGCACAGGGTCTAATGTATCTCGACGATCAGCCTTGCCTAGTAGTGTATCGGGGGGGTTCCTTATTTGGATTTCGCTTTGTGGGACACCCCACGCACGAATAAGGTCATAGTGTTGAGACTGGGGAGAAGTTATCCTTCTGTTCTTTGTTTAACCCGAGCATCATTAATATTGCACTAGGTTTCTTTTAGACTGAGAGGTGAGAAATATTATGGTTAACTACGAGAGAATTAAGCACTTAACTGTCATGCATTTTATTCACATGGGAATCATATCAAACCGGGCCCTGACCCGTATCTATATTTTTTGTTTCTACATATACTCTTTGCCGTTATAGGTGCTCTACCGCATGGACACCCGTATTTACATTTCCATTCCGATTGTCATGGAGCTACGACATATTGCGGATGTTGTAGGTTACTTGTTTAGACGTTTCTATATACTGTACTCTAGTTATGATCAGTTATTTATTTGTGCGTGTGTGCCCAAGTGTTACACTCATTTACTATATTGTAAATATTGAAATGTAATACTCGGTGTAACTAATTGTATTAGTCTGTGTACCGACAGCTTATTCGGTGATTACTTGTATATTGTCATTCTTTATTTATTGATTTTTGATATCCACCATTTTCACAAATGGGGTTGTCTCAGTGTTTTCTTTTATTTACAAAATTTTATTTTATTGACAGTCCGTTTTCTAAAATGATTGGTGGTTATCTCGTACTATTATTTTAATCGACAGTGATGCTGAGAATGGACCATCTATAATTTCTGTGATTATTAGAGTATTAGGCTGGCCACCTATTATTTTAGTAGGCGGGTTGTCACAGATAGTATCAGAGCATTAGGTTCTAGAGTCCTTAGGAATCTGTGCGGATGTATTTCGCTTTCAGCGTTACTTCTGATTGGATATAGAGCCTTAAGATTAAGATTGTTGATTTCTCTTGTGAGTCTCGTTCTTCTGTTATGCTATGAGAACCCCAAAATTTTTTTGCACGATCGTGTGAGACTAGAAGTCGTTAGATGATGGGCATCAAGGGAGGTTGTTGTGAAGGCGTCGCGAGACGAGATTTCTATGAGCGGTAAGCTGTAGTCAGGGATGTGGGCTGCTTTAGAGGTCGCCCCCTTTTGTAGCATTTCCTCCTATTGCTACTGTGACTACTAATTACAGTAGAGATGATTTTTCGTGTGCCGGTGCCAGTAGAGAGTGGTACTAAGCTTGGGATTCCGAGCAGTGTCAATCTAAAGATTTAGATGTCCTTGATAAGGACCACATGTTGAAGTTAGGATGGATTGGAGAAGTGAAATCTCATTTGGTGAGAATATGAGGCCCGAGAGTCTGGCCTACAATGGGGTATAGAAATGCCCAGGTGCGAAGAGCGGAAGGAAAATATTCTCGCCCATAGGAGTAAGGATGAAGTGGCGGAAATGGGAAGTTTCCATAGTAGGGTGGTGCAGGAAGTTTTGTTCAAAGAGAGAGAGCCCTTCGATAGAATGATAGGCTCACGAGTAAGTGTTGTTAATACTTCAGGAAAATTAATGTTCATGAGACCCCATCGGTGGACATCCACCCGGGGAAGACTTGTAAAACTAAGGCCGGGGAGGCTAGTAAAATGTTTCCTTTATTGAAGAAGTTAAGGGAACTATGCGAGAAATCGTTAGGGTAGCTTGGGATGGAAGTAGTTTGGTTCGGTTAAGACTAGAATGATGTGTCTAGGAACCATTGGTAGTGGTCGGAGATTTGCATGAATGTTGGCGGGAATTTCCATCGTAGTTGAGGGTGGAGCTTTTCCTTCTGATAAGATGGAATAGTATTGTATTTACCCTAGATTCGGGTGTGTATATCAAGTTTGTGGTAGTATCGATATTTTTATAGTAACTATATTCGTATGGCTTCCATGATAGGGAAGTTCTATATTTTCTTTCACTCGTTATGGGGCGAGTGATGATATGTGTGGTGTGTGCTACTTGTATTGTACGCATTACATGAGTAGAGATGTTCTCGGATTAGTTGGGGCGATAGCAAGCGAATAAATTGTGAGGCTATCCTATTTTCTAGTTCTAGAGAAGAGCTAGTTCTTCTATAATATCTCACCTAGATATAGGATTGAGACTTTATAGAGATGGTTTACGGTGTGTAGGTAGTTTTTATTTTCTTTAATTGTTTTATTTTACTTTATTTGTTTTGTTTTTGTCTGAGTGCTTGTCTTGTTTGCCTTGCTTGTGTATGATGTTGCCTTATCTCCACGACCAACATGTTAAGGGGATTGTGTTGGAGGGGTTCCTTATTTGGATTTCGCTTTTGCGAAACTCTCCACGCATGAACGTTAACGACGTTGGAAGTGGAGAGATGTACATCTTCTTTTCTTTTCTTTCTTTTTCTGTTGGTTGTGGTTCTGGGTTGGAAAGTTTAGCCAAGAATCACGTAAATGAGTGATTAAGGGTTAAGTTGATGTGTGATATATGAGCATGGTGATCGTTTTTCCTCTAATCGATGTGGGGAAGACTAATAAATGAAAGTCGAATAGAGACTTATGTTTATACCTTAATGAGAAGTCCATCTATAAAAGATGTATGTATGTATATTGGGATAAAGTATTTGTAGTGCCTTATAGAAAGTAAGCGCTCGATCATTTAAATTTTCATGTTTGTTATAGTGGTAAGACTTAGAGTTAAAATTTCGTCGATCCCGATCATGTGTCTTAGACCGTTACTTCTCGACGACCGATGATGCGAGGTAGTAGTATAACGGGAGGGTTCCTTGTTTGGATTTCGCCTCGGTGAGACATCCCACGCATGAAACCGAGCTAATGTCGGGAGTTGGTAAAGGTCTTGGACACTAGGGATCTAATTAGGATGATATACTTATACGGCTAGAATAGGATAGATAGATTGACTTTAGGATTATTAGGACGTAAGGCCCTTAGGGCATGTGGCATGGTTTTAGGGAGGCGGTGTGGAGTTGACCACAATAGGTTTGCGGGTTAACTCTAAGTGGGATTTAGTCCATAGAACGAAGAATAAAGGTATTTAGAGTGATTCGGAATGTTAGGCCATAGAAGGAGGGTCCTTTCTTAGATAGAGCGTTACGTCGGTAACCTATCTTTAGAGGAGTTGAAGTATGAGCTTAATTTTAGTCCTGCACTCATGTTGTTATGATCGAGAGTGGATTCGATGAACGAGTCTTTGCCAGGAACGGAAAGTATTAATGTTAGCGCATGAATCCATTGTTTATGCGTCTCACAGACTTAAAATCCATGAGAGGAAATTTTCCCCGCTTAATAAAGAGTTCGTAGCGGTAGTATTTGCCTTAAGGAATAGAGGCACTACTTCCTGGGCAGGAAATGGGGCCTTTTCACGAGCAAGAAGTTGGAGTTCTTGAGGGACTATAAATTGGATATCCCCTTTCACTAAGGGAATGCGGATGGGTCAGTAAATGCGTCGAGTAGGGAACCGTCAGAGAGTTTAAGGAAGGCACGGGATGCAAGTAGAACGAGCTTCACCGAGGGGACGCTCTAGTAAGAGCGTTCATCTCCCTGATTGACCGACTCACCAACTAGTGTAAAGAGACTAGTGGTGGGACGAGGAACGATGGGAGTAGTAGTTTGTAGGGATCGAAACCTCCGTACGATTGTTCGGATCATTTTTGTAAGTAGGGTGTCGGGATGTATAAGTATCTCCTTTCGTAGTAGAAAGGTAGGATCGATAGTTCTAGAGGAACGATTAGGTGCTATGTTAGAGCAAGAAGAATTTATACTAAGATCGAATAATGATGACCTTAGTCTGAGCAAAATAGGGATGCCATTTTTACCAAGGGGTTATTAGGAATGGTAGAACGATAGTTTAATACGGTATACCTTTATACGGTTATACGATATGCCTGAATTTTTAGAGCAAAATTCCCTTCTAGGGGGGGGGGAGTATGTAACCACCCAAGCTTTTGAGCGGCTATTTTGTATTATTTTGCCCGATGGGCTAATTCTATAAAATAGGGGAAGTTGGAGTAAATATTATTTCCTATGATATTAAGGGATAATATTTACTATGTTTTGTCTATTTACCGTATGAGAAGGTAAATAGCATCATATTATGTATTATTGCGTCGTTATATGTAAATCGACGGTTATGACTTATATTTAAATTGGAGTATAATTAATAAATTTAAAATGGAATTCAGAACATAAAAATAGTTCGCATTTCTCCGAATGCCAAAATAGCGGTTGTTTTTAGAATAGTCTAGATAGTATAAATAAGTGTCATGTTGTATTTTGGAGTCTCGGGTACTTTTGGGGTGTTATGACTCAATTAAGTGGATACGAGTCATTTTAATGGTGTATTAGCAATTAAAAGAGGGCAATTATGTTTTAAGACCCGTTTAATTCCCCCACCCCTTTTTCTTTCTTCATTTGTGTTAGAAGCCAAAGGGGGGAGAGAGAGATAGAGAGAGAGAGAGAGAGAGAGAGAGAGAGGAGAGAGCTTGGGAGAAATGGGAGAAAAGAGAGAAAATGTAAGATTGGAGCCGAAATCCGTTGCTTCGGGAAGAGAATCCGAGACTACAAACTCGAGGCAAGTTTCTTACTTGCTAGATGTTGATTTAATGTGATAAATTGCATGTGTAGTTAAGTTTTGGAGATTTAAACCATAAATTTGTTTTTGTTGATTTTGATGATTAAACCCTAAATTATTGGTTTTAATTTGATTTGAGGATAAATTACTTGATACTAATGGTGTAGAAATGAATTGGGTTGAATTGTGTTTTTGATATTGGGAAGATTCAAGGGTTTAGAGATTTTGGGGTTTTAGGGTTAAAACAACCCGTAGCCCAACTTGGAAATTCTGCAGGACCGAATCGATTCGGCCCTAGCGAATTGATTCGGTAAGGGGGAAAGTGTCAGGTCTGAGTCGACCGAATCGATTCAGACCATCTGAATCGATTCGGGGTTATGCATAATGTCAGGGTCTTCTTGACTGAATCGATTTTCTTTTGGGACCGAATCGATTCGGCCAGGGCGAATCGATTCAGAATCCCTGCATTTTTGGATGTTTTTCAGTTTAGTTTTTAGCCCTTTTTCTTTCAGGTTCGAAGTTTAGGAACCTTAATTTGGGAAGTAATTGGGAGTCCTAGAGGGTGGTTTTGGGTAGACTAATGCCCTAGGATTACATGGGATGTTTAGGTTTACTCCGAGTGCTAAATTGTGTAAGTTGATGTCCGAATGAAATAGGAGATTAACCAAAAGATAAATTGAGGATAAAATGTTAATGTTGAGGTATTTGGAAGACACTCCTTGATGGAGATCCATTTTAATGGTTTATGATATTGCATTGAAGTCTTGGGGACTAGTTGAGGTTGATGGAACTTCGGGTGTTAAGTCATTAACAAAATATGACGTTAAGAATAAGAAATACATAAAATGAAATGTGGTACTAATAAATAAGTACAAATTATTTTGAGAATGTAAAATTGGATATTTTCAAAAGGAAAAAGTAATAGTTTTCATAAATGTTAATGGATGGATACACACCTCTCTAAATCTCTATCTTAAGGGAAGTTCGCTCGTTGTAGTGAAGCCCCCTGACTAATGAATGCATGGTGGATATAGTCCCTAGGTCATGTGAGCGTTTGTGATTGTATATTTTCCTGCGATGGGTAGGAGATTCCGGGTGTGGTCTTGACTATCCCGCAGGCACATGGCCGCTTCCCGACGTTTCGGTAGGATCACAGGTTGTCTAAATGATAGGCCCTGGAAGATGATAACCATTTAGGCGAGCAGACAGTGGAGAAACCCGGACGGGCGATCTTAGAATCGTTATATATATATGTAATTATAACTATTCTAAATCAAGTTGGACTTGATGTATGATAAGTGCCATAAAGAGCACAATGAAATGCCATAAAGAGCATGAGGAAGTGCCATAAAGAGCACAATGAAAATGCCACAAAGAGCATATGATGATGATTATATTCCTGATAAGGAAGATATTTTTACAAAGTGTATAATTGAGATGAAATGCCATAAAGTGCATAAAACTATGATTATATTTCCTAATAAGGAACGAATTTATGAAATGAATTAGTATGCGATGAAATTGATTGGTAAACATTTGATAAAATGTTGTACCATTTATATATTCCTAAGTAATAAATGGGAATTTTGTTTTGATGGTAAATGGATATAATTATGTATCCTTGAGTAGTAGTAGATGATACCTCTCATATATATATATATAAATACATAAAACATTGTGCTAAGGGTCTAATGTATGTCGACGATCAGCCTTGCCTAGTAGTAGTGTAGTAGGTTGAGAGGTGAGAAATATTATGGTTAACTGCGAGAGAATTACGCACTTAACTGTCATGCATTTTATTCACATGGGAATCATATCAAACCGGGCCCTGACCCGTATCTATATTTCTTTGTTTCTGCATATACTATTTGTCGTTATAGGTTCTCTACCGCATAGACACCCGTATTTACATTTCCATTCCGGTTGTCATGGAGCTATGGCGTATTGCGAGTGTTGTAGGTTACTTGTTTAGACGTTTCTCTCTATTGTACTCTAGTTATGTTCAGTTATTTATTCGTGCGTGTGTGCCCAAGTGTTACACTCATTTACTATATTGTAAATATTGAAATGTAATACTCGGTGTAACTAATTGTATTAGCCTGTGTACCGACAGCTTATTCGGTGATTACTTGTATATTGTTGTTGATGTAAAAAATTAGACTATCTCTAATTATTTAATCACAGATAAAAATAAATATGAGATAAGAGATTTTAAAGTGGTTCAGCCTTGAATGAATGGCCTACGTCCACTGTTTGTGTTTTTATTGACTGTTTAGGAATTCTCGAAGTAAGATTATCCTCCAGAAATTCCGGTCCCCCCAATGATGATACAATGTATTTATAGCCTTGAGGTTGTACATGTGAATGGGTAATACATAGTTATTCAACAAGCGTATACATCCGTATGATAATAATCAGTATTTAATGCGCATTTAATCCTCTTAATTGTCTGATAATAAATGCTCTGTTCGAGGTGCATCTCGGACCGCCTAAGCTGCTCGGACCGCCTAAGTATCTCGGTCTCCATGAGTTTCTCAGTGCAGTAAATTTCCTCGGTGAGCACCTACTGCTCGGAGTATCTGAGCTGGTGGGGGAAATTGAGTTCCTCGGAGTAAAGGTATTGTTCAAAAGTGTTTGTTAGTGCCATGTAGATTGACACGTGTCTCCACTTCGTTGTGCCATGTCAGTAGACGAAAATTGGTATCAACAGAAGCCCCCAATGTTTCACAGTTCGAGACTGAGGAGTGTGGAACATTCTTCTCGAAATATGGCGGGATTAAATGGTCATCCTGAATTTTAGGAGCGTGTTATTTGCATTTATTTTTCTTTTCGAATTTATAGAATCAGACTTTTCAAATTTTCTTAACTGTTTCGATCTCCGCGCCCTTTTTGTCCTTTTAGCCGCCGGTAGCGTAAACGTCTCCCTTTGTAATCATTTTTTTTTACCTTTTCCCAAGGTAAGGTATTTAAGCGTTGCAGAGAATCATATCGTCTTTTACTTTTTCAAATTTATATCTTTGAGTTTTCCATTTTATCTCTCTCTTGTGCGTTCATCCCTTTCATTGTTCGTTGTCAACAGATCCATCCTTTTCCTGTAAGATCTTCTTCCTTCTCTTTTATTTCCTTTATTCATCGTGGTTTACCTTGTTGAATCGCTTAATAAGTTTCGTTCTGATTTTTCTATTCCTTCATGGGTTGTTCTGGAGGAACTTTCTGAACCTTCAAATTATTTTCGTTTGGCTAGGGACATTGGTTCCCCAGTCTCTTCGTTGCTGAAAGTGGCTTTTCTTTCCACCAAACCCTTTGTGTCTAGAATTCTGTCAATATATTGACGTGATTCCTGCAAGAATAGCCCCCAATACGTGGAGAATAGTTAACGGAGTTCATAGATTAAATCAAATTCATGGAACTCGTATAAGAATTCTAGAAATTATGTTTTGTTCTAGATGGGTTGTTGGTGACAATACTTTTTATTTAAAAACTAGGTTTTTAAATAGGGCTTTAGTGGTCAATCTCCCAGATGCCAATAGGGACTACTTCGAGCACGGGGTTGTTATGAAAAATTATCAACACCCTCCACTAACTAGAAATGATGTGTACCAGGGTCCTAGATGCCCTCCCTATGGCAATAGGATAGGTTGTTTTTATTTTATTTTTGAAATTATGCTTCCCTGGTGTTTGATAAAATGTGTCACTGATATTTTAATTTTCATTTATTTGCAGTTGACAGCAAAAGAAGGTCTCCAAAAGAGATAGAAGTTAACTTAAAACATCTGAAACTTAGTTGGGGTTTGCATCAGACTGTTACCGACGAGCATATCAGATCAGCTTCATATCTGCTGCAGTATAAGAGGTACACCTTGTCTTTTACTGCTCGTCCGGTGATAAGCGACGTGGAACCAATACCAGCTTCTACAAGTTCTTCACCTGAGTCACATATTCCTTCGAGTTAAAGGATGAAGAGAAGAAGAGCTCCTGCCCTCTTCGAGAAATATTCCCCTGTTGCTGGAGAAGCAAAGAAAAGCAAACATGATGTCCCAGAAGAGGGGATAAGAAAAATTGATGCCCCTCCTATGGCTGCTCCTGTGAAGGTTACCGAGAAGCCCCCAGCGGCTCCGAGCAAGGTTGCTGCTCCAAGCGAGGTGATAGTCATATCCCCAACTAAGACTACATCTTTAGTCGAGACTGTTGATGCTCCTTTGAGGAGGCTGAAGAAAAGCTCCTCGGTTAATTTGGCTGAACCCATCGCTCAGCCTTCGACTACTGGAAGTGGTGTTCCCACTTTTATTGCCCTGAGATCTGCCATCGGTGAAGTCTTGGATCATTCCCGAGATCCAAGGTATTGAAGAAAATCTTTCTCGGGACATGGTTACCACATTAGCTGCTCGTCATATTGCTTCTGTAAGTATTATTGTCCTAAACTTTCATTTTTTCCCTTGTTATATTCGTGCACTGACTTGCTATTAGTTTCTTTTCCCAGTTGGTGACCTATTTTAATACAATTTTGAAGAAGGGTGAAGCTAATAAATCTTCAAGCTCCTCATCAGGTGTAGAGGAATCTTTGGTGGGTCTGACGCAGTCTCTGAAAGATTCTCGTCAGAAGTATGTTGATGATAAAGCTTCCTGGGAGAAGCAGCTCAATTCGACCGAGCAGGAATGGAATCAAGCAGTTGAAGTCTCCAAGGGATTGGAGAAGAAAATAAAAGAATTAAAAAGTAAGAATAAAGAGCTCTAAGGGAAGCTCTAAAATGATGGGGAGCTTGAAGGTAAGCTCAAGGTTGCTGAGGAAGAGTTAAACAAGCTTCGTGAAGTAGGTCGTCATAAGGAAGAAGTGGAGAATAAACTGAAGGCTGCCGAGGATCTTCTTTCTGAGAAGCTTTCCTCGGAGAAGGCGAAGAGGAAGTTGGTTGTTAAAAATTCCTTCAGTGCTGGCTGGGGTGGAATAAGGGTCTGGCTGCCATGATGTCACAAGTGGAATATGGTAGCCACAAATACTTTAGGGATGGCTGGGTCATTGCTCTGCAAGAGATGAAGGTTGATGAAAATTCTGACCTGTTTCAGCGACACATCCCGGGCCCCCTCCAACTCCTAGAAAAGAAGAAGAGGACGAAGCTGCCTCTGAGGAATCTTCTATGGTGATGGGAGATCAAATTTCTCATCCCACGGCTATCCAGTCTTCCTGCGAGCAACTTTAACCATCCCTTATTTCAAACGAGCAGCTTCCAGCACCCCCCGAACAACCATCTATGCCATTCGAGCAACCTACTTCCTCGTCCCAGCCTCCCGAGAAAGTTTTGGGAGACAAGGAGAAGGTGTAGAGTTGTTTGGATTTTTCTCTTTGTTTATTTTTGTCAATTGTAATTCTGAACTATGTACCTTTCTTTTATGATATAATAAAATTTAAAGTTTTGCCTATTCATAATGTTATTTCTCTTCCTCTTGCTCCTTATTGATTCTTGCTCTTTCTTCTTTTTACTAATTTATGGCCAGGATGGAATTGTTATCTGCTCATGATACAAAATTTATGAAACAGTGCAACGGATATTTCAAAGCTGGCCATGAAGATTTGACTGATGCTCAAATTGTTAATATACTCGGTCCAAATGCTTCAGAACGAGCAGTTGAGGCCTACCACTATTTGAAGTGCCTGCTCGACCGTGCAGTGGCTAATAATGTAGCGTATTATGAAATGATTGAAGACCTCCAGGGAACTCTTGAAGAGCTTCAGCAATAATATAAGGAGTCTACAACCCTTTTGCACGAGGGATACGAGAAGAAGTATCAACAACTCAGTGTTGATAAGGGGTATGATAAGTTGTTCGCCGCTTATAATGTGAGGGAGAGAACTTTGAAGGCTGAGGTCGAAGAGCACAGACAGATAGATGAGTTGTTGGAGAAAGAAAATAATAATCTGCAAAGAGAGGTATCTCAGTTGAAATCTGCAGCTTTTACCTCAAACACTTTGGTCCCTATGAACGACGAGTGATTCTCTTTCTTGGAGGTCAAAAATGCCAACCTGAGGGATGAATTAGAAACCTTGAAGAGGATTGGGCCTTCTACCTCTACTCGGGGACGAGCAAGAGATCCTCGGGGTCGAGCAAGAGCTGCTTGGATTCCTGTCGAGGAATAAAGAACTTAATCGGCACTGGAGAATCAAGCAGTTCAGTTAGTCGCGAAGAAAAAATCTCTGGCAGAGATGTCCAAGAAGATCAGGAATCTGGACGAGCAGCTCTCTGCACAGAAGTCTGCCTTGGAAAATAAAGAACTTTTTATAAAAAAATCTTCACGAGCAGCTGGAAAGGTTGACTTATCAATTCCACAAGCAGCCTAGAGAATTCTGGATGGATGGCTACAATGAGGCTCTCTACCACTTGGCTGATCGGATCCAAAATGCGAATAATGAAGGTTACAAACAAGGGTGGTTAAATGCCTTGGGTGTATTGCAATTGGAACAAGGTCACTAATTGTGGGATTACCATAATCTTGGGTTGCTCGACTTGCCAGTGCCACCATTCAAACTCGACATGAGCTGGATCCCTGCTCGGGCAATCCATTAGTGTTTGATTTCCAAATATCTTGGCGATTACAGTCTCTATTCCAATGTTGAGATATCTCGTCCCGAGCACCTACTCGATCGACCATCTGTGATGAACATCAGGATGCTCAAATACCTTAATTTCATAAATTCTCCTTATGCCTTAGACGATCCTCCTACTGGCGAGGAACCTGTTTCAAAAGCAGAGGGGAAGAAACCCATAGAATAGGATTTCTGATGTAATAATTTTTATGTATTTTATTCTCAATGTACTTTGTTTTGGATTTAATGAAAAACTTCTATTTTTCTTTGAAATCTTGATTGCCATTGTCTTTTAGATATTTCGTAAAACACTTCACATATGTGTATGTATATCTGTTAAAAAGATAACAACATTGTGTTATTTGCTGGTCACCTAAAGCTGGTTAAAATTTATTGTCGACTATCCCGAATTTGTGGTAATAATTTGACGATTAACCAAAATTGATGATATTTAGTTTCTCGACCAACTTGGTGGTAATTTAAAATGTTACGAGTATCAAAAAATTTTGCTTGATCACTTTTTAATTCTAAGACATTAGCTGACTTTAGACTTATGCTTTACTTAATAAAAATGTTCCCGCCCAACCTGAGTTGGTGGACTTTCTTCCCAACCAACCAGAGTTGGCACTTTTGGGAAATATTTTTTTATTCCCGACCAACCGGAGTTAGTAGATTTCCTTCCCAACCAACCTGAGTTGGCACTTTTGGGAAATATTTTTTATTCCCGACCAACCGGAGTTGGTGGATTTTCTTCCCAACCAACCTGAGTTGGCACTTTTGGGAAATATTTTTTATGCCCGACCAATCGGAGTTGGTGGATTTCCTTCCCAACCAACTGGAGTTGGCACTTTGGGGAAATATTTTTTATTCCCGACCAACCTGAGTTGGTGGACTTTCTTCCCAACCAACCGGAGTTGGAACTTTTGGGAAATATTTTTTATTCCCGACCAACCGGAGTTGGTGGATTTCCTTCCCAACCAACCGGAGTTGGCACTTTTGGGAAATATTTTTTATTCCCGACCAACCAGAGAGTTGGTGGATTTGCTTCCCAACCAACCGGAGTTGGTACTTTTGGGAAATATTTTTTATTCCCAACCAACCGGAGTTGGTGGATTTTGCTGAGTAGTGTGTAACACTAGTATTTAGCGAAAAAATTTCAACAAAAGGAGAGAATTGGGTAGAATATCCACATTTTATTCATACTGATGAAACTGCATTACACGAGAGTTTAAATTACTGATAATATTTGCGCAGGTGTTCGGTATTCCATGCATTCTTAAACTCCCCCCTCTAAAGTTTCTATTCTGTAGGTTCTTGGTCGAACAACTTCTGTAACTCGGTAAGGTCCATGACAGTTCGCTTCCAGTTTGCTGTGCTTTTGAATCACTTTCTTTAGCACATAGTCTCCTTCTTTAAGGTCGCACTTCTTCACTCTCTTGTTGTAGAACAAAGATGTTCGTTGCTGGTAAGCAGCATTCCTGATGGCTGCTTCTTCTCTAACTTCCTCGAGCATGTCCAAGTCTAACCTTCTCATTAAATCGCTAACAGGGGAATTGAAGTTCAGCACTCGGTGTGTTGGGAGACCAAACTCGGCAAGTATAATAGCTTCACTTCCAAATGCCACCATATATGTAGATTCTCCAGTTGTTGCTCGGGGAGTAGTACGATAAGCCCACAATACTGAATGTATCTCGTTGATCCAGTTTGCTTTCACGTCATTCAGTCTTTTCTTCAAGCCATTTAGCAACGTTTTGTTTGTCACTTCAGTTTGTCCATTGCTTTGGGGATGGCCTGGTGCCGAATGGATCTTTAAGATATTTGACTGATGACAATAGGCAATGAACTCCTCGTTGTCAAATTGTGTTCCATGGTCGGTGATGAATGCATGGGGAAGACCATATCTACAAATGATATTTTTCCAAATAAATTGGTACACCTTTTCGTATGTCATGTCGACAAAAGGCTCGGCTTCTACCCACTTAGTAAAATAATCTTCCCCTAGTCGTTGGAAGTGGTCCGACCAAGTCAATTCCCCACATGGAAAATGGCCAAGGGGAAGTAATGGGTGTCAACAATGCTTGGGAGTTCTTCGGATGGAGGAGAAGCGCTGACATTTGTCACATTTCTTGGAAAAAGCTATACAATCAGCCCTCATCGTTGTCCAGTAGTATCCTTGCATCATTATTGTTTGCAGAAGTATCTGACCTGCTACATGGGCTCCACAAGACCCTTCATGGACTTCTTCAATCAAATCCTTCACCTCGGCGGGATGTACACATCTCTGCAAGACAACAATGATTCCTCGTCTGTATAGAATACCATTAGTTAATACATAACGAGCAACTTTAAACTTTAATTTCTTAGCCGCGAGTTTGTTAATCGGTAATTCTCCCTCCTCAATATATGCCCTGATGGGATCCATCTAAGATGGTCCTAAATCAAGGGTAATAAAATTCATCGTCAGCTCTTCATCTATGCTCCGACCAGCTAGAACTTCAATTGGGATTATTCTTCGTAGCTCGGTACGAGTATCCGATGCTAATCGAGCTAAAGCGTCTGCTCTTGCATTTTCCATTTTTGGTATTTTAACCAGTTGAACAGTAACAAATTCAGATACCAACTCCATCGCCCTTGCATGGTACTTAATCATCAACTCTCCTTTTGCTGCATATACATCGAGCATTTTATTTACAATAAATTGTGAGTCACTACACATGATTACCTGCTCTGCCTTCATGGTTTTTGCCAGACTAAGACCTACAATCATCGCTTCATATTCAGCCTCATTATTAGAAACTTGAAATTGGAAGCGTAGGGCAAATTCTATGTCGATCTCGTCTGGACTTTTCAATACAATCCCGGCTCCACTACCCGAGGTGCATGATGAGCCATCCACATATAGGTTCCATACAGGTATTTCTTCCTCAAACTTCTTCTAAGATAGAATTCCTCGATGGAATATTTGTTGCCCCTTTATCTCCATTTCTACCACACCTCGTTGCTCGTCGACCTTCTCCTTTTGCTCTCCGACCAGCTTAAGTTGAGCGGGGTTTAAATTTGATGATCCTTTAACATCCACAGGTTGGTCGATGCTCATCTTTTTCTCCTCAGGGGTATCAGCATAAGTGAACTCTGCTATTAAATCTGCTACTCCTTGCCCTTTTAATGACGATCTAGGTTCATAAATTATATCATATTCACCGAGTTCTATTGCCCAGTACAACAATCTCCCTGATTTTTTTGGTTTGTGAAGAGCTTGCCTCAACGGCATATCGGTATATACGACTATGGTATGAGCCTGAAAGTATGGATTCATTCTTCTACTCGCTTCGATCAGTGCCAGTGCCAACTTTTCTAGCTTCGGATATCTGATCTCCTCTCCTCGAAAGGCTTTACTAGTGTAATAAATTGGCTTTTGTACTCCATTCTCTACTCTCATTAATGCCGAGCTAACTGTATTTTCAGAAACTGCCAGGTACAAGTACAACCTTTCTCCCATTACTAGTCTGGACAGCAGTGGAGGTGCTCCTAAATATTTCTTCAATTCTTGAAAAGCTTTCTCGCATTCTTCATTCCATTCAAAAGTCTTTCGGAGCGTTTTGAAGAATGGGAGGCATCTATCAGTTGCTCGTGATACAAATCTGTTAAGTGCTGCTACTCGCCCTGTAAGACTTTGAACTTCTTTCTTCGTCGTTGGAGATCGCAGCCCTAACAGAGCTTTGATCTTTTTAGGGTTTGCTTCAATGCCTCGTTGATTGATAATGTACCCGAGAAACATGCCTTCTCGTACTCCAAATATGCACTTGGTCGGGTTCAACTTCATTTGATATTTATCTAATTGATCAAAGGTCTGGCCTAAGTCAACTAGATGATCAACAACTTTCTTGCTCTTTGTCAGCATAACATCAACATAGACCTCCATATTGCAACTGATTTTTTCTGCAAACACCTTGTTCATCAGCCGCTGATATGTCGCACCTGCATTTTTTAAACCAAAAGGCATAACATTATAACAATAAGTACCCCTAGGGGTAATGAAATAAGTACTCTCCTTGTCTTCAGGTTTCATTTTAATCTGGTTGTAACCAGAATAAGCATCCATGAAGCTCAGTAGCTCGTGTCCCGAGGTAGCATCCACTAGTTGATCAATTCGGGGCAAGATAAAATGATCCTTTGGACATGCTTTGTTGAGGTCAGTGAAGTCTACACACATCCTCCATTTGTTGTTCTTCTTTTTTACCATCACCACATTTGATAACCAGTCTGGATACTTAACATCTTCAATAAAGCACCTCCTCCTGTATAGCTTGATTCTTCTCGGGGCTGAATACTCTTCTTCTTTGCTTCACTTGCTTGATTTCCTTATTCACATTGAGCTCGTGACATAAGAAATTTGGGTCTATTCCGGGCATATCTTCATGACTCCAAGCAAAAGTTTATTTTCTGCTTTTTAAGCAAACTATCAACTCCTGTTTTAATGAGGTATCTAACGACGAACCTATCCGAGTTGTTCGTTCAGGGTGCTCGTCGTCCATAATGATGTTTTCAGTAGCTTCCACCACCTGACCTTTCACGAGTTGCGACTCGTCTCTAGGGTCCAATGTTTCAATTTCTGCACCCTCATCCACCTAATAGGCAATAGACTTTTTCCTAGATTCCTCTAGTTCCTCCTGCTCGGCAGATGAATAGTAGCATTCCCGAGCTACTTTTTGATCACCCTTCACAACTCCTACTCCAAAATTGGTTGGAAATTTTAGGCATTGATGTACCGTAGATAGTACTTCTTCGAACTTCTTCAATCCTACCCTTCCCATAATGATGTTGCAGGCTGATTGAACATTCTTATCCATCACAAAGAAGCGTACTCTTTCTGTTCGATAAGCAGTCCATGTACCAACGAACATATATAACTTGATCGTCCTAAGTGGAAACACTTTCTCGCCAGCAAAACCGAGGAGGAGCCTATGATAAGGATCCAACTGGGATAACTGTAGATTTAAGCTGTCGAAGCACGAGTAGAACATAATATCAGTCTAGCTACCATTATCAACCAGTACTCTCTAGATCATTACTTCCTTCATTATCATTTTGATCACCAATTGGTCATCATAAGGATACAGCACACCTGCGAGGTCATTTTTTGAGAAATCGATGACCAATTTTTCTTTGTTGACCTTCCTCGGGCGATCATCTTCAGCCAAGTTTATTTGTTGAATATATGAACAGGCTTGAGCCTCATTGAGGTAAGATTTTCTTTCTGCAGTAAGGTCTCCACCTCCTGTATCTCCACCAGTAATAACATTACAATCAAATGATCCAAAACGTATTGAAAATACTTCACGTTCTGGCTGCCTTGGTCTTTTAGGAAGATCAGGGTCATCTTCTGGATCATCTTTATGGTCTATTTTCTTGTTCTCCTCTACTCAACGAGGAGATCTAGATCTCTCTCTTGCTCGGTCGTTGTTTCTTCTTTCATTTCTACGATCAACATACTTTGCCAATTTTCCTCGTCTAATGAGTGCCTCTATCTCATTCTGAAGAGCTATGCAATTTTTGGTTATGTGGCCATGATCCTTGTGGAACTCGCAATATTTGGCCTTATTCCTCTTGTCAGGGTCTGACTTCATTTTCTCTGGCCAGTTTAACTCCTCACTGTTCTTGATTTCTTCTAGAACATGGTTGATGTCTACCTTCAAACAAGTATAATTTTCAAATTTCTTTAACACCTCCCATGATGGCTTTGTTTTTGAGTTCTTATCACCACCATTGTTTTTATGTTCTTTCTTTTTGGCCTTATCACCCTCCACCTTGGTTTCTTTGGTATCCATATTCTTTTTTGCATCCATAGCCTCCTCGGCATTCATGATCTTAGCCGCTTTTGCCATCAATTCCGACATGGTTCTGGGTGGATCTTTAGCCAAAGTGTAGTATAACTTATTGGGCAACATCCCACTCATCAGAGCAGTAATCACTGTCTTTTCCTCGTAATCAATAACTTCGAGTTTCTCATTATTTAAGCGAGTTATATAATCCCTAGTGCTCTCACCTGCCTTTTGTCTAACACTTAACAGGTGTGCTACTCGTTTAACAGGCTTTGCTCCAAAATAGAAAATTCCAATGTAGAGCTCGGTGAGTTGAAAGAAAGTTGAAATCTTACCCCGAGGAAGATTATTGTACCATATTTGAGCAGATCCTGTAAGAGTTCCCGAGAATGCCCTGCATCTCATCTCATCTGGCATAGCATAGATGTCGGTAGAAGCTTGGTATTGCTCTATATGAAGGACAGGGTCAGTTTTTCCATCATATTTAGGAGTCACAACAGGTGCTTTGAACTTTGATGGTGTGGTAAAATCCATAATTGCTTGGATAAAAGGTGTCCCTTGGACAAAAGTTCTTTGTAGAGGATTCTTGGCCTTGGCCATTTCCCCTAATCTATCATCCAACCTCTGAATAGAGCCTTTCCACCCTTTATTTCCTTCCGCGGGCTTATCGGTTCGAGCAATTGATCGTATTGAAGTATCTTCCTTGGACCTATCTTGTCGAGCAACTGGTTGTGATTGGGCAGAACCCTCTCTTAGATAAAATAGTCATCGAAAGTTTCTCGACATAGCCTTAGGAGGACTTTTATTCTTCACATGGCCCAATCGATCAAAAGGAGAGACCCTACTCAATCTTTCCAGTGCACTGGTCCTTTCCGGGGAGAGAGTGATATGTTGTTCAATATCTGTGGCTTGTACTGACGAAGTTCGACCCGGTTGATAAGAAAAATCTGCAGATCTATCAGTGCGATATGAATCGCTTTGCCTAATGCGTGAAGAAAGTAAATGAGTATTTCTTTGACCACTTCCTTGTCCTGAATAGGTTGATGCTCCACCTTGGATGGTTTGCATGAATTGTCGCATTGTTTCCTGCAAGGTTGTCTGGCCTTGAGCCAAACTGGCCATGATTCTAGCCAGATCTTGGATATTTGGAGGAGCGGATGGAGTTGGGGGGTTTCCAGCGTTTCGATTGCTGTATTCAGGGTTGTCAGCCATTGGTGATGAACTGTTTTTGGTGAAAAACGAAAATTACAGTCGTTTCCCATAGTCGGCGCCAATCTGTTGATGTAAAAAATTACACTATCTCTAATTAGTTAATCACAGATAAAAATAAATATGAGACAAGAGATTTTAAAGTGGTTCAGCCTTGAATGAATGGCCTACGTCCACTTTTGTGTTTTTATTGACTGTTTAGGAATTCTCGAAGTATGATTATCCTCCAAAAACTCCGGTCCCCCACCCCAATGAGGATGATACAATGTATTTATAGCCTTGAGGTTTTACATGTGAATGGGTAATACATAGTTGTTCAACAAGTGTATACATTCGTATGATAATAATCAGTATTTAATGTGCATTTAATCCTCTTAATTGTCTGATAATAAATGCTCTTATCGAGGTGCAGCTCGGACCACCTAAGCTGCTCGGACCGCCTAAGTATCTAGGTCTCCATGAGTTGCTCGGTGCAGTAAAGTTCCTCGGTGATCACCTACTGCTCGGAGTATCTGAGCTGGTGGGGGAAATTGAGTTCCTCGGAGTCAAGGTATTGTTCAAAAGTGTTTGTTAGTGCCATGTAGATTGACATGTGTTTCCACTTCATTGTGCCATGTCAGTAGACTAAAATTGGTATCAACAATTGTCATTCTTTATTTATTGATTTTTGATATCCACCGTTTTCACAAATGGGATTGTCTTAGTGTTTTCTTTTATTCACAAAATTTTCTTTTATTGACCGTCCGTTTTCTAAAATGATTGGTGGTTATCTCGTACTATTATTTTAATTGACAGTGATGCTAGGAATGGCCCATCTATGATTCATGTGATTATTAGAGTATTGCGCTGGCCACCTATTATGTTAGTAGGCGGGTTGTCACAGATAGTATCAGAGCATTAGGTTCTAGAGTCCTTAGGAATCTGTGCGGATGTATTTCACTTTCAGCGTTACTTCTGATTGGATATAGAGCCTTAAGGTTAAGATTGTTGATTTCTCTTATGAGTCTCGTTCTTTTGTTATGCTATGAGAACCCCGAAAATCTTTTGCGCGATCGTGTGAGACTAGTAAGTCGTTAGATGATGGGCATTAAGGGAGGTTGTTGTGAAGGCGTCGCGAGACGAGATTTCTATGAGCGGTAAGCTGTAGTCAGGGATGTGGGCTGCTTTAGAGGTCGCCCCATTTTGTAGCCTTTCCTCCTATTGCTACTGTGACTACTAATTACAGTAGAGATGATTTTCCATGTGCCGCTGCCAGTAGAGAGTGGTACTAAGCTTGGGATTCCGTGCAGTGTCAATCTAAAGATTTAGAAGTCCTTGATGAGGACCACATGTTGAAGTTAGGACGGATTGGAGAAGTGAAATCTCATTTGGTGAGAATATGAGGCCCGAGAGTCTGGCCTAGAATGGGGCATAGAAGTGCCCAGGTGCGAAGAGCGGAAGGAAAATCTTCTCGCCTATAGGAGTAAGGCTGAAGTGGCGGAAATGGGAAGTCACCATAGTAGGGTGGTGCAGGAAGTTTTGCTCAAAGAGTGAGAGCCCTTCGATAGAATGTTAGGCTCACGAGTAAGTGTTGTTAACACTTCAAGAAATGTAATGTTCATGAGACCCCATCGGTGGACATCCACCCGGGGAAGACTTGTTGAACTAAGGCCGGGGAGGCTAGTAGAATATTTCCTTTATTAAAGAAGTTAAGGGAACTATGCGAGAAATCATTAGGGTAGCTTGGGATGGAAGTAGTTTGGTTCGGTTAAGACTAGAATGATGTGTCTAGGAACCATTGGTAGTGGCCGGAGATCAGCATGAATGTTGGCGAGAATTTCCATCGTAGTTGAGGGTGGAGCTTTTCCTTTTGATAAGATGGAATAGTATTGTATTTACCCTAGATTTGGGTGTGTATATCAAGTTTGTGGTAGTATCAATATTTTTATAGTAAATATATTCGTATGGCTTCCATGATAGGGAAGTTCTATATTTTCTTTCACTCGTTATGGTGCGAGTGATGATATGTGTGGTGTGTGCTACTTGTGTTGTACGTAATACACGAGTAGAGATTTTCTCGGATTACTTGGGGCAATTGAAAGCGAATAAATTGCGAGGCTATCCTATTTTCTAGCTCTAGAGAAGAGCTAGTTCTTCTATAATATCTCACCTAGATATAGGATTGAGACTTTATAGAGATGGTTTACGGTGTGTAAGTAGTTTTTATTTTCTTTAATTATTTTGTTTTGCTTTATTTGTTTTGTTTTTTTCTGAGTGCTTGTCTTGTTTGCCTTGCTTGTGTATGATGTTGCCTTATCTCCACGACCAACAAGTTAAGGGGATTGTGTTGGGGGGGTTCCTTGTTTGGATTTCGCTTTTGCGAGACGCTCCACGCTTGAACCTTAACGACGTTGGGAGTGGAGAGATGTGCATCTTCTTTTCTTTTCTTTCTTTTCTTTCTTTTCTTTCTTTTCTTTCTTTTTCTGTTGGTTGTGGTGCTGGGTTGGAAAGTTTAGCCAAGAATCACGTAAATGAGTGATTAAGGGCTAAGTTGATGTGTGATATATGAGCACGGTGATAGTTTTTCCTCTAATCGATGTGGGGAAGACTAATATATGAAAGTCGAATAGAGACTTATGTTTATGCCTTAATGAGAAGTCCATCTATAAAAGATGTATGTATGTATATTGGGATAAAGTATTTGTTGTGCCTTACAGAAAGTAAGCGCTCGATCATTTAAATTTTCATGTTTGTTATAGTGGTAAGACTTAAAGTTAGGATCCCGATCATGTGTCTTCGACCGTTACTTCTCGACGACCGACGATGCGAGGTAGTAGTATAACGAGAGGGTTCCTTGTTTGGATTTCGCCTCGGTGAGACGTCCCACTCATGAAACCGAGCTAATGTCGATAGTTGGGAAAGGTATTGGACACTAGGGATCTAATTAGGATGATATACTTATACGGCTAGAATAGGATAGATAGATTGACTTTAGGATTATTAGGACGTAAGGCCCTTAGGGCATGTAGCATGGTTTTAGGGAGGCGGTGTGGAGTTGACCACAATAGATTTGTGGGTTAACTCTAAGTTGAATTTGGTCCATAGAACAAAGAAGTAAGGGATTTCAAGTGATTCGAAATTTTAGGCCATAGAAGGAGGGGACTTTCTTAGATAGAGCGTTACGTCGGTAACCTATCTTTAGAGGAGTTGAAGTATGAGCTGAATTTTACTTCTGCACTCATGTTGTTATGATCGAGAGTGAATTCAATGAACGAGTCTTTGACAGGAACGAGAAGTATTAATGCTAGCGCATGAATCCATTGTTTATGCATCTCACAGACTTAAACTCCATGAGAGGAAATTTTCCCCGCTTGATAAAGAGTTCGTAGCGGTAGTATTTTCCTTAAGGAATAGAGGCACTACTTCCTGGGCAGGAAATTGGGTCTTTTCACGAGAAAGAAGTTGGAGTTCGTGAGGGACTATAAATTGGATATCCCCTTTCGCTAAGGAAATGCGGATGGGTCAGTAAATGCGCCGAGTAGGGAACCGTCGGAGAGTTTAGGGAAGGCACGGGGTGCAAGTAGAACGAGCTTCACCGAGGGTACGCTATAGTAAGAGTGTTCATATCTGTGATTGACCGACTCACCTACTAGTGTAAAGAGACTAGTGGTGGGACGAGGAAGAATGGGAGTAGTAGTTTGTAGAGATCGGAACCTCCGTACGATTGTTCGGATCATTTTTATAAGTAGGGTGCCGGGATGTATAAGTATCTCCTTCCGTAGTAGAATGGTAGGATCGATAGTTCTAGAGGAACGATTAGGTGCTATGTTAGAGCAAGAAGAAGGTAGACTAAGATCGAATAATGATGACCTTAGTCTGAGCCCAATAGGGACGCCATTTTTACTAAGGGGTTACTAGGAATGGTAGAACGATAGTTTAATACGGTATACCTTTATACGGTTATACGATATGCCTGAATTTTGAGAGAAAAATTCCCTTCTAGGGGGGAGGGGGAGAGTATGTAACCACCCAAGCTTTTGAGCAGATATTTTATATTATTTTGCCCGATGGACAAATTCTATAAAATAGGGGAAATTGGAGTAAATATTGTTTCCCGTGATATTAAGGGATAATATTTACTATGTTTTGTCTATTTACCGTATGAGAAGGTAAATAGGATCATATTATGTATTATTGCGTCGTTATATGTAAAGCGATGGTTATGACTTATATTTAAATTGGAGTATAATTAATAAATTTAAAATGCAATTTGGAACATAAAAATAGTTCACATTTCTCCGAATGCCAAAATAGGGGTGCGGTTGTTTTTAGAATAGTCGAGATAGTCGAAATAAGTGTCATGTTGTATTTTGGAGTCTCGGGCACTTTTGGGGTGTTATGACTCAATTAAGTGGATACGAGTCATTTTAATGGTGTATTAGCAATTGAAAGAGGGCAATTATATTTTAAGACCCGTTCAAGTCCCCCAACCCTTTTTCTTTCTTCATTTGTGTTAGAAGCCAAAGGAGAGAGAGAGAGAGAGAGAGAGAGAGAGAGAGAGAGAGAGAGAGAGAGAGAGAGAGAGAGAGAGAGAGAGAGAGAGAGAAGAGAGAGCTTGGGAGAAATGGGAGAAAAGAGAGAAAATGGAAGATTGGAGCCGGAATCCGTTCCTTCGGGAAGAGAATCCGAGACTACAAACTCGAGGCAAGTTTCTTACTTGCTAGATGTTATTTTAATGTGATAAATTGCATGTTTAGTTAAGTTTTGGAGATTTAAACCATAAATTGGTTTTTGTTGATTTTGATGATTAAACCCTAAATTATTGGTTTTAATTTGATTTGAGGATAAATTACTTAATACTAATGGTGTAGAAATGAATTGGGTTGAATTGTTGTTTTTGATATTGGGAGGAATCAAGGGTTTAGAGATTTTGGGGTTTTAGGGTTAAAACAACCCGTAGCCCAACTTGGAAATTCTGCAGGACCGAATCAATTCGGCCCTAGCGAATCGATTCGGTAAGGGGAAAGTGTCAGGTCTGAGTCGATCGAATCGATTCGGACCATACGAATCGATTCGGGGTTATGCAGAATGCCAGGGTCTTCTTGACCGAATCGATTTGGACATACCGAATCGATTCTCCTTTGGGACCGAATAGATTCAGCCAGGGCGAATCGATTCGGAATCCCTGCATTTTTGGGATGTTTTTCAGTTTAGTTTTTAGCCCTTTTTCTTTCAGGTTCGAAGTTTAGGAACCTTCCTTTGGGAAGTAATGGGGAGTCCTAGAGGGTGGTTTTGGGTATACTAATGCCCTAGGATTAAATGGGATGTTTAGGTTTACCCCGAGGGTTAGTTTGTGTAAGTTGATATCCGAATGAAATAGGAGATTAACCAAAAGATAAATTGAGGATAAAATGTTAATGTTGAGCTATTTGGGAGACACTCCTTGACGGAGATCCATTTTAGTGGTTTATGATATTGCATTGAAGTCTTGGGGACTAGTTGAGGTTGATGGCACTTCGGGTGTTAAGTCATTAACAAAATATGATGTTAAGAATAAGAAAGACATAAAATGAAACGTGGTACTAATAAATAAGTACAAATGATTTTGAGAATGTAAAATTGGATGTTTTCAAAAGGAAAAAGTAATGGTTTTCATAAAGGTTAATGGATGGATACACACCTCTCTAAATCTCTATCTTAAGGGAGGTTTGCGCGTTGTGGTGAAGCCCCCTGACTAATGAATGCAGGGTGGATATAGTCCCTAGGCCATGTGAGCGTTTGTGATTGTATATTTTTCTGCGATGGGTAGGAGATTTCGGGTGTGGTCTTGACTATCCCGCAGGCACATGGTCGCTTCCCGACGTTTCGGTAGGATCCCAGGTTGTCTAAATGATAGGCCTTGGAAGATGATAGCCATTTAGGGGCACGCACAGTGGGGAAACCCGGACGGGAGATCTTAGAATCGTTATATATATGTAATTATAACTATTCTAAATCAAGTGGGACTTGATGTATGATAAGTTCCATAAAGATCACAATGAAATGCCATAAAGAGCATGAGGGAGTGCCATAAAGAGCACGATGAAAATGCCACAAAGAGCATGTGATGATTATTATATTCCTGATAAGGAAGATATTTTTACAAAGTGTATAATTGAGATGAAATGCCACAAAGTGCATAAAACTATGATTATATTTCTTAATAAGGAACAAATTTATGAAATGAATTAGTATACGATGAAATTGATTGGTAAACATTTGATAAAATGTTGTACCATTTATATATTCCAAAAGAATAAATGGGAATTATGTTTTGATGGTAAATGGATATAATTATGTATCCTTGAGTAGTAGTAGATGAGACCTCTCATATATATATATATATACATATAACATTGTGCTAAGGGTCTAATGTATCTCGACGATCAGCCTTGCCTAGTAGTAGTGTATCGGGGGGGGTTCCTTGTTTGGATTTCGCATTGCGAGACACCCCACGCACGAATAAGGGCAAGTGTTGTGACTGGGGAGAATTTAGCCTTCAGTACTTGGATGAATTAGGACAGGGTGTAATGTATCTCGACGATCAGCCTTGCCTAGTAGTAGTGTATCGGGGGGTTCCTTGTTTGGATTTCGCTTTGCAAGACACCCCATGCACGAATAAGAGCATAGTGTTGAGACTGGGGAGAAGTTAGCCTTCTGTTCTTTGTTTAACCTGAGCATCATTAATATTGCGCTAGGTTGCTTTTAGACTCAAAGGTGAGAAATATTATGGTTAACTGCGAGAGAATTACACACTTAATTGTCATGCATTTTATTTACATGGGAATCATATCAAACCGGGCCCTGAACCGTATCTATATTTCTTTGTTTCCGCATATACTCTTCGTCGTTGCAGGTTCTCCATCGCATGGACACCCGTATTTACATTTCCATTCCGGTTGTCATGGAGCTACGGCATATTGCGAATGTTGTAGGTTACTTGTTTAGACGTTTCTCTCTATTATACTCTAGTTATGTTCAGTTATTTATTCGTGTGTGTGTGCCCAAGTGTTACACTCATTTACTATATTGTAAATACTGAAATGTAATACTCGGTGTAACTAATTGTATTAGTCTGTGTACTGACCGCTTATTCGGTGATTACTTGTATATTGTCATTCTTTATTTATTGATTTTTGATATCCACCGTTTTCACAAATGGGATTGTCTCAGTGTTTTCTTTTATTTACAAAATTTTCTTTTATTGACAGTCCGTTTTCTAAAATGATTGGTGGTTATCTCGTACTATTATTTTAATCGACAGTGATGCTATGAAGGGACCATTTATGATTCATGTGATTATTAGAGTATTGGGCTGGCCACCTATTATTTTAGTAGGAGGGTTGTCACAGTTGTGTTGTGTTATGTTAAGTATATAATACCATATTTGAAATCTTGTGCTGTGTTTTATTCTTCTAAATTAAAGGTCATTTTGAATGCAATTATAAGCTATTTGTAATTTCAATCTACGGAATGCACATCATGTGTTTGAGTAAATGTTGAATTGTTGTTGGAAATAATTTTATTGATTTTTATGTATGATCATCAAAACTCTTACTCTATTATGGTAGGACAAAGGGTTAATGAATATGGAAACTCAAGCCCAATGCACTTGGAAGGCTTTTTTTAATTGAAATCTTATTTGTAATTGTGATGTGTCTTAAATCTTCAACTCAATTGCATTTTTTATATAGAAATCTTATTTGTAATTGTGAATTGTGTAAAAATTTCTAGCATATATTATAATTAATGTTCTTTTAATTATTAATATTTTATATATTTACCCAATTATGCACTTAATTAAGTGAACCAAGGATTTTAGTCATGTATTCCTAACATGAAATTTTTAAATATATGTAATGTAGTGTTAATTCATATCGGAAATATGTATGAAGTCAATTGATTGTTATATGTAATTATGTAGGGTATTACTGTAATTTGGGAACGAAGAGTGGTATTTTGTTCGGAGATTGAACGAATTGCCAGTTTGTTTATGAGGTAAATTAAATTTAATTGTGTATCACTTTGGACTTAAGTTTTGTTTTGGAAAAATGAACCGATCCCTTAGGATCTGTTTGGATGTTAAGATCGATGTAGTATAGTTATCACAACATGCATCTAACAATTGTCTGAGATGTCAGTTCTACATATACAAGAAAATCATGTTTTTATATGTACGTTATCTTGACTTTACCTTATTTCAAAGCAACATCCCCAATAATATAGGTTTTTTATGAAATATAAGTAATTACAGTGATCCTAATAATGAACACGAAGGGAAGATTTGTTGTAGAAAAACCTCGATAACACTAACCAATTATGATCCCAATCCATATACCCAAGATAAAAAAAATAAAACTTCAAATTTTGGGTTTGAAACAATTCTACATTTAACAAGATAACACTTATTTATTTTTATCCATCACCTCCCCATAAAAAGTTTCTCACCAGTTTCCCAAATCTATTAGATACATATAATGTAATTTCAAAAAGGGAAATTATATAAATGAGAATCTTAGAAACAACCAAATGAATCGAGATACGTATCCCCATGCACTAGACAAACACCCATTGTGTCTTTCATCTAACCTGCTAGAAACTTTCTCCAAAACGCACTTCAAAAAGTTGCATACACTGAACCCTCGGGAATTAGTCTGTAGATAGGCTAGGAATTAATAAATATTCACAAAGCTTAGGTCCATAGCTTGAATCCCTATAGATGTGTACAACCCCTGCCCCTGTGTGGCCACCTCTTGTAGGTTGTTCCGCTCATTTAGATCAATGTGTCTACACCTGCCCTTCTAAATTGCTCAGGTTTCTAAGCGGCTAGAAACTTATGAGTTAATAAAATAAAAATATACATTCCCACAGTTTCAACCCAATGCATCACTGCATAGGACAGAAGCAAACAAGTATATCACAACCCTTAAACAAATCTATTGGTAAAGATATATGGGAAAACCTATAAACTTTGTTATCTTCTAATATCTTTTCAATGAAATTGAATGTGCAAAACTCATATCATTCCTCAATTCGAACCTGCGATACGCGGGTCATAGTGGAGCCATCCCATTCTTTAGGCTTGTCAATCGGGCTCTATGAGCCGAGCTTATGGTTGTTTAGGCTCAGCCCGATTTTTACTAATTTGGCTCAAGCTCAATCTCAAGCTCAAGCTCGGCTCATAAAGTAAATCGGGCTTCGGGCCCAATTAGAGCTGGCCCGAATTGAATATTCAAATACATATTTATTTATTTAAGCAAATTAAATTTTATATTTCAACAATAAAAAAACACATTTCAGCACTAAAATAACAGATAACAACAGTAACATTTGACATTTCAGCATTACAAAATCAAATTTCAGCACTTAAATAACAAATTTCAACATTTCAAAAACACTTTTCAACACTTTAAAAACGCATTTCAGGAATATTATTGACATTTTCAGCATTAAAAACCCACGTTTCATCACTAAAATAACAAGTTTCAGCACTAATATTTGACATTCTAGCATTACAAAACCAAATTTCAGTAGTTAAATAACAAATTTCTGCAATTTAAACACACTTTTAAGCACTTTAAAAATACATTTCAACAATATTATTGACATTTTCAGCATTAAAAACCCACATTTCAGCACTAAAATAGCAGATATCAGCACTAATATTTGACATTTCAGCATTACAAAACCAAATTTCAACAGTTAAATAACAAATTTCAGCACTTTTAAAACATATTTCGGCACTGAAAAACGAATTTCGGAACTAAAAAAAATAGAATTCTGCACTGATATTGATATTTAAAGTTGTTTTGACAGCATTAAAATCCGCATTCAACACCCAAAAAAGCTGTTTAGACAGGGAAAAAAAACTGTTCAGACAATAGCACAAATTTCCTCCATAATTCCCAGCAATAAAATGATCCTCATCACGGCCATTTGCAACACTTTCCAAGTCTGAAATTTGACAGCTAGTCGGTCGCCGTACATATGTTCAAGTCAAAAAATTGTAAGAAATAATTACATTAGCTAAAGACAATCCAATTACATAAGCTAAATAAGATAAAAATTGCAATAGGTAACACATGAAAAATTACCAGCAAATGTAGTGTCAATTTCATCTTCAAATTCAGTTTGTAGGGGTGCACTTTGAATCCAGTCTTGGACACAAACCAATGATTCAACAGTAGAAGGAAGTAATGAACTACAAAATGGGCTAAGGACACGCCCCCGATGCTAAATGCACTCTCTGATGCAACAAATGACACAGGAATATCAAGAATGTCACGCGCCATCATCGATAAGATCGAAAACTTGGAAGAGTTTTGCTTCCACCATTGTAAAATATTGAAATCGTCATCATTGGTATTTTTTCTTGGATGGAGCTTTTCCTCCAAGTACACATCTAATTCTGTTTTGTTACGAGACGTGCATTCTTCTTCATTGAATTTATAAAAATCTTCCATAAAATCCATCCTTTTTAAAAATGAAGATGTGCTAGAGGACATAACATTCTTTCTTTTTCCACTCTCACTAATCTCTTCCAAATGACAATAAATTTCATATAAATACATGTACTCATCAAACAGATCATGAATCACACTATGCACGCGGCTCATCAAACTATCAATGGTGGAAGGACCGTATATCCTCTAGTAGAATTTTTTTAAATACTTGTCCTTAAACCTCGGGTCAAGGATAATAGCGACAAAAAGTAATATGTTTGGTTCTTTTTTCGACCAATATTTTTTAAATTTCACAAACATGTTTAATGCCATACGTCCAAGCAATGAATTCAAATCCAACGAAGTCTCTCGCAACAACATAAGAATTCGATAAACCTCACGAAAGAAGACATTAGAAGTACACTTATTACGTGCAGAGAATACATTTGTCACGATAAAAAAAGCGTTTAAAAATTGGTGAACAATTTCATCTTTCTCCCAATCTTCAGAAGTTGGTGGATTCTTAAAATTTAGGTCACGTGTTTTCAAACGATCATACGCTTTCTTGTAATGCAATGCAGATCTGAGCATTAAGTATGTTGAATTCCATGGAGTGGACACATCTAAAACTAACATCTTACCTTGGGGAATACGTTCTTGATCGGCATATTTACTTAGTTCAAGTTTCCTTCTACCAGACCCTTTAACATATTTCACTGCATTACGGTGGAATCCTTAATCTCTTCTAATCCATCTTGAACACATAAATTTAACACGTGTGCCCAACAACGGACTTGGATGTGTGCTCCACCAAACAACAACAAACCTCGAGATGAATAATGATCCGCTAAATTTTTAGCAATAACATCATTGGCGGTATGATTATCCATCGTAATGGTGCATATATTATTGACATTCTAATCGAGTAAGCAACTTATGATGACGTCCGCAAGATTTTTTCTGGTAGCTTGCATAGGTACCATCACAAAGTTGATAATCCTCTTGTGTAACTTCCACCCTTAATCAATGAAATGAGCCGTGAGTGCCATATATGGCAAGTCTTGACGAGATGTCCAAGTGTTGGTTGTTAGACAAATTTGCGAGCAAGCACTTGATTTCAACATTTCCTTTAAAAAAAAAATTCATTGATGTAACGTTTCACACAATCACTCTTTACCGTATTCCTTGATTGGAACTTATACTTGGGGTATACACCCCGGATATATTTTCGAAAAGCAGGATGTTCTCTGTGAAGTTGAAAGAAATTCCGCACAAATAACAAGCTCGGTGAAGTCACTCCTAGAGCGCTCTTGATCAAATTTCCATGGAACAAGATTGCTACCCTCCTCCGATTTCCCTTTATCTAAATTAAGAAATGTTTGTGATCCCCCCAATAGGATTCTCTTTATTATAAACCGGACACAACCTATTTGTTATGTGATGAAGAAAATGGGTTGTTCCACCCTTACTCGGACAAGAAAATAATTTCTTACAATAATTACACTTACATTTTTGTAGTCCAGTGCTTATTTCAACCTTTGTGAAGTGAATCCACACTAGAGATCTCTTTTTCACTTCTCTTTTTAGCTTCTCAACTGACTCGGTAAGGACATTTGGAATGGTAGACTGCGTGGTAGTAGTATTCCCAACACCTTCATTATTTGCATATGACATTGACATCATGAACTGAACATAATAAAAACATAACATGAGATTAACTTTTGCACTGAAAACTTCATGAACTGAACATAATTAAGGCCAATGTAAAAAAAGACTAACTATTGGAAGCTTAAGAAAAACACTCCTAATTAATGATTCTTTTTGAATTTGATTGAAGGCTAATTCCATTTGTCAAATTTAAAATTTCCTCTAGCTTGAAGGGGAAGCTCATAAAACTGATTCAATATAGTAAACTCCTTACTAACAATCCTAAAGTTTTCCATGAAATTAGCTACTATGTTCGCCTCCCTAAAATAATGCTTGAAACTGACTTCCAATCCCTGACATAAAAATAAGATCTCCTAAATAAGATGCTTAAATCTCCAAGGTATTTTAAGACACTTATTATTCAAAATATATACAATCAATTTTGAATCCAACTCAACATCAACTTTGGAAATTACCCTTCCATGGCAAATTTTAATTCCCACTGGGATAACTTTATTATTAGAGAAAAATCCATCAAATTCAAAGAAACCACAAATGAATGAACCATTCCCATCTCTAATCATTCCCCCATAACCACTGTCACTTGGGTTCCACTTAAATGCACCATCAATATTCAATTTTACTCTTTGTTAACTTGTCTTCATACAAAAAAAACTTGAAATTAGGATCAGTACCATGAAATTAGGATCAGTACTACCTGACTTCTTCAAAGAAAATAGTTGTATAATATCTTCATAATATGACCCTGTTTTGACTTTAAAAGTGGTCCCCCTACTAAGATCTTGAATGGTAATTATCACCCAATGAATAATACTAAATATCCAAACTAAAAAACTCATTATTTGCACTGAAATTAACTTTTGCACTGAAATTAAATGAGAAACTAAATATCCAGTTCATAAATAAGATTTTGGGTTCTTCATACTGTATATAAATCAAACCCATAAATATACACAAATCAAAACCATAGATTTTGGGTTCTTCATTGCTCACCTCAGATCCAAACTCGAACCAGGCTCACTTCGGTTTTTGCCTGTACACAACTAAGATCAACAAATAAAGCAACAAATGAAGTTTTCAGTGCCGAAAAGCGTGACGAAGAGAACAGAGGCCGAAAAGCGTGATGAAGAGAAAGGAAAAATGAAAGGGCAACAAACAGATGAAGAACTGTACCTCACTCCGAACAGCGGCCGATTTTTGCCCTAGATTAGGGCAAATGAAATCTTCTTAATGAATGGGTTGGCAAACGATTTTTGCCGTAGCTCCTCTACCTCACTCCGAAGAGCTTAATGAAAGCTGCCACACGCCACCCTTATAAGTTATAACTTAAGTCTAAACCACCTTATTTTTATTTCTTCAATATTAAGTTCAATAATTTATTTAAAAAAATTATTTTGTTTTTACATATCATGAAAAATAAATAAATTTGTAGATATATAAATATATATATTATTTCGGGCCGAGCCTAGTTCGGGCTTGAAAGAGTTTATCTCACGCTCGGCTCAAATTGAATTCGAGCTTAATATCTTGGCTCAAACTCAATAAAAGCTTGGCCCAAATTTAGTGGGCCGAGCGAGCGGGCTTCGGGGCTGCTCGGCTCAATTGATAGGCCTACCATTCTTGTATTGGTGACAACCCTCTGTAGTTAAAAAAAATATGTAAAACTAATCTCACATAGTCATAAATTAATTTGAGGAATCATAAATCTTATACAATAACGAATGGTACTGTGACACCCCGACTAATTAAATACCGGGTAGCTACTCCTTTATTAAATTAATACAAAATGCCAAGTTGGTTCAGTTCATAGCATCACTGTCGAAAACCTTTTAATATTACTAACCACCTAGTATTTAAAAGGTGAGTTGTCCATTTTAATTAAATCCGATTAACATGCAATAAATGAATTATGAAAAGTTAACATAACCAACAATTTAGTCACAATAACCATCCAATAATAATGAGTCTGGAGGAAAACTCCTCACAACAAACCGAATTCCGAAATAAATAAATATAAAGTCTGCATCACTAAAATTAATTACAACCCAAAGTCTGAAATAACTGAATAAGTAAGATGTCTCTAAAAGGAATGGGCGACATGCCCAACAAATGATAAAAACTGGTAATGGAGTCAAGATCAGAAATGGGGGCGTCTACTGTCAAGGTCCTGTAACTTCCACAGCAGCTACAACACGTCACTTGAATAGAACTCCTATACATGGTGTCCTTGTGGCTGGGCACCTAAAAAGGTTTTTATAAAAATAGATTTGAAAGCAAACGGGTCAGAGCCAAAATGTGAAAATAATTTAAAAATATGCAAGTGTTTAATATCATTAAACAGTGAATATAAAGTACATGATAGTGTGTGCACTCACATGAGTTCCTCACCTCTCAACTAATTGTGCACTCCTATCGAATCCCGTACCCATTCTAGTTGCTTCCATATCTATCTAGTCAGATGCTAAATCAATATTTCTATATGATATACAATTCAAATCCCAACATCTTCTATTTAATAGAGTATTGTACCTTATCACACAGTTTCCCCACTTTAGCACTACAATTTATTAGAAAATCTTACACTTTCACTTTATAACCCGTTTTATTATTTATACTCACAATTATTCATGACAGTTCACTTCAATCAACAATATATTATTCTCACTATAAATATACAACACTAGCACCCCGAGACTAAGCTGCGGTGCACACATACTCTGCTATCAAATCCGGGTACATCACGTACATGAGGATCACGTATTCCGGATCTCTCAGGAAACGCTTCATTAACAACAATCACAAACAATGGAGGCAAACATAGTTCACATCACACACACTACACCAAAATGGGCAAATTGTCACCCTTCAGCCTGCCAGCCTTGTCAAGGTCATTGACCGTGACAAAAAAAACACGCGTTTTATGTCACAGTCATTGGCCTTGACACGACCGTGACAATTTTTGTCACGGTCAATGACCTTGACACGACCGTGACAACTTTTCCAGCAAAAACCCTTTCCCCCTTCTTTTTTCCCTCCCACCGTTCCCTCCCTCTCTCTCTCTCTCTCTCTCGACGCTGCTCTCAGGTCCAATTTCTCTCTCTCTCTCTCTTCCATTTATATATATATATATATATATATTTGTGTGTATATTTATGTGTGTATGTGTATATATATATGTGTGTATGTGTGTGCGTGTGTGAGGGGTGGGGCAGGGTGGGCCGGGGTGGGGCAGGGTGGGGGAGGGGGTGGGGGAGGGAGTAGGGGGTGGGGTGGGGCAGGGTGGGGCGGGGTGGGGCAGGGTGGGGGAGGAGGTGGCGGAGGGGGCAGGGGGTGGGGTGGGGTGCGGTGTGTGTGTGTGTGTGTGTGTGGTGTGTTTTGGGGGAGGGGGTGGTGGAGGGGGCAGGGGGTGGGGTAGGGTGGGGGTGTGTGTGTGTGTGGTGGTGTGTGGTGGGGGAGGGGGTGGTGGAGGGGGGCAAGGGGTGGGGTGGGGTGGGGTGGGGTGTGTGTGTGTGTGGTGGTGTGTGGTGGGGGAGGGGGTGGTGGAGGGGGGCAGGGGGTGGGGTGGGGTGTGTGTGTGTGTGTGAATAGGTATAATTTTTTTCACTCCCTCTCTAACCCTCCACAATTGATTTATATGCTAAAATCCTCGCTTACACAATATATATAGGTATAATTCACGGGCTTTAGCTAAACTAGGGTTTTATAGAGTTTCGCTCCTACTACTTGGGCAATGACTATACTAGGGACCAAAGATAAATAAATAAATTGGATTCAAAGTAAATACTAGGAAATCCCAATTTATAACCGTCTAATTTATATCCTTTATTTATTTAATCACGATTCATTCCACTAAATAATCATGATTGCACTCAAATTTAATTATTTATAAATCACTCGAAAGAATGTGTTATTATTATTAAAGTTGATTACGGTATATTATGATTCCCCACGTTATGTTTTCGATACCCTCTTGGTTAAATAAATTTTCTCCTAACCGATTTTAATGAATATCTGATCAAATCCTTGATTCTAAAACTTAATTCTATAGGATTATAAAATAGTTCATCGGTCGGGTAAACAAATCATATAAGTCTATCAAGGGGTATCACAATCCAAATTATTTCTTGGACGTGAATTCCTCCAAATTATGATCTCATGCCTATTCACACAATGATTGACCAACTTGCGAGGATCTATTGTTCTAACATATAATTGAACTTCACCCATCGCAATCGAAGAAATAATTGTGAAAGAAATTTAATATCCATAACCCTAGGGATTAAGAATCTATGAACTTTTTGCAAACGATGTGAGATTTCCCATGTTTAATCACGAACATCCTTAGACTTGTAGGGGTGGGGTGGGGTGGGGGGGGTGTGTGGGGGGTGGTGTGTGGGGGGGGGGGAGGGGGTATAAACAATTAAAAAAATGGGCGTATGCCGCCTATTTGTGAGCATATGATATTCTTTAATAAAAGGCGAAATAGTAGTGCACTGTGTGCTCATTGTGTGGCCTCATCAATCTACAATACACTACATAACTAAAAGTTCAATAAAAAAGACGAGGACTTGCTTTATCTACACATAAGCATGATATATATACTCCAAACAACTGATCTCTTTATTTATCTACACATAAGCATTGAACAATGGTTAAACTTAAAACTAAAATAATTGGATAATAAACATCGGGAGGGGGTGGGGTGTGTGTGTGTGTGTGTGTGTGTGTGTGTGTGTGTGCGTAGGTGCGTAGGTGTGCATGTGTGTGGCGGTGGGTGGGGGTGGGGGTGGGGCACCCATTTAATAACTCTTTAAATTTTTGGAAAAAACATAATATTACAAAATTGAAACGAAATGGTATTGACGGAACTTACACATACGTTATAATATAGACGGAACATTTTTTTATCTGTACTATTAATTCAATTAGGTAAAACGAAATGTGTACTATTAACATTTTTTTTATCTGTACTAATAACATTTTTTTTACAGCAAAAATGTCTCCTTCAGATGTTAAGGCGAAGATGATGATGCTGTTTATGATGATGTCGTCTGGGTTCGGTGGTAGCGGAGGCGACGAAGGCTCCTCCGCCGCTAGGCTCCCCAAATATGGAAAATTTGGGATTACCGTCGAAAACAAGTCGGAGCTTTTAGCGAGATCCCTCGAGCTGCTAAAGACGGTCATCGGCCCGGGGTTTATGAGTTGGAAGGAGGTGCCGTATGAGCTCAAGTTATCTGTTTGGGCGGCACTACAGGTAATATTTATATGAATATTTCTATTTATATTTATTCGTAACTAACATTGTATTTGTTGGACAGGAACAATTCAACTTGGATCCAAAGCTATGCGATTCCGTCTTGGAGTAGTTGAGGGAGCAACACAAGACGTGGAAGAAAAATATGCGGACACGGTACTTTGGAAAAACACGAGAGTCCATTTTACAATGGCGCGGATCCGTCCCGCCCAAGGAGACGATCTCATTGGCACAATGGCAAAAGTTCATTGAAAATGAGATCGAGGATCGACAATTGGCATCTCGCCAATCGGGGAGGGAAAATCGGGCTAAAAAGACGGACGTGCACTACTCCGGTCGGACCTCTTACGCTGTGGTGGAGCATAGGATGCAGGTAAGATTTAATTTATCTATAACTACAGAAATATATTATTGGATATTACTTTACTTTGCGGGGCCCATACTAATTTTACTTTACTTTATTTTATTTCAGGGGGTAGGGAGTGGGCCAGGGGGTAAGCCACATAGGCTCGATACTTATGTGGCTCTTCGAACGAAGAAGGGGAAGGACAAGGAGGTGTCCCCGAGCGTCGCGACCACAATTGTAAGTAATCCGACAGTTTAATTATTGTTAATTACGTTATAATTTTTTAGTTTACTTATTTTACTAATCATGTGCTTTTTGTCGTTTCAGGCAAAGCTTAAGGAAGTGCATGAGTCACAGTCTGATGCCGACAAGGCATCTTTGCCCACAGACGCACTCAGCCAAGTGCTTGGCTCTGATCGCAAGGGGAGGACAAGGGGAGTGAGCTCGCGGGTGGCCAAATCTAGGATCATCGGATTGGAGACGAGCGACACCGGCTTGGCTCGAATGGTGGATTCACACGACGCGAAGCTGTCCCGTTTGGAGGCAACGGTCCAAGATATGTACGCATTCATGAAGCGTACGTTGGGTGGAGACCGTAAAGGGAAAGGGAAAGGGAAGGAGAAGGCGGTGGAGGAGGAGGTGCGGGAGGACGAGGCGCAGGATGACGAGGATGTGGACCTCGCTGCTTCATCACCGACACGTTCGTACTTCGACGATCCACTTCCCTATTTGACACCCTCCAACAGACCATTGTCGACAATTGGTTGGCCGAGCGTGTTCATATTGGACGTATTTGATGGCCAGCGGATATGGCAGGGGTTGAGGGACCCGAATATCGTCGAGGGTGGAATAGTCCATGGACATGTGCTTCAAGAGATGGAGTCCAGGGTGCTCGTCACGCATGTCATACCCGGGAAGGAGAACTCCCTATTGTGGTTGCGCGAACAATGCGGCACGACGTATATTAATGGGTGCATTAATTCGTATGTCGTGTGGCCTACACACCTCCTCAGTTTTATCCAAGACATGTAGTAACATTATTTTCAAGTTTGTCCATTTTAATTATATTTGGATTATATCGTCATGTATATTATTTTTACTTTGAATATTTGGATTATACTGTCATGAATATATATTTGCATTATCTTTAGTTTGTGTTGGATATATGATGTTTGGAACAGGTACAACGTTGCTATAACAGGTACAAATATACTGCTGGGCAGTGGCAGTGGCCATACTGCCCAGCAGATTTTTTTTAAATTCTGCCCAGAATTGTCACGGTCATTGACCGTGACAATTTTTTTAAAAAGGGTCACGGCTTTGTCACGGTTATAAACCGTGACAAACGTGTCACGGTCATTGACCGCGACACGACCGTGACACAAAACGCGAGTTTTGTGTCAAGGTGACACGACCGTGACAAAAAAAGTAGTCTCGCCTCGAAATGTCACGGTCATTGACCTTGACAAGGTGGATTTGTCAAGGTCAATGACCTTGACAAATGGGCAGATTTGGTATAGTGACATGAGTCACGCACATACCTACGCTCCCATGATCAGCAGACTTATTAACTTCTCAATAAGACCTTCTCTGACCTATGTCCTCGAGGTACCAATCTGAATCCCCCCCCCCCCCCCCGTAGGCACACAAAGATTAGATGGCCCTGAACGAACGTCGACCTCCCATGATAGCAAGTATGGTAGGTATGTTATACATAGATAATTACATATACTAAGCATTCACACATCTTAGATATCACAATATTTCATTAGCGGTATACTTCCCGTTCTTATACCAACACTTAGTGTTATACAAATCACAAGTCCCTAATTTATATGTATTTAAATTATCAATTATTCTCACTTCGTGATTAGTTACTCGCTTCCCAATCCACAAATGTCATCCAGTTTAAGACACCATTCTAAGTTTTACTCCTCAATGTACCCCAATCTCCCAACTATACCCACTAGTTAATAAGGAAAGGTTATCTCACCATTTAAATAAGTCTACGGGATACTAGAAATCAAATCAGGCCAAAAAGGCCATTCTGTCAACTCGTTAGAAGTCTCGTTCAAACGAGGTCATTCGAACGAGTTCGTTCGAACGAAGGACTTCGAACGAAATACCAACTCGTTAGAAGTCATAATGTCATCTCGTTAGAAGTTCGTTTGAACGAGGAAGTTCGTTCGAACGAGGTCGTTCGAATAACCTGGGCAGGTCTTCTAACGAGATGGCAGTTTCAACCCAGAAAATCTCAATTCCATTTTTCTCAATTCTTCTCTCCTCTAAGTCCACCCTAAGAACATCCAAATTGTATTTTAACGTATATAAACCATTTCTAATCACCCTAGATCATTCCTCAACACATTTAAGGGGTCAAATCTTACAAATTATCATGGGATTAACATGAATCTTCAAATATTTTCCCAAACCCTATGAACATAAACTCCAAATTTTCTTATGACTAATTACTCATCATAAATCCGTTTTTAATTCATCATATACAACTATTCAAGTATTAACTCAGTCCGTTATCATACTACATGCAAATCCTAACCCAAATTCAAAGTTTCTCCAACAAATTTCATGGGTTTTCTTCAAAAAGATCAATATAAGATAATTCCTACACTAAGCATGGAAGACATATTCAATGCATTAAAAATACTAAATCACTTGCCTTAGATTGTTCTTCAGAATTTGATGTTGAAGGTTGAAGGTTGATCTCTCCCCTTTCTCTACAAATTTTCTCCCAAGGTTGAAGATAGTGGTTATGGGTTTTCTTTTGGGAACCTCCTCTAACTCTTCCTATAACTCCCGTAGCCCTCTAACTTGCCAAATGCTGATAATGGGCTTAGTGGGTTACTAAATAATGTATAATTAACTCTTAAAATTCGTAGGCTTTAATCCCCAAAATTTCAAAATTACCAAAATACCCTTTTAAGTTGCCGGTATGGCCCAAAAATACCCCGGTACCCAAACAAAACCCCCGGCTAGTGTTTTCTGACTATTTCGACCCTTTCGGACTCGTTGGCGCATTCGAAATGACCATACGATTGATAAAAATAAAATTCACTTTTTAATTCAAATAAATTTTATTTCTGACGCGACTGACACGCACGTCCCAACTAAATTTCCCAAATTATCGTATTTTAGTCTCACGACAATTTTAATATTTTCAATATTCATATATTGCCATATATACACATCGTAATCATAATCAAATACCAACTCACATCTCGCTAGTATTTATATCCGGATTAATTTTCAATTAATTCACATTTAATTTAATTAATCCCTTAAATAAATATCATAAAAATACGGGGTATTACAGGTACTTTGGAAAGGATCCCCTAACTGGTGCTCAAAATACTATGTCTTCTTTATATTCTTCTAAGCAAAACATATAAAATAGTAATTCTTGAAACCAAACAGTCACAAATCTGTATAGATATAGCATATTTTAGAATTAAGATACAGAATAAATATTATATATATATTTAATGTTTTGGGAGTAAACTGAGATTCTTTGATATTGAGTTAATGTTCTTTTGAGTCTTAAGCTTCATCGGTGAGGCAGTTTTGATCTCGAGGTTAATTTTTGTGGTATATAATTAAGTTTTATTCACTGTAAGCCTAATAATAACAAATTAAAAAAGTATTAAGATGATGCCTATATGCGCCATGGTTTGCAAATCTGGGGACATTCCCACTGTTTCAACCCAATGCATCCCTGCATTGGACATAGGCAAACAGGTATATCACAACCCTTAAACCAATCTAATGGTGAAGATCTATGGAATAACCTATAAACTTTGTTATCTTCTAATCTCTTTTCAATCAAATTGAATATGCAAAACTCATATCATTCCTTAATTCGAACCTGCAACACGCATGTCATAGCGGAGTCATACCATTCTTGTATTTGTGACAACCCTCTTTAGTGGAAAAATAAAAACCCAAAATGTAAAATGAATCTCACATAGTCGTAAATTAATTTGAGGAATTATAAATATTACACAGTAGTGAATGGTACTTTGGGAAGGATCCCTAACTGTTGCTCAAAATACTATGTATGCTTTCTATTCTTCTAAGCAAAACATATAAAAAAGTAATGCTTAAAACCAAACAGGTTAAATCCATTTATGAGGCATCACAAATCTGTATAAATATAACATATTTTAGAATTAAGACACAGAATAAATATTGTACATAATTTGTTATAGGATTTACACTTTACATAAACAATTTTTTAATTTATAGATTATTATTCATTCATTCAAACCCTCAAGCTAAATATCTGGACTCACCCGCACTTGCAACGCACGTGGGCAAAACTAGTATTACTTGAAAAGAGCATAAAACTTAAGAAGTGATAATTTGACTCTATTATCCCTACTGTTGCTCGTATATCCATTCCTACCGTTGATCATATTTATTCATTACCCATATTATCTCTCTATCATAAAAACACACGAAGTCAGTCTTGTAACTGAACGGGTGCTATTAGGTTCCAACTCGTCTCTCCAGTTTCCCCCATCCCATCAATGGATCCTAAACGACTTAAACCCCTTAGTTTCCCTGACATTGATTTTCCTCAATCTGAACAGTCCAATAAAGCATTTCGTTATATGTACTCCACCAAATTTCTCAACAAAAATCGGTTATTGCTCTTGATTGAACCTCAACTATAGACATGGGATTTTTAATAAATATATTTCTATTTCAAATGTTGATGTGTATTCCTTCAACTTGTATCGTGTTTATTCTTTGGATTGTGAGTTACCTACTCCAATCAGATTACCATGTACTACAATTTCAGTCGATATTCTGTAAATGGGTCAAGTGTTTTAAACAATAGTCCCTATTAAATGCCCTTTATATGTTTGAACAAGTGTACTCAACAATTCTAACCCTTGTTTAAGGTATTTAAATTAAGAATTGGGTTTCATACCAGCTCTTTTATTGATTAGGTAAATAATTTTTATTTTTGTCTTTAGCATAATTTTTTTAATGTTCAGTTCAACATCTTTTGAATATTACATGGTTTATTTACATTTATTTTTTATGTTTGTTTTTGGTTCATTAGATGTGCACAACAGTTTAAGCCAAATTAACATAGGCATAATAGCCACAAGTAGCGAGAGTAATGATACTCTATTTGGGTGTCAACACGGTGCAAGTCCTGAAATGATGAACTCTCCTTATAAAACAAAAACCACCATTATTGTTTGGGTAATACTAGTGCTACCCCTTTTTGTTACCCTTGACTTCAAATTATTGTACCTTGCTTTGTCTTTTATGCCCGAACGGGACCCATACAAGTAAAGACAAAGCAAAGTACAACACTTTGAATTTGGGGGTAACAAAAAGGATAACAAAAAGGGTTAGCCTAACATTATCCTTATTGTTTAGATAATAATATCTTGAGATTATGGTACAAGTATCATCCATGGAAGTTATACTTTGTAGTTAATATTTTTTTAGAAACTAACCTTATTTCATATAAAATCATTAGTCAAAACTCAATACTAATAAATTATATAGAAAATACTCCACCGGCCCCATTTAAGAGTCTTTATATGACTTTAGCTTTTATTTCCCACTTCTCTATGGTCAAAATCAAGATGATTACGACCATGAACGAAATGCCCTCGACACGACATGACACAAAATCCTGTTTTTAACCAAACACAAACACAATCCAATAAACATGCGACGCAACAGAACACAACTCGATTTTTTTTAACATAGCACAAACATGACCCAAATAAAACTTGATACGATACGACCAATTAAAACACAACATTACATGACACAAGAAGAAATCTTATTTTTTTACCCTAACACAAATTCAACTGAAATAGGATGCGACATAACACGAAATCATATATTTTACCCAACATATGAACAATAATACATTTCTAAGTATTTATTATGATATATTAATGTTTATGTATAATCATATATTTTTTAGTATTAGTTAATGTATATTTTTTAATTTATACTATATATGTTAACATACGTATGGATAAAAGTGTATGTAAATATTGTTTTTCTATTTGCATCTATGTGCGAGGGTTTAGAGTAATTTGTGAACATCAATTTGCAACTTAATGATTATACTTGGATTTTATAGTAATGAATATATTAAGAAAAATATAAAACGATATTCTCTGTTAATCCCAATAACGCTTGACATTTGTCTAACATGCATACATACATACAAACACGTTGTTTCTATTTTATTAATAAGATTATGTGTTTATGAGAAAAACGTATTATTTGTACCCAATATTAAATGATACAGTAGTGTAGATACTGTGTAAATGAAAAACATATACTTATTATTCATATATGTTAATTTTTACCGCATGTCATTATGCATTCCGATTACATTCGAAAGCTATATACCTGCATTGAAAAATTCTTCAAGTTCTACATCAGAGGCAAATTACTAAAAGATTATGATCGAAAACTGGGACGCTTTGTTGCTCATAAAGTAGAGGAAGTAGAAGAAACATCGAACACTAATAAACATTAAATGCAAAATATTTGACGCATTGATTTTCATCTTTTATCTTCATACTTTGGTGTTGATCTTATATCTTGATCAAAACATAATTTTACTCATCTTCAAATCATTTTTTGGAAGTCGGATTCGTTGATATGGATTTATGAACTCATTATACCCTTTTAAACTTATTATGCATTGCTCGATAATTTCATTCATTATATTGAATTTCTTTACTTTATTTTCGTCACATTCATTGTTATGTGTCTAAGGTGTTACATTATCAAATTTTCTAATTATAAAGCATTTTCCACTACTTTATCTCATCACGTTGAATATCTAGATTTGCTCACATGTGCAACGGGCACAACTAGTTTATGTAAAATAGAAGTGGAACATCATGAAAATATGAGACGTGGCCATTTTCTTAAATGTTGCAATGACTCCCACGGTCCGTTTGTCTCTCCTCTAACTCTGAATTGGAAATTGTCTATCCTCCGAATTGGAAGTGCCCAAAGCGATTCGTTTACTTGGTTTGATCATCTAACCTAAACACTTTCTGTGTGTCTAACCCAAATAGTCCCCACCTCTTCCTCTCCCATTCATAAAGTCAAACAACTAAATTCTTATTGCTTTCCATTTTCGCTCTATTCATTACCCATTTCCCCTCTTCAAACGGTTTTATATAAGTTAAGAAAGATGTGGTAGAAGTGATGCTCCCATTTTCATTTTGTCAAAGGTACATAGTTTTGATTTCTACTGTATCGAATAGCAACTTCATGAAAAGCACAACTCCTTCATTTCTATTTCATTTCCGCCATGAAAACCATTTCCATATAGTTTTCATCTCTACTATGATTTCTCTGTATGTCCTCTTTTTTTATGTTCACCGACTGTCGGGCATATTATTTTCTTCCAGGAAATTGTTTCAATTGATATTTGGAACGCTCATATTAAACGTAATCTCTATGTTACTCATTTGTATGTGATGAATTTCTAGGTACCTACAGGTGTATGTATAAACATAGTAATGTTTTTTTCTATTGCACACTACCTGTTTGGTAATATACCATTTAGAAATTAACTTATTTTAGTAACTACTATTTTAATGTTTTTTTATGTGTTTTGCTACTGATGATTCTACATCTTTGATTCACATGGTTTATAACAAATCAAATTCTCCTTGGATATTAAAGAAGTAATTGCATATTAGTAATAAACTCTGATGGATTCTAATAACTATTTTAATGTTTTTATGTGTATTTCAAAAGAAATTTTGTCTGTATACAGTGAATCTTAAATGTTTGTACACTTAACATACAAAAAAAAAAATTAAAGGTTTATCATGTATTCCTATTCAATCATGTACCTTATTTATTTACTATGAAATTAATAAGAAACTGTTGTCTTATGAAATCATAATGTAACTTATATTATATATGTAAAACTTTGTACTTTGCAAAAAGTAATTTCCTTGTTATAGATATGCGGGAAGCGTGAGATGGTTCAATTAAACAACAAATTATATATTTTAATTTCTTTCCAAATTAAAATTTGACAAAGTGAAATTAAATTAAAACACACACTTATGATAATTTCACTTAAACCATTTTAATTAACCCAAGTCCTAAAAATTTGCGCAAGTCATATTTTCAATTTTACCAAGTTAGGCCAAACCAATTTTATCAAATGAAATTAACGACTTGAATTAACTACACATTACCCAATATTTAATTTAGCACCGAATTAAACAAGTAGTGATTAAACCAAATTTTATCTTTTTACCTAAGCATGCGTTCTAGGAAAAAACCTCGGACGGCCCTAGCCTCAAATCCACTAAAGTATAGTTTTACAAATACAAGACAGTAAGACTTACAACACTCGACTCGATCCCTCTCACGCCCTGACGCTCCTTCTTGTATACACCTCCGCCTAGCGAATAACCACGGAGCTCCACCGCGGTCTCGGAATTCACCGATCGGACTTTTTATGGTCACCGCCACCCGAACAAGGAGCCTTTATCCAAGTGGGTAAATCAACGCAAACTTCTTCTTTGTGGGATGTAGAAGCAAACCCAAATGAACTCTTCAAACGGTAGAGTAATACCCGGTGCCAAACATTCCGATCAATGATATATATATTGAAACTTGGAATAAACAATATGGGTGTAAACAAGTGTTTAAATGATTTTTCCTGAAAAATAATAACACTTAAACCATGAACTTGTCCTTTTTGGAATTATGCTCTCAAACTCTCTTAGAGATGGAATAGTATGAAAAAGTTAAGTTAAAAAACTTGGTTCCCTCACTTACATATTCAGGTAAAAAGTTACTGGGAAAAGAAGTGGGAAAGTGGGAAAAAACTGCTCAAAACTACAAATTAACTGTTCCCGCCAAAACTCGTTCGAACGAGATTTTCGTTCGAACGAAGTCTCGTTCGAATGAGCCTTCTAATGAAGTTCCAGTGTGAACTCGTTAGAAATCTCGTTGGAACATGATTCTCATTCGAACGACATTCCAGTGGCCAATATGGGAACTCGTTCGAACGACATTTTTGTTCGAACGAAAAACTCGTTCGAACGACAATTTCCAACGAACTTCTAGAAAGTCTGAATTTTGATTTTTAGCCCAGAAACTTTATATACTTGATTTTAAAGTTTTAATGAAACTCTCTGAAAATAAACAATAATTTAAATTTCACCTAATATAAAATGTTCCAAGCTCCTATATATATATATATATATATATATATATATATATTCAAAATGCATTCATACCTTAGGAGCAATGGAATCAATGTTGTTGACGTAGAAACGAGGCACAATAAACTCGGTATTTGATGAAGCTTTAATATCTTGGCCGCTACGTCTTCAACTTTAGTACGTCATAGTCTTGAAGGATGGTCAATAACTCTATCTTATGACTCAAACGTTTATGTCCGGAATTGAGCCAAAACTAATTATTGAATTCTAGCAATATACTTTATTGAATTCTAGCCAAGACTCAATTGGAAATTTGTCAAGACTCAATTGGAAATTTGTGTCCTTACAATATACTTTATTGAATTCTAGCAAATGAATCACCGATATGTTCACCATTAGTAGGAGATACATGAATCACTGCTTTATAATCTAATTATTTCGTCACTTCTTTATTTCATAAGAAATTAATGACTTAAGGATATGTGTAATGAAATGAGAACCGACATTCTATCATAGACTTTACCATATTTAACATGAATAAATCATCTTCAAACTACCTAATGTTAAAAAGCATAAAATATTTTTCGATCAGTAATTTCGGTAGCCAGTATAAACCTAAATTAAATGCCATAACGAGTTCAATCAATACATTGTCTCTATACAGTGTATCTGCAATGTCTGTACACTTAAACTTACGACACATCCTCGAGGGTTCATCATGTATTCCACGTAGGTAAACTTAAGAAGAAACTAGGACAATGAACTATTGTGTCTTCTCACTTGGCTTTGGTGGGAAAGGATGCCAAATTTCATGTCGAACTAGTGGCTATATTGTCCAGAATGCACATACCTCAAATCTTGGATCATTGGCCCATCTGTATTGGAGAGGATTCCTGATGGGAAGATTGTGACTTCATTAATGCTACCTTTCATCAATTTAATACTTTGCGACATTCAGCAACCAAAACATGGAACGTTTATCCTTCAGTCCCTGTAATCAAGTCTCCGTCTTCTTCTCCCTGAAATTCCAATAGTCGGCATTCTATCACATCGGTACTTAATAAATTGAACTCTACTCCACTGACTAAAATTCTATCTCTGAGGTCACCCGTCATAAGAATCCATGGTGCCCGAACCCAGAGTTCTCAGACTGAGGATCCAAAGCTAATTGTCAGTGTGGCAGAAATACAGGCACGACAAGTGGGGTAGCAGACACTCACGCCGTGTGAAACACGAGAGGTTGTGTTCATCTCCCCTGAAAGTATTAGAGGAAAAAGAAGGCTTTGATTTCATCTTTGTTATCCTCATCACCACCTTGACCTTATAAATGAAGATAAGTTTAACTTTATTCTCAAAAAGTACAAGGCTCATTCTTGACAATTTATCCTTCCTTCCCTTCCTTTTTCGGTCTTATTTTTTGGCAGACATTCTATTGTAATTGTCAATTGTAATAAGTATTGATAAAAAAAAATTCAAAGTTTGTGTGGGCATTTTTTTCCTTTTTCATTCATTCTTCTGCTATCTGTTATATTTTCTATTTTCTTTCAATTCTTATTAAATAAAAAGGTCACAAAACCTCTATAGTTGGGAAATTTTTTTTCTTAAAAACTAGAATTTCAAATGCATTATAAATGGCTGCTCATCCTAATAATTTAGGGGCTAAGTATTGTCTTAGCTTGGGGACACTTAAACTACAAAATAGCTCTTGGTAATTTTGATTTAAAAAATATTCAACACCTAATTCACCCTAACGTCCCACCATTGCGTTCAATAAAGTACATTTCTAAACGGTCAAATATATACCATAGAAATACACAGTCTTATGTATTTGTGATGCTTTGAAACATTTTAGTTTCGTATGCTAGGGCTGTTGTGCTCAGCTTTCACGTCAAGGCTATGACAATTGACTATTCTGAATGTGTTTTTATCTCTCAGGAGCGTAGATATGTGCATGACCCATGTGATGTGACTGTGTTCGCCTCCATTGTTTTGTGATTTTCTATTATTTGAGTACGATTCCTGAGAGATTCGGAATGCGTGATCCTTATGTACGTGATGTACTGGGATGGATAGCAGAGTGTGTGTGCACTGCAGCTTAGTCTCGGGGTGCTTGTATTGTATATTTATGACGTGTATAATATACACTTAAATAATGAGAACTTTCATGTTGGTATTGTGAGTATAATTATGGTAATGTTTTGAGAAAATATAACGGGATAACCGGTAGTGAATTGTATTGCTAATAATTGAAAATCCGAGTTTAAGTAAAGCAGTCTATTTAGTTGATAACGCTAGAATGCCTAATGAGAATCGAGTAGTAAGGGGTAGAACTTATTACGGTTTGGTTAGGTATGTATGTCATTTAGATGTGTACGGTACGTTAGGAGTGCACATTTAGTCGAGAGGTGAGAATTTCATGTGAGTGCACGTCCTAACATGTATTTTGCATTCGTAGTTTTTATGTATTAAAGCACTTGCTATTTTTTTTAAAATACTCTCCACTTTCGGGCTCTGAACCGTTGGCTTTCAAATCTATTTTTGTAAAAACCATTTTAGGTGCCCAGCCACAAGGACACCATGTTTAGAATCCTCATTCAGGTGACGAGTTGTAGCTGCTTGTGGAAGTTACAACACTTTGCTAGTAGACGCTTCATCTATCTTGACTCTATATTCAGCTTCCATCAGTTGTAGTGCATGTCGCCCATTTCTATTAGAAACATTTCCTATTTCAGATTTTCAGACTTTTGGCACGTAATTAATTCAGGATACATTGTTTTACTTATTTCAGTTGTGGGATTGTTGTGAGGAGTTTTCCTCCGGACTTATTATTATTTTGTTGGTTAATCTATTGCTTCGTTATGGTGAATGGTTATATTATTCGTTCAAAATTCTTTTATTGCATGATAACCAGACTTGATTTAAAATTTGGCAACTTACTTTTTAAATGCTAGGTGGTTAGTAATTATAAAAATATTTTCGACAGTGATGTTATTAACTGAGCCAACTTGGCATTTTGATTTAATTTAATAAAGGAGTAGCTACCCGGTATTTAATTAGTCGGGGTGTCACAGGTGGTATTAGTTTTTTTTTATCTCCCTCATAAATCTTCATATTCTTTGGGAGGGAAACTAAATGTTTGGTAACCCAATAGGCGAAAGCATTATCTCTCCCTCCCTCTCTATCATCCCCATAACTCTAAATCGATTTCTCTACTCCTATAACATGACTCCAACCCCAAATCAAATGTTAACACCCCAATCCCAAATCAACCCCTGAAACCAGAGGTATTTCACAAATAACTGAATCTTGCGCATTAACCCCTATTTGGTTTACTGGTTTTATTAATTTACTGTGTTCATATATTTTAATGCCAAATATCTATGAATTTTGATAGAGTGTTTATGAGTTTCATCAAGTGCTTGTGAATTTTACTAGGTATTTGTGGGAATTTAAAAAAGAAGTTTGTCCATGAATCTGTCAATTGACAAATTATGACCATCTTCGAATTTTGTTAAGGTATATGGACTGCATTCAATTGCTTCTTTATACCGATGGATTTTTTTGTGAAACACAAAACTAAGCGGGGCTCATCACTCGGTAAAAATGTTCACAAAAGGGTCTCTCTATAATTTTATATTCATTTTTTTAACTACATCATGCAAATTGCAGCCAATTTACTCCTCTCTCTCTCTCTCTCTCTCTCTCTCTCTCTCTCTCTCTCTCCTGTTTAAGGTTTTGTTGTTCGATGAGCATATTTTATGCTATTTGTAATTTATTCAAGCAAGAAAGTGTTAACCGTGTCTTTTTTAATCTTTACAGTGAGATTATAAAAATACAAGTTGGATCCAAACTACACTTGCTATTGTTTTCGTTGTATAATTGTAGAGGAGAAATAAAAATTATGGGATTTTCTGAATTTTTCTTTATTGCATAACACAATCACTATCGCCATTTGTTAAGGTAGAACAATGATTTTTGCAAAATTACTATCACAATAGTCTAACTCGCGCATCGCGCATGTTTTCATTGCATTATAACGTAATATGTTGTCTTTGTACTGATATATTGCATATATGTTGTTTGTCTTAAGTTAGTAGACAATCTGACATGGAGGGTTGGCCTTCCAAGTATAGGATATTTCCACAGGCTTTGTTTCATTACCAATTGGATATTATTTGATGTTGTGTGGACCTTAATATCACATGTGGGTAATGATGAAAATAAATAGAAAAAAATGTGTTATTTAATTATTTATTTGGTAATATTTGCCCCTTGTATATGTCTTATTTGGATTTGGATGGGAACTTTGTAAAATGGTAATTTGAATACGCTAATTTACATTTTCTCTCTCTTTTTTTAATAGTATGTTAGAGATGTAGTCGAGTATAAAAAGCCTCCACTTTGGGATAATAAATTTAAGGTATTTTTTCCTTCAATGCACATGTGCCTATACTGGAATATTATTTTACTAGGGGGAGTTTCTCGAGTGTTTGAACTAGGTATAACATATTGGAAGAGTTATGTAGAAAAGAGAGAAGAATGGATGAATTTATATGCATCAAACTCACAATAGTTATTGTTTGGCAATTTGTGTTTGTTGGATGTTTATGTCTTCTTTTTTTTATATCTTATTGTTTTACTTTAAAGAATCAAATTAGTAGATTGAAGGTACACCATATTGAAAGTGCACAAAACTAATTACATAATCTTTCACTTCTAAAATGGTCATAAAGAAAATATTCCATTTATTGATTTCATTATTATATATTACATGGGTAATACTAAAACTATACAATTTGTATGCATTGAACATATTAAGTTATGGTGAACGAAATGAACGCAAAGTAGTTATTTCAAGTTGTATACAAATTAATCACAATTTTACATAGTTTTTGTACTTTACATATGTAAAATTCATTTAATAAATTCAGGATTTTTTTCTTTTAATACATTATTAATTTTCAATTTTAAACTTAAATATAATTTTAATTAAAAGGTAGACTTTACCGAAAAATGTTAGAAAAAATCGTCACTTTAACTGAGACATGGCAGCTTAATTTAAAATTTTGAAAAAAATCTAATATGAAATAGAAGTCAAAAGAAAATAAATACATGTGTCCCCCCCCCCCCCCCCCCCCCCACACACACACACAAAAAAAACTGCAAACTCCGGGACCCCCAAAATCCCCAACCGCACTACTGTCTTATTGGCCGACAACCTTTTCACATATTTATTAGATTGATACACATATATTATGTTCATTCTTTCTTTACTCTCTTTTTCCCCTATTTTTTTGTTCTAATATAAATTGTGTGGGTGGATGCTATTTGTAATTTATTCAAGCGAGAAAGCATTAACTTTGTTTATATATTTTTTTTAATCTGTACAGTGAGATTATTAAAATACGAGTTGGATCCAAACTACAATTGCTATTGTTTTCGTGGTATAATTGTAGGGGTGATATTCAAATACTTTGAAAAATAAAAATTATGGAAATTTTCTGATTTTTTCTTTTTTTGCAGAATACAATGTCTAACGTAACCATATCCATGGCGACCAAAGGATTTGCCATGTATCTGCTAACAGGATTCGCTTTAGCTCTCCTATCTGTGTTTGTTATCAACAATGGTGAAAAACACAGGTACCCATATGTTCTTTCATATCAAAGCTCAATTTATATATATATTTGTACCCCATTTGCCAACTTATTTGCCATTTTCCATGATAAATAAGGATAACCAAACGGACCCTTATATATTTTGACCTATGGTTTTTAAAATAGCAAAAGAAATCGGTTTGAGTTGATTTTTTTAACAAGTCCTCTGAAATGTTTAAATATCACACAAAAAAATCAAAAAAAATATTTTTTACTAATTTTCAATTTTAAGGGGTTTGTAGGAGATCCATATATATATATATATATATATATATATATATATATATATATATATATATATATATATATATATATATATATATATATATATGTCAATTTATTTCGTATAATCACATAAACTCAGTTATGTAAAAAGTTATCCATGACTAAGTCATAAAAGATGAATTACGGTTCATGATAAAGTATCATTTTAAATATATTTTTTTGGTGCAATAGCAAGTGCTTTCACTCAAGCTATGGTTGGTCTTGGGTTTGTAACATGAGAGCAGTCTCTCCATATATGGGGGTAAGGCCAGCCGAGATCCGCCTCTCCCAGACCTTGCATTTAAACGCGAACCATGGTCACTGTGTACGACCTTTTTTACTTTATTTTTTCACATTTTAAGATGTCAATTTTGTATTAGGCAAACAAATTGTGTACAAACTGTCTATTAAAAGATATTGTGAATGTAGCAAGTGGAACTCAGTATCTAACAAATCAAGTTACTAGCACATTAATTTGTCTACTAACGTTTTTATCTAACATTATTGCTAGTGACCCTTATTTTTTTGTGTGTTGGAACTTTGGGGGGACAATCTTTGCTGGACTTTGAAGCTATATGAAGGCTTCCAAACAAAGTTACTTCTGATTTTTATGAGGCAAGGGTGTAAAGTTAAAATGAAACATCAAAGAATTTATCTCCTTAATTTATATTTTTTGTGGGCTGAATTCAATGTTTCAAGTTATTATTGTACTATTTGTTTCTTTGTTTCGGAATTTTAAGTTAGGTTTTGGGTGTATGTGTGGTGCAGGTATGATAATGGGGGCATCAGCATCATCAGTTTGGTACAACTTAAGAGTGCCACACCCATGCAGAGAAGTGCCCATCTTAGACTATGATTTTGCCCTTTTGTTTCAGCCCATGCTCATGTTAGGCATTACCATTGGTGTATCTCTCAGTGTTGTCTTCCCCTATTGGCTCATTACTGTCCTTATCATCATTCTCTTCATAGGTATTTTCTATTTTTACAGATTCTCTTTTCTTAAAGTTATAGTTATTAGCATTCTAAATTTTACTCGAATAAAATGACATTTATTGATACTATCTGAATATTTTTAGAATCAGAGAATACTGTTAGAATCTTGACTGAGTGGTGGGAAAAGATAAAATAATGGGGAAAAAAAGAATATATTGTTGTTGTTGGAAATAGTCTCACCTTTTAAAATTATTTTGATAGCTTACAAACATAGGATACTTGGACCATTGGATCATAACATATGTTAATATATACCTGTTGTTACTTCTAGCTCTCCCTTATTATTCTTTTTTCAAATTATTTATTGTAAACATCAATCATTGATGTGTCTGTTTTTTATATCAAACTTTTTTTTGGTAGAAAAAGGAAATACAAACAGCAATCAAACACGGGCAATCAACACATTCTTTCAATGGGAGTTCCAGAAGCATCTTCTTCCTTCTTTGGCGAGCCAAGCAGCACAACAGTTATCTTCTCTTAGGATATGATCGACACTCGCCTTAGTGATCTTCCTTAACTCGATACAATCCTCGATGATGTTTGCCAAAGGGTGACTAGTTCTGTCCTCATTATTGATGAGATCAACAGCAATCTGGGAATCCAACTCAAGTTGGCCATGATTCCAACCTTTCTCATAGGCCAAGTTTAAACCAAAAAGTATGCCTTCGAGCTCAGCATTGAGGGCACCCGTACATCCCTGCAATTTGCCAAAAAAGCCCACAATCCATCTTCCCTGATCATTCCTATCGAGACCTCCAAAAGATCCCTCCTTAGCTGTCTCATCCCAACTCCCATCAGTGTTGATTTTAATAGTGCCTGAAGGAGGAGACAACCAAGAGATGAATAAAGTGTGACTCACCCGTATTTGAGATTCATTTTGGCCAAAAGCTTGCCGAATCTCAGAGGCAAGTTTTTGGCTAAGATGCATAATCAAATACGGGGGAGTAACAATGTTATCAAAAATAATTTTATTTCGAGCTTTCCAAATATTCCACAAGTAAGAGATAAAGAAAACATACCAATTTTTATCCTCATGATTCCAAATATTTTGGACAATCCAATCATGTAAATTCAGAAACATACCTCTATGCCAACCCTGTGCAGGAATAGAATTTTGCCAAACATCATGTGCCACATGGCAGCCTCTAAAGACATGATCTAGGTTCTCAACATTCTGACAGTTATCACATTTATTATTATCGGTGAGGCCCCTAACAACTTTATGATGATTAGTGAGTAGTTTACGATGAGAAATGAGCCACAAGAAGGTTTTAAGTTTATGTGGGTATATAACTTCCAGATTTTCTTCCCAATTTTCTTGTGGGTGCGTGTGTGTGTGTGTGGGGGGGGGGGGGGGGGGGGCATTTAGATCAATATTCACGAGTTAATGGAAAACTTCCCATTCGCACTAAGCCCCCAACTCGGCCTGTCAGATTGACTGGCCACACGGGGAAGCGGGTTACTAGTGATATCTTGAAGGATTTTGGGGGTGAGGTTACTAGAGATCATGGTGCGGTCCCACTTCCCATCACTTTGGGTTATCACAACTAGGCTCACCTAGCGGCATAGTTCTACTGCTTTCGCATAACCAATCCTTGAAAATGTGGATGGAGTTACCGTTACCCACTATCCATTTGGTATTTCTATAGAGGGACTTACGACACTTGTAAATGCTTCTCCACACATGGGATGCATTTGACTTCTTCGGCTGATTCCTAGGATTGGGGTCAGTAATATACTCATTTTTCAAAACTTGGATCCAAAGGGGGTCCTTTTCAGTCATAACTCTCCAACCAATCTTAGCGACAATCGAATGGTTATTAAGCTCACTCCTACGTAGACCAAGTCCCCCCATTGTGTTTAGGTCTTCATACACTATCCCAGGACACAAGGTGGACCTTTTTATGACTTTCACTATCCCCCCCAAAGGAAATTTCTATTGATTTTATCAAGGGCGGCACATGTACTCTTGGGGAGTAATGTCATTTGCATGGAATAGTTGAGAATAGTGGATGTGACCGATTGAATCAAGGTTGCCTTACCAGCTAAGGAGAGAAGTTTGGATTTTCAACCCGTGAGGCGCTTACAGACTTTATCTACGACCTCTCTGTACTGGGCTTTTCCCAATCTACCATGGACAACAGGAATACCAAGGTATTTTCCCAAATTAGGGGTGAGCTTTTTGGCCCGCTAAATTGCAATACTCATTGAGAGTCTCCATCACGACCGAACATGAGGTAGTGTTGGCCTCCGTGAAGAAAATGAGGCCATCTGCAAAGAACAAATGGGAGATGTAGGGCGCTCGGGGTGAAGCTTTTAGGCCTTTCTAGGTAGGCCTGTAAACGGATCGGATTCGGACCGGATCAAGCAAATCCAAATCCAAATCCGTTTATGTTAAACGGATTCGAATCTGATCCGATTATCCGACGGATTATCTGTTAGGGTTCCGAATCCGATTTGTTAAGAATCCTTTAATCCGATCCGATTATTGTTATTGTTTTTTAAATAATAATTTTTATTAAAAAAACAAATAATGAATATGTCAAAAAATATAATTTTGACCACTTGATTTGCAACATTTTTTATTTCTTTTCTTATTTCATAATGATATTTTCGAATCCGATTTTTTATTTTCATCTCTTCATAAATTTAATTTGCAAATGTTCCCCCCCCCCCCAAAAAAAAAAAAATCTAATGAAATAAAGAACCATAAACAATATTCTAGATAAAAGTCCAACATTTATTCTTAGATAAAAAGTCCAACATTCAAAATCAAACTACCACCAAGATATAAGTCCAACATAGAAGCCCACCGTTCAAATATTAAACACATGATCACAAATAACACCAAGATCAAATCCAACATTCAAAATCCAAAAATTACAAACATGACTTTGATAAAAGTTCAAAACCAAACTACAAAACACATCTTCACTTCAACTTTCTCCTTCAAAGCCACCCTGAAAAACAAAAGAAAATAATGAACATTTATTCTTCAAACGTAAATACAAATATTGTAAGAGTATGTTGAAAATTACAAAAGAAAATATTGTCTTCACCTTTAGCATCTTGAAATTTATCAAAAACAGTCCATACTGATGATGTTCGCCCGCCTAGTCCTCTTTGATGGTCCTTGCTAATCGTCGTGTTGGCTATCAACGTCGATAAAATTATTTCCACCCGCACCGCTCGAATTTTGACAAGGATCCACTGAAGACATACCTACCAAACAAAATAGTAAATAACATTAATTTGAGACTGAAAAAAAATTGATTTAATATACACTCAACATTGTACAGAAAACTCTAAAAAATATAAACTGTACAAAAAACACTGAACATTAATTTGAGACTGAAAACAATTTGATTCAATATACATTCAACACTCTACATTAATTTGAGACTGAAAAAAAATTGTGAGCAACATGAGGATCTAGAAACATTCAAACATTAAAATCTAGAAACACTCAAACATTAATCTCATCCGCTATACCTATTTGCGGCTGGAAGAAAAATTGCTAGACGGTGTACAGAAACATTAATGTACAGAAAAATAAATAAATAAAACCATACCTGTAGGCTGTTTCCGGCGACGGACTGATCGGAGGCCTAGATCGGATGAGTGTGGGAGAGGTGTGTGCGAGATGAGAGAGAGGAGGAGAGGATGAGTGATCGGATCAGATGAGGGATTTGGCTGGGAGTGAGTGAGATGTGAGAGAGGCGTCGTGTGAGAGTGAGGTGAGAGTTTTAGAGATTTAGGCTTAGGTTTCTTTTAGTGTGCGTGTGTGGTTTCTTTTAGTGTGTGTGTGTGTGGTTTTTTTGTTATATAATATTATAAATAACTAATATAATATATATTTAAAATATTAGTAAATACAATATATATTAATATATATATATATATATATATATATATATATATATATATATATATATATATATATATATATATATATATATATATATATTATTAATTAATTGGATCGGATCATATGAATCCAAATCCGCTCCATTTAATAAACGGATAAGGTAATCAGATTTCTGGTTTGATCCAAATCCGTTTAAATGGATCGGATTCGGATTCGGATTCGGATAAAATCCGATCCATTGACATGTCTATTTCTAGTCGACCTTAGAAGATATCATCGATGATAGGTACTCCATACACATGACAAAGAGGTACGGGGATAGAGGGTCACACTGGCGTAGTCCCCTAGTGGGCTTGAAATTGGGGATCAAGGTCTCGTTCCAGAAGATAGCCGTAGACGTGTTAGTAACACAACTCAAGATGAGTTTGGCAAGCTTCTTGCTGACATTGAACCACCTAAGCACTTTCCTAAGGAAATCCCAACTCACTCTGTCGTAGGCCTTCTCAAGGTCGATTTTAAATATAACACCCTCGGGAGGAAGCTAGCTTGGGCCGGGCTAATAACTTTTCTAAGGATGGGTCTAAGTCTGTTGACAATAATTTTTGCCAAAATTTTATACGACACGTTGCAAAGGGTAATGGGTCTAAATTGGTTGATCGACTTTGGGTTCTCAATTTTGGTAATAAGGGTGATGTGGTTCTCATTCATATAATCAGGGACAAATCCGGTGATGAAACACATGTTAATGAACTTAGCTAGGCACGGATTAATATGTTCCCAAAAGTCCTGGTAGAAGAGGCGTTGGAACGTGTTAATGTCAAGGACTCGGGGCCTTGAGGGCTTTCATGGTAAATGTTGCTTTCTTAATGTCATCTAAACAAATGGGGAAATCGAGGGCATTATTTTGGTAGGAATTGAAAGCTAGGTTATTAGCCTCATGCAAAGGGGTATCTATATTGAGGAGCGGTTCAGCTTCGAAAAGATTTAAAAAAATTATTTATGTGGTCCGTGAGGACAGAATGGCTCTCAATCCAAACCCCATCAATGTTGAGCCCATCAATTTTGTTTCTTCTTCTTCGGATAATAGTGGAGGGGTGAAAAAATTTAGTATCATGGTCACCCTCAACCAACCATTGGATTATCGATTTTTGGAGAAAAAAATCTCTTCTTGTTTTAAAATAGAATTATATTCGTGCCTGAGGTTCCGCTCCAAGGTATCCAAATTGTGTGAAAAAGAATTTTTTTGGGCAATTTGGATACCTTTAAGCCTTCTTAAAAGTCTATTTTTATTTCTGAAAATATTTCCATACACATTCTTATTCCACCTATTTGCATTTTTAGAGGATTCCATAAGGTTATTATGTAGATTGTAATTATTGTTCCAACCTTTAATGATAGTGTCTTCGAAATCCTCTCTCTCAAACCAACAAGCAAGGAGTCTAAAAGGCCTACGAGGGGGGGGGGGGGGGGGGGGGGGGGGATGCACATGCTTACTTTCCATGTGAATCACCATAGGGCAGTGGTCCGATTCTTTCCTGGGAAGGTTATCCACCACAGCCTCGGGGAAATTGATCCTCCACTTCGGGTTAGTGAGGGTTCTATCCAGACATACAATGTTGTTGGCAAGGCCATCACGACTATTAGTCGAGGTCATACGTGGGCCGGTACTTCCTAAGTCGGTAAGATTACACTTGCTTATGTTAGTCGCAAAGGTGGTGCACCTGCTGGATGATGCATACCTGGTGTAGCTCTTTTTTCCAGAAGCATCCACATGGTCATTGAAATCACCAGTAACCTCCCAGGGAATAGAATACTTATTAGCCAACTCGATGAGGTTATGCCAAAGTCTTTGTCGTAGGAATGGAATGGGGCTGGCGTAAATGGCTGAGAGGAGCCAATCTTCATAGTTTCTCTTGGAAACGAGCAGGTGGATGGCTTGCCCCGAAATGGCGATGGTTTGCAGCCCCACCGTCTGAGGATTCCATGTCACCCAAATACCCTCGGTCCTGCCTACCGGGTCAGAGTAGACATTCTTAGAAAGGCCAAGATTCGTGAAGAAATTACCCATATGATTAAAAGGGATGTGGGTCTCAAGGGTGACAACTACCTTCGACTTATACATGTCGTTAAGCTCTTTGAACGTGGGTTTAAAAAGAGGTTTTCCGGCTCCCTAGCAATTCCAAACGATTATGGACATTGATGAGGTCTTTTGAAAATGGGAATGGGATCGTTTTCAGGCCAAGGGAGTCAGTTCTTCACTCTCTTTTGGGCTTCCTCTGTTGAGGGTACTTCTAACACTCAGTGCGTGTCTTTTGTCCTCCAATGGAATGATCTGACCCGGTTGAATTAGAAGTCGTATTTGGGCTGCCTCCCATTATGTTTGAAGGACTGCTGCACTGAGCTCTTGAGTTCGCACACTGAGCTCTTGAGTTTGTGGTGGATTATCTATCTGGAGGTCGCCCAGCATGGCAAGAGGAAAGGGTGAGTTCATTTTCGGAGGATTTTAGTGCTGTAGTGTTTTCTGAGGGAATAAGTTTGGATGTTATGTGGTTTTGTGGATTAGAAATAACAGGGGCACGGTCTTGGGGGTTAAGGGATAAAGGGAGGGTACTAATGGAAATATTTGCAGTTTGACTGGACGAGTGAATATGGGCAGATGTACGGTGTACCATTAATAGATGAACCGTCTGAACTAATAAAAGCCTGGTTTGAAGCGACCTTAATTAATATTTTATTAGTGGCTTGTAGAGAAGGAACTGCTTCCTCACTCAAGTTAAACCCATTAGTCAAATTGTAGTTTCCGTGCAAAAGTCAAGCTCAACCATAGTTGGTTCAGCCATACCCTGAGAAGAGTGTCCAGAGATGTCTGCTTCGCTCATTAATGTGTCGTCAGTGGATACTCTTTTTGGTTCAAAGCCACATGTGAGGTTGTGCGTGCGTGGCTTGCACGATCGATATAAACCCCAAGCTGGGTATTGTTCCTGGGAGTATGCGTCTTCACAGCTTTCTGAGCCGCTCTAACCTTTGTGGGGTCCACTTGGGATGTCACATCATTCCTCACATTAGAGACTTGCTAGGCATATGTCGCCGAACTTAAATCATACGGTCTAGGGCTGTGTTTTTGCACGAATTTCCTTTTTCCCTTATCAAAGCCACCTACACTTAAACTACTGTTACCCTCGAGCGGCGCATACCTATTAGTTGAAGTAGAGTTATTTATATTACTGTTATGTTTATATGAGTTGGCCTGGCTTGAGTGACGTCTCTCTCTGTTTTTGACTAGCATCCAAGGTCCATATACCTCTGTTTGAGGTAGACTATTGCTTCTCTCTGGGTATTGTCTAGTTGAATTTACGTTATTTTGACATCTCTTGTCCATCAGACGTAGCAGGAGTCACCTGCTTTTACAGATTACCCCCAACGGCCACATTTGGAGGTTCAGTGTTGGTGGTTGCCGGTTTCAACTTTCCAGTGGGGCAAAACTCACTCCGATGTCCCACTCTTCCACAATCAAAACACATAAATGGGAGAAACTCATTCTCAAACCTATATTTCCTCCCCTCCAACTTGTAGGAAGAAATCAATGGTTTGGCCAAGTCAACCTCAACACATATTCTAGTACCCACTTTGCTTCCAATCTGGAAAAGAGTTTTCTCATCAAACCACTCAATGGGTGACCTTGGTAGTCTGATCCAGAGAGCAGTAGTAGCCTCTTTGGATTCCTCTGGATTAAAATTAGGTTCCCATTTTCTCACTGTAAGATAATTGATTCATGATGATCCATGGTCCACCTGTTAGGACATGGTGATAATCTTCTCTGTTATCAAACTTGAAAAGAAAATGGCCTTCTTCCATGTCAACCACTTCAAAGTCCCCATTAAGATTCCTCCAGGTCAACTACTTCCATTATTTTATCTAATCATTATATTGAATCTTTGTTGATAGGGACATCATCTAGATCCTTTTTTAAAGGCCTTGGGATGTAGAAGGAAGAAACACTTTTGAAGGTTAGTTGTATAGATGATGGTACCTTTTGTTGTCGGGAGTGAAATTTTATTTCACAGTGAGTAAGTAGTTTCTTTTCAAGAAAAAAAAGTAAGTATGTACTTTCCTACTTTATGTGACAATCTCCAAAAAGGAGGTACTAATTTTTTTTATAGCAAAAGTGTATTTTGGTCTTATGTGTCAATCTTCTACCAACAGATGCTATTTTTGATACCATGCCCTCAAATGTGATGTAGTAAATCTTGTTATTTTATTGTCTTAGGTTCTTTTTTATAGTACTGCAAATTTGATCCCACCATCTGGTCCCTGGATTGTAGTTGGCATCAAATATATTTGTAATTCTGACAAGGGGTTGGAGATGGTCAACTTAAAATGAAGACACAAGATGACTGACAATAAATTAATGTAAACCATCTTTTAGACCAACTGTTTATATAGTATATACAAGCAAAAAAAATAGTCAATAGGAAAAAATTAAAGCATGATATTTTATTGATGTGTCATGTGTGTGTGTGTGTGTGTGAGTCTGTGTGTGTATTCACATGCATATGTCTATATATGTATGTGTATACAATTGCAATCGTACACACTTTAATGTTAATCAACTTTAAGGTATACATAATTAATAGAAAGTTCACTTGTTGGCATATGGTATCTATCAAAATAGGTCTATAGTAGTAGTACCTGCTTGTGAGTTGTACATTGTTTTGTCAAAATTCAATTTTAGTCCAACAATAAAAGCTAAAATTAGGAAATGAACGCGGGGATTAAAAAATGAATTAGTGTTCAATTCATAAATAACTGATTTTTTTTACCTTTGTTGTTGTAAATGCAGTCAGAAATGGAAAAGAAGCAAGAAACTTTTGTTAACTCCCGTGGCGAGCGTAAGTCACCTTATAAAATTCCAATGATTTTTTCCCTAAGATGAGCAATGAAATATTGAATATGATTTTGATTTGTTCATTTTTATTTTTTTGGTTTTCTTTTTTTCCCAGTTCTAAGTGTTTCAAGTGATACAGACTACGAGCCATTGTCTCCTAGAGAAGAGAAAACAACAATGGTGAGCAACGCCTACTTTAATCAGTTTGTTGTGTGTTTCCATCTACCTTAATGATGATGTTGATTTTTTTCTCTTATAATCTTTTCAGCAAATTTTTTTGGTTTAATCTAATGTGGAAAAGGATTTTGGTGCTACTAGTTGTATGGGTCGCTTTTCTACTTCTTCAAATACTCAAGGCAAGCCAAAACACAAATTCTGTGCATGTAAATTTGAACTTACACTTTGGATTAGAATATTAAATTTTACGTTCATCACTAACTCTTTTGCATATACATAATTTAATAATCCAACCGGTATATTAAATAGTTATAATTATTTCAGTTGATTGTGCATGTAAAAAATTTACATTAAATGGAGAACAAGAGGGTCCCATTATGTTTATTATTTGTAAGGAAAAATTTTCAATCGAGTCAATTTGTAATTGTTGGCTTAATTCCGGACAAAATTATTTGAGTCTTAGGATATAAGTTTGTGACCTTTCAAGCCTATGACACTTGAGTTGAAGACGTAGCGGCCAAAAGATTGAAGTTCACATCATTGTCGTGTTTTGTGCCTTATTTGCGTCATCAACTTTCCAAGGTCTCTCATGTATGAATGAGTATGTTATATAGAGACTTGGATATATTTATTGGGTGTTGGAATTTTGTCCATTTTTTTTGAATTCATACTATCTAAGATTTTGTTCTCGGACATCTTTCCGTAGAAAAATCATAACTAATTAAAAAAACAATAAGAAAAATACGAAATTGGCGGCCATGCGTTCGTATCGAAATTATCTATCTTCGTGGCTTGAAATCTCGTTTGAACAACCTCGTTCGAACGACCCTTCAAACGAGATGTATTTTTGCTCGTTGAATTCTCGTTTGAACGACTCTGGTATTTCGTTCGAACGACCAGGCAGTTTTTTGCAAAAAATGTCGGATTTTTATGAAAAATGTCAGTTTTTGAGCAGTTTTTCTCATGTAACCTCCCACTATTTCCCACCCATTTTTGAGCAGTTTTACTGGGTGCTCATCTTGGTACAGGTATTTGAAGTTTTGTTGATGAACTCTCAATCGTATTTTGTTTGTTTACATTATCCCTTATATTGAGGTCATTTGCAATGTCTTCCTTAACATTCTAATATTTGCAATTCAAACCTTGAAATTAAACAAACAAAAAAAAAGGTAAATCATTTTTACCCTTTTTTTTTATATGGTACTGGCTGCCATAGTACAAATTAGGCCAAAATTGTAGTCCAGGGTTTAAATTGCAAAATATTAAGATCAAGAAAGACATTGCAGATGAGGTTTTATTTTTAATAAAAGCATGTCTATATTATAGGGAATGAAGCTAAGATTCTGTAATTTTTTGCAGTTCCCTATTGCATTTGTGGTGTTTGGGTATGAATGTGTGAAATTGTACAAGGAAAGCAAGAAGAGGAGGGAAATAGGGAACTCAGAATCAGTGTGTGAGGCTGCAATTGAGTGGACTGCACCACAACTTGCATTCTGTGCACTTTGTGGCATCTTGGGTGGCACTGTTGGAGGTCTTTTAGGTTTTGGTGGGGGTTTTATTCTTGGCCCTCTCTTACTTGAGATTGGTGTCATTCCACAGGTACATAATTAATCTTCATAGTAAATCAATTATATACATGCACTTAACGGGTTAGGGTGGACAGTAGGTTTAGTGTGTTCGATTAAATTCCTCGACTCGCCAAACATATTTGATAAGAGTAGTTCTGCATTGACAAAGTTGGGAGTTAAAACAAGTGACTAGCGCAACCGGTCTCGGTTTTATAAGTGACAATAAGTGGACCCCTTATATCAGTCAATATATCAGCGAGTCACTTGTTTGAGTCCCATTTCAGAGTAATTACCCGTTTAATAATGTCTCTACATGGATCCATATACACATGACTACACACAGCGGGGGTTCAGAATTGGGCACGGCCAAATAGGGAAAAATTATGATATTAGGGGTCTTGTTTGATATAACTAATAAATTGAGGGGAAATATGTACATATTTCTACAAATATCCTAAACATTTTCAGTTTTTGAGCAGTTTTTGATAGACTTTTCCAACATTCTAAAGAGAAACCTTTAAGAAAAAGTCACTTGTATTTTGCTAATCTTTAATGCTTTATCCTTCAAACAAAACACAGGTTTTTACACCCAATGGGTTGTTTGTGATCCAAGTTCCAATATATATATGCTTTGAGATCGTTGGTTTGGCACCGAGTTTCATTCTCTAACCCAAAACATATTGTTTCTTGTGGAGGATTCCGTATTCGTGGTGTACATGCGGTGGACTCCGTGTGTTTGACGATAGACTTTGACCCATCGGTGAATTTCGAGATGAAGATGGACTCTTGAGTTGTCGACTAGGCAGAGGTGGAGGAACGGAGAACGTCAAGGCTTGCGAGGACGTCAAGTCGTTGTGTAAGTATTATGTCGTGTCCTATGTAATTCCGTACCTAGTGGACTTGTGGCTGGGACGTCCGAGGTTTTTCCTCGTACATCACGGCATTATGGTTGTGTATTTTTATCTTGTAATATTCTCACTTAGATGCATGCTTAGGTTTAACAAGATAAAAATGGCTTAATCACAAAAATGATGGTGTTTGGTGCATAATTTAATTTGGGTAGTTTAGTTTACTTTAATTGAAGTCGGAATCATTAATTTGGCAAAATTTATGTTTGGTTTGATTTGCATAATTTAGAACTTGAATTGAAGTTGTGTGTGATTTAAAAGTGAAAATCTAAATATTTGTTTAAGAAAATTTTAATTTGAAAGAAATTTTAAAATTTGGAATATTTCGAGAATCATCCCTTTATAATTGAAAATTTTGTATTTTTCTTTTACAAATTGGTATCGGAGCTTGTTAATTTAATTTAAAGGGGATTTCAGCCTTTACATTAATTAAATTAGAATCATGTAGTTTGTAAAAGTAATAGAATAAGATGAGTGATTGAAATTCTAAATCTGCTAATAAGTTGAAACTGGGCCCATAATTTATGTTGAAATGTTCAAGCATGTGTGTTCATGTACTTGGTTATAACTTTTATGCTTATGGTACTGCTTTTGCAGAATGATACAGTAGCTTGTAGTGCATTTTACTGGGTGCTCATCTTGGTACAGGTATTTGAAGTTTTGTTGATGAACTCTCAATCGTATTTTGTTTGTTTACATTATCCCTTATATTGAGGTCATTTGCAATGTCTTCCTTAACATTCTAATATTTGCAATTCAAACCTTGAAATTAAACAAACATAAAAAAAAGTAAATCATTTTTACCCTTTTTTTTATATGGTACTGGCTGCCATAGTACAAATTAGGCCAAAATTGTAGTCCAGGGTTTAAATTGCAAAATATTAAGATCAAGAAAGACATTGCAGATGAGGTTTTATTTTTAATAAAATCATGTCTATATTATAGGGAATGAAGCTAAGATTCTGTAATTTTTTTGCAGTTCCCTATTGCATTTGTGGTGTTTGGGTATGAATGTGTGAAATTGTACAAGGAAAGCAAGAAGAGGAGGGAAACAGGGAACTCAGAATCAGTGTGTGAGGCTGCAATTGAGTGGACTGCACCACAGCTTGCATTCTGTGCACTTTGTGGCATCTTGGGTGGCACTGTTGGAGGTCTTTTAGGTTCTGGTGGGGGTTTTATTCTTAGCCCTCTCTTACTTGAGATTGGTGTCATTCCACAGGTACATAATTAATCTTCATAGTAAATCAGTTATATACATGCACTTAACGGGTTAGGGTGGACAGTAGGTTTAGTGTGTTCGAATAAATTCCTCGACTCGCCAAACATATTTGATAAGAGTAGTTCTGCATTGACAAAGTTGGGAGTTAAAACAAGTGACTAGCGCAACCGGTCTCGGTTTTATAAGTGACAATAAGTGGACCCCTTATATCAGTCAATATATCAGCGAGTCACTTGTTTGAGTCCCATTTCAGAGTAATTACCCGTTTAATAATGTCTCTACACGGATCCATATACACATGACTACACACAGCGGGGGTTCAGAATTGGGCACAACCAAATAGGGAAAAAATTGTGATATTAGGGGTCTTGTTTGATATAACTAATAAATTGAGGGGAAATCTGTACATATTTCTACAAATATCCTAAATACTTTTGGTTGGTCACATTCTTGTCCCCTTAATCCGCCTTTATAGAAAATTCTATATGGAAAATAATCTTCAAGTAGAGCTTGCTTTTTTATAAAGCGGTCACAAAGGAGTGAAATCCTCTCGTTAGATTTGAACCCGGCCCACATATGTAGAAGCTGGGTACTACTTATTGGTCAACCTAAATATACCTTTGGCTACACAACTTGTTTCCGTAAATTCAAAACATAAACACCTATGATGATATGCTTGTTGTTTATACTTGTTTTCTACCATGAATGTCTTAGACATGCAAAAGTGCAACAGTATACTAATAATAATAACAATAATAATAATAATAATAATAATAATAATAATAATAATAAAGCTCTTTGGAATTATGTGATTTTTGGGGAAAAAATCTCCATAATTTTTTTTAAATGCCCCCCCAAAATTCAATAAATTATGTCTCAAGACCACTTATGGGGATTTTATCAAATGAAAATGATTATTTTTGGCATGCATAAGGGGTTTCATGAGAGTGCTTTGTACTTTATACAATATTTAAACAATTGTGACAAGTCAAGGACATGCTCATATGTGTCGACCACTCTAGTAAAATTCCAAAGAAAATTGTGTACACTATTCAAATATTTGTTGTGCTGGAAATTGATAGGAAGAAAACTTGTTTGTTTTCCGGTTTCATAGGTGGCTAGTGCAACCACAACGTTTGTGATGATGTTCTCGTCATCCTTATCTGTGGTTGAGTTCTACCTCCATAAGAGATTCCCTATTCCTTATGGTATTATTCTCACTGTTTATTTATTTTATTTCTCATATCAAATCAAATAATGGTGCTCGTTTGAGGTCCTTGGAAAACAAATCTTGCCGTATTTAAATCAAGCCGTGAAAAATTGACTAAACTAACACCCATTTACAGCCGTACAGTGCCAAATAATATTAACAATAAAAAAAATCAATTGAGTAATGTAATTATCTCTTATCTTTTGCAGCTTTGTACCTTATAACGGTGTCTGTTTTGGCTGGCTTTTGGGGACAATTCTTCATTAGAAAACTCATTGCAATCCTCAAGAGAGCCTCATTAATCATCTTTATCCTCTCCGGGGTCATTTTCGCCAGTGCCATAACAATGGGTAACTATAAAAACGAACTTTTATTTTCTATAATTAAATAGGGCCTTAGCCGTTCTTTTTCCTTTTCCTCGTCTTTTCTTTTATGCTTTATAATATCCGATATATTTAATATCCTTAAATTTTCAAGGAAATGCAAGAAATCCGTTAAATTACCACTTTGATTGCAAAAATAAACTCCATAGGATAATTTTTATAAAAAAATTCCTCAATTATGAAAAACTTAAAATTTACCTTTGAATCTAGGTGGCTAATTTGTGGATTGATTTGTTGAAAATCTTGTATGCAGGAGTCATTGGAATTGAGAAGAGCATCCAAATGATTCACAATCACGACTTTATGGGATTTTTAGATTTCTGCAGTAGTCAATAAGGAGGAATTGGGCATTCAATTCAATTTGTATAGGTATTATTGCAAAAGGGGATGTTGGTCAATGCCTAATTGAGATTTTGGCTTGTGATCGTTGAAGTATTTGGTTATTGCTCTACATCTTTAATAGAAACAAACACTATTTGATATTTATTAAGCCCATTTTATTCCATTTCTGCACTCCTCATGCAACATTATGCCCCACTAGTTTGGGATATATCTTATAAGTTTGAACTTTTATACTTCTTTTTGTTTTTTGATGAATATTTGTTATGTTGAGATAAAATTGTAGTCATTATGATTGATTTTGGGTTCGAAACATGGGAGCAACCTCTCCATATATGGAGGTAAGGCCAGTCGACATCTGCTTCTCCCTGACTCTGCAGTAAAATGAGAACCTTGTGTACAAGGTACGACCTTTTATGATGGGTTAGTCTCATTTATTGAGTAAAAATGTATAGCATCTCAATGTTGTAGTCGTGTTGACAATTCACTTGTGCAATATGTATATGGCACATCGAGTTGATATTTTATAACTATGAAAGTAATAAGGGTTGTTCCTATAATTGTGTCACAATACATTATGTTGTTATTTTATTGCTTTTAAAATAATAAGTGTTGTATTTATAAATTTTAGAGTATGCTTTATAATATTGAAGTGTTTAGTGAAACGTGAAAGTGACACAATTTGAAGTAAGAACAATATATGCATGTAAACGGGTCAGGTATACACTTAACCCTTTTGAGATTCTTTTAGTTTTTGGCGGATCCTATCCTACCTGATTAAAATTTTATTTTTTAATTAAATTCCTAGCACCTTTTAAGAATAAGCACCCTTTTGAGTGAGTAAATAATATCATTTGTTTTTATCAAAATAATAAAATTAACCTCTATAAAAAAAATAATAACCAACTAAAAATAATATTAAATTACAACTAAAAATATATTTTTAGTATAAAATTAAAAATATATTAAAGAATATATATATAAGTAGTTTGGACCAATAACATGTAAGAGATCCGATCTATTTAATAAACGGTTAATAAAATAAACGAATAATGACAAATTCAGATATAAAAAAATTGTTTAAATATGCTTAAAAGGATCGGGTTCGAATCTTCCCTAGCTTATCAAAACAAGTCATGAAAGTATTGCATACCATTCCATATAGGACAAATATAGTAATATGATGAACAATGAAATATCTAGTCTTGATAGGAGATCTCTTTTGGTGATCCTTTGCTTTAAAGTATTGTACATTGTTTTATCTTTTATGTTCTGATGAGACTCATACAAGCAAAAATAAAATAAGTTACAACACTTGAATCAAATAATCACCAAAATAAGTCACCAAAAGGGATCTCCCTAACATTACTCATGAAATATCATCCTCTTATCTCATCTCATCATTGACAATTACTGCTAGAAAAACATTCCCCTTGCCACTTGAAATGTTAGATGAAAAGTTTGACCATCAACCAAATCTATAATTATTCAATGACAATGATGAGATTGGCTGATGCATGCTTCTCCCAATTATATTCAGTTGTTCCATCTGATCAAGACATGAGAGAATCTTTTAACCGTTACTTTGATCCGGTCTCTGTATTTGTGTTCTTTCAAACTACCATTAGGCGACAAATTCAGAATTGAGTAATTCAGGGATAAACAAACATTAAGTAGGTTTGCTTGAAAGAGTGTTCAAGAAGTTACTAATTTTATATTACACCTTATTTTTAGGTCATTCGATAAAAAATTCCTGAGCGTCTTTTAATTAACGTTTAGTCCAAATTTTTTTATTTTATTTCAAAAAGTCTTTCACCGTATAAAACACTCGCAAACAGTTTTTATTATTTTATCCTAAATCAGATGAAATTTTTTTCAAAAAAATAGAAAAGAGACTTTTTGAAACATAAAAAATAAGATGGACCAAGTGTAAAATGTACTTGGATGCTAAGGGCTAAACATTAATTGACCTTTATTTTTGTGTAAATATTATATAATTAATTTATAATCCAAATTTGGTAAAATAATATCTCCCACACGGGTAAAAAGATAGAGATCGAAACAATTAACTCTCTCGGTCCAGAATAAAAAACATAAGAGTTTGGAGCATTAAATAACTTATATCCATAGAACATCTGGCGTGACATAGATAATAAATAAATAGGAGTTAATATCATTCCAATTGCCATTACAAAGGTAATTAGTATTTTTGGCTATTATGATATGTTGAATAAGAATTCTTTTGTTTACTAAATTATAAAAATAATACGTTGGAAAAAAGAATAAAGGCAAGATACAAAATTTTACCTATCTTTTTAGTATATTTTATCATTTTGGGGGTGGGGAGTCTTATTTTCCCCATCAACCTATTTGTGACAATTACAATAAGAAAAATAGTTTTTTCCCCAAAGCGAGTTCTCCACCAACTGTAGCGGTGCCATAGGCTAAAATTTGTCCCTTTTTAATGCATTTACCCCGCTGAACCTGTTTTTTTTATGCATATAAGTATTTTTGTTGGAACGCTGATACATAACTAATGGAATGCTTAGAGTTATCCGATTTGAACTATGGAAGAATATGCAAGCATACGTTTCATGCGTCTTTGAGTAATCGCAATGAGATTCCCCAATATCATGCTAAGAATAGCTAGGATTCTAGAAGAAGATCCACTATCTGTTTTATGTCAAGCAATATGTGGAGTAACTCCCGATATAGCAGTAAAAACAAGACGTGTAGGTGGATCGACTCATCAAGTTTCCATTGAAATAGGATCCATACAAGGAAAAACACTTGTCATTCGTTGGTTATTAGCGACATCTCGAAAACGTTTGGGTTGAAATATGGCTTTCAAATTAAGAGAGAGCCAAAAAAGGATCCTTCGAGTATAATCCTTCATAATCTCAAATGTTATCAGTTCCGTACGTATACCAAATAATACAATGCAAGCAAAAGTTCCTACATCAAATGATCTTTCAAATTAGTCAAGACTCTAATTTATGGCCGCTTCTCTATGGTACCAGTTGTTGCTTCATTGAATTTGCTTCACTAATAGGCTCACGATTCGACTTTGACTGGTATGGACAAGTACCAAGATTTAGTCCTAGATAGAAAAAAAAGAACTTAAATTAAAATACTTAATAGCATGGCGATACATTTATACAAAACTTCTACCCTGAGCACACGCAATGGAACCATAGACAGTCAAGTGAAATCCAATCGATGAAATAATTTGATCTATGGACAACATCATTGTGGTAAAAGTTGTAAAGTTTATACTAAATTTCAAAAAGGGTTCGTCTTTTTTTCAATCCTAACCCTAAAAAAACCGAGTCACACACTAAGCATATCCATTATATCAAAAAATGGTCAATTGAATTTTTATTCAACCTTATAGAATTTAAGAGAATTAAGAATTGCTCATTTTAGTTTTGATTGAACAGGAAAAGAAAGAACGAGCTTCTCATTTTTTAGAGCCACGTGCATCTAAACCACCTTTTAGTAAGATCAATCTAGTTGTATGTAAACCCAGAGCAATAGCATGATGAACCAAAAAGTCTCCAGGGCCTATTATTAAGAATGGTGAATTACTATTCTCATTAACAACATTTAACTAACTTGGCAACCATATGTTTCGACCTGTATCTATCATACTATGGAGTGAATGATTTGATCAATGAATATTCGATTCTTTCTTTAATATGGAATTGCTTCACAACAATTATTTTATTTTTCATATAAAATAAAAAATACAGATACAGATTTGGGTCATCATTAATCATTTGATATAGTATTTCAGTACGTCTATGTATGTATATGTATGTATATAGGGTTATCCTTCATCCTTTCTGAAGTTTCGATGGAAGGATTCCTTTACCAACGCAACACAGTCAACTCCATTTGTACAATTAGCTAGAGCGGCGGGTGCTGTAGCGAAACTGGTTACAAAAGAGGAAAAATCGGCCACATTAAAATTACCTTATGGGGAGGTCCGTTTGATATCCAAAAACTGCTCAACAACAGTCGGACAAGTGAGGAATGTTGGGGTGAACCAGAAAAGTTCGGGTAGAGCCGGATCTAAGCGTTGGCTAGGTAAGCATCCTGTAGTAAGGGGTGTAGTTATGAACCCTGTAGACCATCCCCATGGGGGTGGTGAAGGGAGGGACCCAATTGGTAGAAGAAAACCACAACCCCTTGGGGTTATCCTTCACTTGGAAGAATAAGTATAAAAAGGAATAAGTACCAAATGGAACCCATCGTAAAAGTAAATGAGTATTTTTCGATAATGCTCGGGGACGTATTTTTTTCGATTTTAAGAAAAAGAAAACTTATTCACCGGATCGTTGTACATTTCAATTTGTATTAGGGATTCCGTGTAAAACTATAAGCAGTCCTTAACTACATATGCATCCGATCATATATGTATTACACGCTGGATTTACAGATTGTACTTTTCTCGTTAGTCCACAAGGATCGAACACCCAGATTCCAGGACCATACAAGCCTGTTATATGAAATGCACCAAAACCAAAGCAATCCACCCCTGCAAGAAATAAATGAATACCAAAGATCTTAGGGAAATCCAAAGAAGGTTTTCCTGTACGTTCATCACAAAATATTTCTAGATCCCAATTGAGACATTATAGAATAGGCTAAACCTCTCTTAATGTCTTTTTGAGCAAGAGGTAAAGTAGCTCATAATAATAGTGTTGTTATCCCTATAAAAGAGATTAAATTCATTATGCGAGGTATGACTATGAAAAGAGGAAGAAGCTGAGTTATAAGAAAATTTTTTGTTGCTACCATAGTAGCGACATGTATAAGAGCTGAAATAGGAGTAGGCCCTTCCATGGCATCAGGTAACCATACATGAAGGGGGAATTGTGCAGATTTAGCAAATGCACAGACAAATAATAGAATGACATACAAAATAACAAATAAAAAATTCACCTCATTATTTGAAATAGATGAATTGGTCTCCGGGTCGTTCCTCCATCCCGATCAATGAATCATTAGAATTCGTTTTCAATAGAATATTTTGACACAATACTCTTAATTTATTTATGGACTTCACATTTTATCAATTAAAATGAATCAATCTAATTTTAAATTTGATTTCGATAGGGATACAAAAGGGAGGTCCATTTTTACACTCACAAAAGTGAATAATTTAGGCCTAAAATTCTGAAGATTCTTTTGATTTATTTGTAGAGCTAATTGATATGAGACGATATTCTCTCTTTTCTAATAGATAAAAAGAAATCGAAAAATATTTAAAGTGTTTTTCTTGTTTCGACCTGTGGAAAGATATACTCTGGAGTTTTAGATTCATCTGAAGGAAATAGAGATATAACAAAGAAGACACTAAAAGAAAATGAAAAAGTAAACTAATAAAATACTGATACGGTATTTCTGAGCAAGAGCTAAAGTAGCTCCTAATAATAGTGTTATTATCCCTACCAAAGAGATTAAATTCATTATATGAGGTATGATTATGAAAAGAGAAAGAAGCCTAGATACAAGAAAAATTCCCGTTGCTACCAAAGTAGCAGCATGTATAAGAGCCGAAATAAGAGTAGGCCCTTCCATGGCATCAAGTAACCATACATGAAGGGGGAATTGTGAAGATTTAGCAACTGCACCGACAAATAATGTCACAAAAAATAACAATATAATATACTTATATAAATAAAATACTAATATAATAGAAAATTAGAAAAGAACTGTCTTTTCTGTATATTTTCCCCGGTTCCGTTGCTACCGCAGGCTTTACGCAATCAATCGGATTTTACAGATATCCATTCAACACATTATAGGTCATTGAAAGGATCTTGGAGACCCACCAAAGCACGAAATCCAGGATCTTTCAGAAAACGAATTCCTATTCGAAGAATGCATAACCGCATGGATAAGGTCACACTAACCCGTCAATTTGGGATATAATTCGAGATTTTCCTCTGAAATTGTGTCTTCCATAAGAAGGATTAATCACAGATATTTAATTGTAGATATAATCTTCATTATTCCTTCCCATGTCAATAACTAGAATGAAAAAAGGGGAATGTCAACGCATCCGGGAAAAAATAATTAATCTCTATCAATAGACCTGCTAAAGCCCCGAACAATAGAATCCTTAGTATTGGTACCACAGAGATATATGTTTTTATGGGGTAGAGGGAATTTTTAGTGGAGCGGTGAAATGCGTAAAGATCGAAAAGAACACCAACGGTGAAAGCACTATGCTGGGTCGACACTGACATTGAGAGACGAAAGCTCGGGGAGAGAATGGGATTAGATACCCCAGTAGTCCTAGCCGTAAACGATGGATACTAGGCGTTGTGCATATCAACCCGTGCTGTGTTGTAGCTAATGCGTTAAGAAAGGTTTTTAAAATTAAAACTCGATCTTGATTCTGAAGTAAATTTATTAATTAAAGTTAAGAAATGACAAATTTCTGTTGAAAATGTTTTTTTATGAACTGCTTCCATTTTCTTTTCAAATTCTCGGTAATCAGTACCAGGAAGAAGGATACTATGAATCCTATTTTTTTCAATTTTATCTATGAAAGTTTTTACCCAAGTTTCATTTATGATTGGCGATGATTTTTTTATTATTCCACGATATGCCCCATTTAAAAAAGAATCATACATTTTATGGCTGACCTACAATCACTAGCGATTCCGGCTTCATGCAGGCGAGTTGCAGCCTGCAATCCGAAATGAGGACGGCTTTTTGGAGTTAGCTCACCCTAGCGGGATCACGACCCTTTGTCCCGGCCATTGTAGCATGTGTGTTGCCCAGGGCATAAGGGGAATGATGATTTGATATCATCCTCACCTTCCTCCATCTTATCACCGCCAGTCTATTCAGGGTTCCAAACTCAATGATGGCAACTAAACACGAGAGTTACGCTCGTTGCGGGACTTAACCCAAAAACTTGAAGCCAGTAAGCAAAGAACGAATCTATGGGTATTTGAACCCGAGTATCTAGGAAAAAGCAGAATATTTGATGGAAGAACGGGGGATCTTTACTTTTTTCGTTATAACTAGGAAAGAAAGGTGTATGATCATGCGAATTACTTCTGAATAAATTCATAAATCATATGTAAGAACCATAGAATTTTGTGATTTATTGATATATCGACTTTGATTCTCTATCGACCAATAATGTGGGACCGTTAACATGGTTAAAGCTAAACCATTTGAAGTCCAGACGCAACATGGTACTCTTTCTACCACTATGTTAATATAGAGATGGTTTCTTTATTATATCCCCCTTTCTTTCAGATAAATCTAAAACTCCAAAGTATATCTTTCCACGGGTCGAAGCAAGACAAACTTTGAATATTTTTTGATTTCTTTTTATCTGTTAAAAAGAGAAAATTTAGTGTTAAAAAAAAGACTCAATACAATATGAAAAAAATAAATAATAATAAAAAAGGAGAATGGAAATGAAAGTTTCTTCTCACATCCATTCTATATCACATTGTTGGAACACAAATCTCGGATGCAACAAAAAATAAAGAATTTATTCCTCTTTTATATCTTGCATCTATAGTATTTTCCCCCGATAGATTTCTCTAACATTTAAAAAAAGTCTGGAATCTTGGGTTACTAATTGGTGGAATACTAGGCAATCTGAAATATTTTTGAATGATATTCAAGAATAGAGTATTATAGAAAAATTTATAGAATTAAAGGAACTCGTGCATCTCTGAATACTCAAAGTTTCATATCCGAAGAGAGTTTTTAAGAAACTACTCGAGTTTTAGCAAATCGGCTCTCCGGGGTCATATCGATTAGTTGAAAGGCCTGAAAGAGAACGTTGTTCTAGGGGGGATGATACCCGTTGGTACCAGATTCAAAGGATTAATGCACCCTTCAAGGAAACATAACAACATCCCCTTAGTTTTATTTTTCAATTTATGTTTTTTTGAGCTGTCAAGAAAATAATTTGTTTCTATAAATTCACTTAAGGATATATCTTTTACTACAATAGTTATATGGCAACTTGGTCTTTGTATCGCATAACTACGTCCTCAAGCTTGTGGTTTTAATTTCTTCACGGTAGTTCCTTCGTTGACTTCGGCTTTACTAATGATTAAATATGCTTCATTGGAATCCATAGTGTACCCAACATTTGCATCCGTTGTATTACCGCAGCTGCTGGCACAGAGTTAGCCGATACTTATTCCCTGGATACCGTCATTGCTTCTTCTCCGGGAAAAGAAGTTCATGACCCGTGGCCTTCTACCTCCACGCGACATTGCTCCGTCAGGCTTTCACCCATGTGGAAAATTCTCCATTGTTGCCTCCTGTAGGAGTCTGGACCGTGTCTCAGTCCCAGTCTGGCTGATCATTCTCTCGGACCAGCTACTGATCATCGCCCTGTTAAGCTATTACCTCACTAACTATCTAATCAGATGCGAGCCCCTCCTCGGGAGAATTCTTCCTTTTTCTCCTCAGCCTACGGACCATATTTCCAAATAAATAAAACTTTTAAGAATTCATAAATTTCTTCAGCATTAATTTGCAAACGAGAAGGCCAATCAAAGTTAAAATTACACACAAAATTATATATTATTCTATATTTCACTCCTTTAAAATTATGGTGTAAAAATTGAAGAGGAAAATACGAAATAATTGAACGCAATATGGTTACTTTTCACTATATTTTTAAAAATATATTTATATATTGGATATATATCTTTTTAATAGATCTTAGTGGATACTAATTGAATATTTAACTGGGGCAAGTAGCTCTTAACCATTGATGTCATAATTGGACTTGACCATTTTGAATATGAAAAATTAGACATAATTTCATAAATGAAGGACCATTAGTCTCCATTAAAACCCTAACTAACATTAATTTTGACTAAACCCCTGTTGATGTCTAAAAATGGATTAACTCCAAGTTTATAATCACTGATAAAAAAGAGAAGTAACAAACCACACACACAAAAGATAAATATTTTCAAAGTGGTTCGACTGTAAGGAAAACCTACGTCCACTGTTATCTGATTCCAAGAGGTATACAATAGCTCAATATGGTATGCATACGAGTGATTTGAGTTATCCCTTGAGTTAAGGGATTAGTATGTATTTATAGGGTTATAAAACCCTAGAGATGGAATGCCTTTATATCGCCAGGCGTTTACATTAGTGTACAATAAGTAAAACATTTGGAATTCAGGACTGGTTGACATTCCCATTCGAGTAACCATTGTTATGGTTGGCCTTCTGGAGTTGGTCGACATTCTAGCCAACTAAGTGTCTCTAAGACCGATAGAGATGGTTGGTCGGCCATGCTAGATGACAGGTGTGCATTCATCATTATTCCACGTGGAAGTATAATTTTTTCATACATTGAAAGCCCCCAATGTTTCATGCTTGCATGAAAGTATGGAGTATTTAGCCCAGGAAGTTTCTTGGCGTACTGTGTTTGAGAGTTTAGTCGGAATACGACCTCCCATAATTGTAAGATTTCCATTGGTGTTGCTTGAGGATGGCATTTTTGTGAATAATTCAAACTTTAGCGAACCGTCAGAGGGCATATTGGTATTTTTTCGCCTTTGGGACTGTGCAACCGTCAAAATGTCAATCATTGGTACATTAATCATTATTTTAGCCATTATCGAGGTAAGCTATAAAAAGTGAAGTTTTTTTCGATTGTTGTACCATAAGTTTTCAAACCTCAAATTTCCTTTCGTCTTCAAGCCTTCCTTCTTCACCCATTTTCATCATCGTTTTTGCTTCTCCATCACTTTCTCTATAAGCCTTTTTCTTTCCTCTTCTTTGATTTCTTTCTTTTCTTTAAACATGGAGTGCATCGTTCATGGGGATTCTATAGAAGAATTTAGGAGGGAGAGAGGTATCCTTGATTGGGTAAATTTAGAGATAGCTGTTCCTCCAATTGATGTTTTGTCATTGGCTGAAGGTCATTGGATTCCAACTTTGTTCATAGCTGAGTACGACATTACATTTCTCCCCAATCGCTTTTTCCTTGAGTTTTGTCAACACTTTGATATTTTCCCTGCTAGGATAACCCCTAATACTTGGAGAATAGTGAATGGGAACCACAGGCTTAATCAAATCCATGGAAACCATATTGGTATTCCCGAGTTTATGTTTTGCTATAAGTGGGGCACTACGAGTGACAATACTTATTATCTGAAGATTAGGGTTGCTAATCGAGCCTCGGAAGTCAATCTGCCAGATTCCAATAAAGATTACTTTGACTAAGTAGTGTTCAAGAACTGGCAACATGATCCTCTTCCTAGTGGGGAGGAATATGATGGACCTAGATGCCTCCAAGAAGGGTAAGGCATAGGTTGTAGAGCTTTATTCATTTTCCTTTTTTTTACTGGTTACTTGTTTGATGATATGCCGACTAACCTTCTTGTCTTATTTTTGTGCAGTTGATAGTAAGAAAAAGTGTCCCAAGAAGAGGGATATTAACCTTGAGGAGCTCAAATTATTCGAGGCATTCATCAAAGGATTGGTGAAGAACATCCAAGACCAGCTTCATACTTGCTGAATTACCAGAGTTCTGTTACATCATTTGTGTGACACCCCACCTAATTAAATACCGGGTGATCAGTCCTTTATTAAATTAAAATCAAGGTGAATGGTTGGTTCATTCTTAGCATCACTGTCGTAAAATACAATTTCCAATTTAAACACCCTAAATAATTAAGCTAAGTGTCAAAACAATTTAGAACCTTATTTCCATTTTATTAAATCCAAATATGAAAACCTTTTTAATAACCAACAATTTAAGAAATCGTAAATACTAAGGATGGATAATAGCATACATGAATCCTCTACATAAACCAAAACAGTTTAAAACTCTAATGAAACCATCCTGATAATTGTTAAATCCCAAAGAGTACCAAATACTGAAAATAAATGAACATGAATCTCTGACAAATCCAACTGAATAGGGAAACGGGAGACACATGCCCTAACTAATCAGAACTCAAATAAGAGTAGAGTCAACAACGAGGTAGTCTAAGCAATGGCCTACAACTCCCACATAAGCTGTAGCACGCCCATTTCAAGGAATCTAAGCATGATGCCCCTGTGGCAGGGCACCTGTAATATATACATACGTATACAAGAGAAAAGAAATAACTGGAAACGGGTTAGAGCCTGAGTGTAAAACAGTTTAAAAATAGTTTAGCAAATATTTGAAATGTTTACCGGCTAATGAAACAACCATGTTAGTATGCGACACTCTCTTGAGAAATTCTCACCTCTTATCTAGTGTGCACGCCTACCGTACTATTAATCTCAGAAGTTTATTTTAACGTAACTTTCCCATAAGGTTTCATTCCGATAAATACTATGACTAAGATAACTAATTGCTAAAAATTAAGCTCTCTCATATATCTTATGTTATTTAGAATAACCCAGTGATGTCACAAAATTCCCAAACACTTATAATAAAGTTAGAGTATTTATTCATTACTTAAACTACTTTTGTGCACAATAAAGAGTTCTCATACTTAAGTGTGTGCGTGTGTGTGTGTGTATATATATATATACTATCGACACCCCACATAAAATCTATGGTGATGGCATATTTTGCTATCAAGTCCCCGTATCACTCATACTAAGGGAAATACTAGTTCGGAATCACTCTCAAACTGTATTAACATAAAACCCATACAAATGGAGGCGAAGTATAGTTCTAAGTCACTAAGAGGTCATCACATACCCTCACGTATCTTAGGACCATCTGACTATCACTCAAATAGCCTGTATCAAGGATACTATCTTCTAGGGTACAAGTCGTTATCCCTCTTAAAGGCCCAATCGTGATAAGACTGTCCCAATGCGGAAACCCCCATGATAGCAAGTAGCTCGGGTATGATTTTTACACAGATATATAATATGCACAATCACACAGTCATATATATATAAATATTCACATTTCTAAATTAGGTGCGCCCACGACCCATATTTATAGTTATCCGTTCTTAGCACATTTGACTTGATTATCTCGCATAGCGATTTCATCACTTTTATTCTCATATATAATTAAATTCATACTTACTCCTCATTTCTCTAAGTATTCTACCTTCCTATATATTATTTCAGTAAGCATACTCTCACTTACCTTCTAGTCTAACTCCCTTACGGTCTCGATCTTTTATTAAACACGCGCATGATTTCTTATACATATGAATAACTCCTTGTTAACCCAAAATCTCATCCTACATTAAATTTCACTCAACGGGGTCTACCTAGACCCTACTGGTCGTCTCTATATCCCATTATGTTCTAATAATAGTACTCAAGGGTTCCTACGCATTTTAACCAAATTAAACAAGCAGAAAAAAATACGCAATTTTCCAGGAGGGATCGATCGATCGAGGAATGGGGTCGATCAATCGATACCATCGATTGATCGATGTTCTTGATCGATCGATTAAGCAGTTATGACGAATTCTGCCATTGACAAGTTACGGGTTTACCTCTCCAACCTCTACCAAATCTCCATTATAGATCCCCAAACTCCCAAACAACATTACTACAGGTACTATATACCTAACTACATGATTTTCTACGTAAAATATGTCCAAGTTCATCAAGTATAACGATTTAATGGAGTAAAATTTACATAAACTTCAAAACACCTAATTTTTCTTTAATTTCCATTCTTCCAATTCTTTTCCTGATTACTTGCTTCTAATCCATACAAATTCGTGGCTTATCCTCTACTTGTGATTTAGATGTCCAAAATATGTCTACTTCCTCTATAACATATGATTTTAAGTCTCAAAAATATTAATTTCTTCCATGAAACATGTTCTAAACAACCCTAAACTAACATGATTGAAACATTAACTAAAATAAAGCAAGATAGATACTTTACTGGGATTTGAGTTTATGATTTGTGGACGAAAGAGGTATGGTTGCGTTTCTTGTCACGCGATCTACGTTTTGGTGGTGGTGGCGGTGCGAACGGGTGAGTCTTTTGCCTTGAGTTGTTTGGAAAGATCTCCAACTTCTTCTCTAATGGTCGTTCTTTGATTTTGTGTTTGTTAACCCTAGAAGACAACTCCTAAAGGCTGATATATCCTTAGGAAATTCGTGGGTTTAATTACCCAAAAATGTCAAATGTCTATAATACCCTCTCGGGATGCCAATTAGGCCTAAAAACGTCCCGAGACCCAAACTAAACCCCCAGGTACATTATTTTGACTATCTCGACCCTTCCTGACACAATGGCGCACTCAAAATGACCATATGGGTGACTTATAATTTATTATTTTTTAATAATATTAATTTAGTCCTGACACGACACAGGCGCGTCCCGACTTCAATTTTCATAATGTCCATTTTATTCACTTGTTACAAGTTTTTATAAAATCAATGTTATATATTACTTTACTCATTTAGTAATATTCGACAAATTGCCAATAATTACTAACTCTCATCACGCTAGTAAATATTTAAATAAATTTCCAGATTAATATTAAATTAATATCTCAATTTAAATTTAATAAATCCCCAAATTTAAAAGTCATAAAAATACGGGGTATTACTTACTTCCCCCCTAATAACGAAATTTCATCCCGAAATTTGGAAAATAAGGCATACCTAGTAAAAATAAATTTGAATATTTGTCGTGCATATCTGCCTCACGTTCCCAAGTGGATTCCTCCACATTATGATGCTTCCACTGGACCCATACAAATGGGATTACCTTCGACCTCAATTTTCTCTCACTATGGTCTAGGATAGCCACTGGTCTCTCCTCGTAAGAGCTGTCGGGCTGTAAGTCAATCTCCTCTATCGCGATGTGAGTATGGGCCATGTCATCTCAAAGATATCGTCTCAATGATGAGATGTGGAACACATCGTGAATGCGGTGCAAATGCTCTGACAACCCCAATCTGTATGCCACCGGCCCAATCCTCTCGATAATGGGAAATGGTCCCACATACCTCGGAGCCAACTTCCCCTTCTTTCCAAACCTCATTACTCCTCTCATAGGAGGTACACGCAGTAATACTTGGTCCCCGACGTTAAACTCTCTGAAAAACTGTTTTGCATCAGCGTAGATCTTCTGTCTGTCTGGTGCTACTCGAATGCGACTCCTGATGAGCTCAATCCTAGCATAAGTTTCCTGAATCACCTCAGGTCCGAGCAATTTATTGTCCCCCACCTCTAGCCAACAAGCGAGAGAACGACAAGGCCTGCCATATAATGCCTCAAATGGAGCCATGTCGATCGTGAACTTATAGGAGTTATTGTAAGCAAACACCACCAGTGGAAGATACGACTCCCATCCTCCTCCAAAATCAAGGACATATATATGTAGCATATCCTCCAACATCTGATTGGTACACTTTGTTTGTCCATCTGTCTGTGGGTAATAAGCTGAACTCAATCTCAACTATGTACCCATGGCCTCCTGAAAGCTCTCCCTGAAGCGCGACACAAAAATCTTGTCTCTATCAGACATAATATCCTGGGGTACCCCATATAGCCTAACAACCTCGACAATGAATAACTGTGCATACTGGCCCGTGGTATAGTCTATCTGTACTGGCAGAAAATAAGCCACCTTGGTCAACCGATCCACTATAACCCATATAGAGTCGTGACCTCACTGTGATGTAGGAATTCTAGTAATGAAGTCCATGAAAATACTCTCCCACTTCCACGTAGGTATCTCCAACGGCTGAAGTTATCCCGACGGTCTCTGGTGGTCTACCTTTACTATCTGGCAAGTAGAACACTTGGACACTAACTCAGTAATGTCCTTCTTCATCCCACTCCACCAGTACTGCCACCTCATATCCTGGTACATCTTATCTCCTCTAGGATGTACCATAAATTTGGACCCGTGATACTATGTCATCACTGCATGACGTAAGTTTTCTCCATCTGGGACCACTAATATCCCATTAAACCTCAAACCTCCATCAGAACTTACTGAATAGGACTCAACACCCTCAGCTAAAAGTCATACAATCTGTTCTTGACAAAATGAATCCGCTGACTGTGCCTGTATCACCCTCGTAATAATCTCTGGTGTGACTGTCATGGCAGATATAAAGGAATGGGCTATCGCATCCTAGTGACCCAACTTTTTCCATTTCACTTTCCAGACGTCCGCTACATCGCCCACCAGTCTACGGCTTAACGCATCAGCAACCATGTTAGCCTTTCTCGGATGGTATTGTATCTCGAACTGGTAGTCTTTCACAAACTCCAACCATCTGTGCTGATGCATATTCAGCTCTCCCTGAGTGAACAAGTACTGCAGTGACTTTTGGTATGTGAACAAGTGAAACTTCTCCCCCAACAAGTAATGTCTCCAAATCCTCAATACAAAAACAATCGCTGCTAGCTCTAGGTCATGGGTGGGGTAATTCCTTTCGTGAGACTTTAGCTTGTGGGAGGCAATAGCTATAGCCTTCTCCTCCTGCTGAAGTACTCCCCTAAGTCCCCGTAACGAGGTGTCAGTGTACACCAGATACTCTACTCCCGGCTCTGGCAAAGCAAGAACTGGCGCTGAAGTTAACTTATCTTTCAGCTCATCAAAAGCCAATTGCCAAGCATCATCCAAAACATACGGAATTCCCTTACGAGTCACATTCGTCAACGGACCCTCTATCTTCGAAAAGTCTCAGATGAATCTCCTGTAGTACCCGGCTAACCCTAAGAAACTACGCACTTCCATCGGTGTCCTGGGTTGTCCCCACTTCCTCACCGCCGACACTTTGCTCGGGTCAACCGATATTCCCAATTCCGACACAAAATGCCCTAAAAACTGTACCTCCCGTAACCTGAAAGACTTGCGCTTGTGTTCAAATTAAGAAATTGTATAATTAAACTCAGTTTTACCCAATTAAACCCTAAACATGCAACTATGTGTGATTGAAGAAGATGTAAAACATACAAGAACATTCAAACACACATATATGAGGAAAAATCCCCCAAAGGGGCAAAACCTTTTATTTTCACTATAATTTTGTAAAGTACAGTTACACGGATTACAATGAAAATATAGTGACACAGAAATACCCGCGGGTGTCGATTCTGTAGTCGACGGCTGGAACTATCCCTTTCCATGAGGGCAACAATGAAGAAGTAGGACGGTCTTCTCCACAAGGATTGAATAAACACAAGGTTGTGTTCTTGGGTTACAAAGTGGATTCACAAAGGTATGAGAAGTTGTGTGAATCAAAACATATGTCCTGGGACTCAAAAAGGTGAAGACTTAGAGTATTTAGGACTCTTAAAATCGTCTATGAAAGTATTGCAAAACAAATCCCCGAAGTTGGTTTAAATAAGGAAACCTGGGCCAAAAAAATCTCGATCAGATCTGTTATATTTTATCTCAGGTGGATCGGTCCGTTTTGGAGGCGGATCGGTCCGACCTCAGATCGGTTCGTTTTTAAAACGGCCTTCTTTGGTTTGCATTTGATCCGGGGTATACTGGTGCAAATAGGATTGGTCCGGCTTGAGGCGGAGTGGTCCGGAGGCGGATCGGTTCTTTTTCCAAATGGGCGGACCGATCCGGGGCGGATCGGTTCATTTTAAACAGGTGGACCAGTCCGATTATGCAGAAACCAAACTCCAAGTTCATGAAGCTTTGATATTCGGATCCGTTGATGTAGATGCAATCTTGAATTTCTTCAACGGTGTAACAGCGTAAGACATACAAATAGATAATGAACAAAATTGTCCTTACAAATCTCCCCCTATGTCTATGCCGGTACATACATAAAAAATCCGAATTATCAATTAAAAAATTTGCCTATACAAATCTACCCTTTCATGAACCCAAAACTGAAAAGGTACAAATGAATAAGTCTTCATCGTTTGCTCTTCAAGTCTTCAAAAATAATTAAAACTTTTCTCATCAGGGCGTGCAATCAATTGATCTTTAATCTTCGTACCTACACACATGAGATAAAGCAAAATACCAAGTGACGTATCGAGTTTGAAATGAGATAAACATAGATACCAATTTAAAATCAATCCTCAAACTCAAAACTTCAAAGCTCCCCCATATGATAATTCTTTCTCCCCCTTTTTATGATGTCCCCAAATAGACAAATGAGAAGAATAAATCAAACAAGCAAAATCAGACTGACACAAGGAAATAAACCTCTATTTTTTTACTTTCTTTTAAATTTTTATACAAAATATACAACAAAGAATCACACCAGGAAAGAACACAAAACAACCAAGTCGATGATAGCGTGAATGTAGGGGTGTGATCAAATTCGATCGGAAAATCAATGCATACAAACATGACATATGTGCACGATGAATATCGAATACTCCTAACGAATGAACTCAAAATCTTCCTTTGGTGTAAAAAGGAGGTAATATGAGACATTGAATCAATCAAATCAACAAATCAAAGCTCAAAGTGATTTCCACACCAATAACGTCCAAAACTATTTCTTGCTTTTTCAGGACTTTCAAGGAAGTGCAAACCCGTTTATATTCTCCAACCAAACGCCCTCATATATTTATTTTGACTAGAAGCTTTCTAAATTCTCAAACTTTGGAGAATTAATGGTGAAACCTAATGGCCCATATTTGGCATATTTTGCTTTTTATTGCCTTTAATTTTTTTTCGGGCTCTTTGAACCTCTTTGGACCCCAGATAATAAAACTCCTCCATTTTTAGGTCCTTTTTAACGGTGTCTTAGAATCACAAAGGCTAAATGAACCTTTCACAGCCCTTCCCCATTTTCAAATACACACACAGTCTCACCAAAATGGTTTTTACATGCATTCCAATCTTGTCAAGTTGTATCGCATATTGTTAGTTGTATAGACAAAATTGAGATGGAAACACTCAAGCCAATATGTGATAGATAAGTGCAATAATAAAATAAGGCCGTGCATGTGTGCAACAAAGGAGATAGGAGTCAAACATGTAGAAAGATATCACTAATCACATCTCAAAGACTCCAAACAATGTAAAGCACATGGACGAAATGATGTAGCGTCTCAAATCTCTATCAAACAGTCACATGGAATGAAATTATGACTCGGATATCTTAAATGCTCATCCATAAAAGGTGCAAATAAAATACAAAAAAAAAATCTTTTTGGGCTTTTCTAAATTTTTTATAAAAGAAAATCTTTTTGGAAATAAATAAAAATTTGTACAGCAAAGCAATAATACAAATCAAACAAACTAGCAATAGGAAGCATATGATATGAATATGAAAAAGCATCCTATCCTAGACACATACCAACCCCTCAGTCAACTGTGCAAATCCCCAAAGACTTCCTAAGACTCTCAAATCTTAGGGCATCTAAAGGTTTCTTGAAAATATCGGCTAACTGAAGGTCGGTGGGTACGAAACTCAGGGATACGACTTTCTCCTCAATTAACTGACGTATAAAGTGCTCACGTATCCTGATGTGCTTTGTGCGCGAATGTTGGACTAAATTGCGGGATATGTGTATCGTACTCGTGTTATCACAGGAAATAGTCATGGTGTCCTGTGAAATCCCATATTCCTCCAACATTTGCTTCATCCACAAGAGTTGTGTGCACCAACTCCCGGTGGAGATGTACTCAGCCTCCGCGGTGGACAGAGAGATGGAATTTTTCTTCTTGCTCAGCCAGGAGACAAGAGCAGAGAAAAAATAAAAACACCCACCAGAAGTGCTCCTACAACCATCTACATCCCCGGCCCAATCGGCATCCTAATAGGTGGACAAATAGTCATCGGTATCAAAAGAATACCAAATATCATATGAGAGAGTCCCACTCACGTATTTAATAGTACATTTTAGAGAAAGTAAATGTGACTCTTTCGGGGATGCCTGATATCGCGCACAGACTCCAACACTACAGGCTATGTCGGGACGAATGGCAGTCAAGTAGAGAAGACTACCTATCATACTCCGATACAAGGTTTTCTCTACGTCTTTGCCTGAAGTGTCCTTACTAAGCCTGGTATTAGTACTCATATGTGTACATGCATGCTTAGCGGAGTCTAACACAAATTTCTTCACTAGGTATCTAGCATACTTAGATTGGGAGATGAAAATCCCATCCTCTAGCTGACGAACCTGGAGAGCAAGGAAGAAAGTAAGCTCACCAACCATGCTCTTCTCAAACTCACTTTTTATCTCCTCCTCAAAGTGATGAGCATGTTGGGAGCACGTGGATCCAAAGACTATGTCATCCACATAGACCTGGGCAACTAAAATATCACCGTCATCTATCCTGACAAACAACGCTATATCAACTCCCCCTCTCTTGAAGCCACGGGCTAAGAGATAGGAAGTAAGCCTCTCGTACCAAGCACGGGATGCTTACTTCAAACCATACAAGGCTTTACTTAGATAGCAGACGTGCTTCAGGTTCTTAGGGTCTTCAAACCCTTTTGGTTGTTCCACATAAACCTCCTCCTGTAGATTGACATTTAGAAAGGAACTCTTGACATCCATCTGATATAGCTTAAAGTGCAGATGACATGCGATGGTGAGTAGTAAGTGGACGGACTCAAGCCTCGCAACAGGAGTAAATGTCTTCCCAAAGTCTACACCTTCTATCTGTGTGTAGCCTTGAGCGACCAACCTAGCCTTGTTTCTGATTATGGTACCATTTTCATCCATTTTATTCTTGAAAATCCATCTGGTACCTATCACATTAGTCTCACTAGGTCGGGGGACAAGTTCCCAGACATTATTCTTTTTAAACTGAAGTAACTCATCCTGCATAGCAGATATCCAATGTTCATCCTTGAGTGCTTCTTTGTGATTCTTGGGCTCGACTTTGGACGTGTAGCAAAAATGGCTAACAACGTTCTCGAGCTGAGCACGAGTCTTGACACCTAAAGTGGGATCACCAATAAAGGCATAAGGGTCATGACTCTTGTGAACCCAAGCTGGTGTGTCCCCTAGCACAAGAGTAGGGTCCACAGAGTGTGGGTGAGGTACAAGTAAATTACTGCTAGAAACATCCTCATCCTCACACTGAAGGCTAGAATCAATAAACGCCGAAGGTTCGTCATCTTGCACGGTGACGTTTATTGACTCCATAACCTTGGAGCTCTTCAGGTTAAAAACCTGGTACGCTCTACTATTCGATGAATAGCCTAGCAATATTCCCTTGTCGCTTCGAGAGTCAAACTTTCCTAATTGCTCTCTATCCCGTAGGATCTAGCATTTACTCCCCAAAACACGAAAATACGCAAGGTGGGGTTTTTTGCCAGTCCACAATTCATAAGGCGTCTTAAGTGTGAGTGGACGCAGGTAAACCCTATTCACCGTGTGGCATGCAGTAGACACTGCCTCTGGCCAAAATCTCCTAGAAACCTTACGACCTAGAAGCATAGATCTAGCCATTTCCTGGATTGTCCTATTCTTTCTCTCAACAATCCCGTTTTGCTGAGGAGTCTTCATAGGAGAAAACTCATATTTGATCCCAATGATGTCACAGTAAAGATCTACCTGTGCTTCCTTAAATTCAGTGCTGTTGTCACTACGTATCCTATTAATAGTGATTCTGTGTTGATTTTGCAGGATACGGCACTTGGTCGTTAAGAACTCCACAACATCGAATTTTTCCCTCAGAAAACCTACAATCGAGTATCTGGAGAAATCATCCACCATCACGAGGATATACTTCTTACCACCCAGACTCTCAGTACGAGTAGGACCCATAAGATCTATGTGAATAAGCTCAAGAACACGAGAGGTGGTAATGGAATGCAACTTCCTATGGGGGCTACGAATTTGTTTTCCCAACTGACAGGGTCCATAACCCGTCGAAGTTGGCTTTCCGAGTGATGGTAAGCCACGTACTAGGTCCTTTTTGGCTAAACGAGTTAGATATCTAACGTTCACGTGACCTAGACGTTGGTGCCACAGATCCATAGGAGTGATCGTGGCGCTGTTGCAGACAAGTGAGGATGTGGGCTCAGTCCCATAGGAATTTTTCTTTGTCCTCACCCCTCACACTAAAAGTTTACCGGCTTGATTATAGACCTTACACACGTCCCTGTCAAACTTTATGGCAAAGTCAGCGTCGCACAGCTGGCTAATGCTAAGAAGGTTTGCTTTCAAACCTTTGACGTACAAAACATTCTCTAGCTTAGGAAATCCTGGTAACTCTACAGTACCAAGTCCTACAATGCTAGACTTGCTCCCATCTCCAAATGTGACTCCACCATCCTGATAATCCTCAAGAGAAGTAAAAAATGAGGCTTCACCTGTCATATGTCTGGAGCACCCAATATCAAAATAACACTGTGAGGTATTATGTGCTTTAAGAGCGACATGAACAACAAAGGCCTTTTTATCTTTCTTAGGTACCCAATAAGTGGTGACCTTTTGTTTACCTTTATTGTTGTTGGTTTTAGCCGGAATGTGAGAAACATTCACTGACGGTAAAGACATCCGTCGAAATTCCTCCATCAAACTCTATGATGTGGCAGCTAAAAACTCAACTCGCTCTCTCAGACTAGTAAAATCATCAGTATGCTGTGGTGGCGTAGTAGTACGTCTTGTTCGACCCATACTATAGCAAAACTCCCTGAGATGGCCTTTTCTTTTGCAATATGTACAAAAGAACACAGTCAAAGGCGGACCTTGGTTTGCTTTTCTTGGTTGAACTCTCCTTCGAGGTTTTTGACGATGGCCAAAAGGAGTCATAGTAAACTCAGGAACTGGTCTAGGTGAATTTGGGACGTGGAGGCACCATCATAACCTATTCCCTGCCTATCACCAAAACCTAAAGCGGGGCCAAGGAGCATCTTTCCTATCTTCCCAGATCTGTCCTCGATTTGTACCTTGACTTCCCGTGCTCTCTACAGATCATGAGTAAGATGGGCTACAAGTGCTTCAAGTTTTTTCTGAGTCTCTACGGAGGAATGGAGCTCACTCGTAAGACTAGCCACTTGTTTAGTCAAGTCCCCTCTCTCTTTCTCAAAACAACTTTCTTTCTCTCTAAACAAACTCTCTTTCTCAACACAGGCAGACTCTCTCTCTCTGCAGGTGGATGACTCTCTCTCTCTCTTGATTTTCTTAAATATTCCTCTAAAGCGGTGATCCAAAGAGCTAACAATTTGTTACGATTTTTAGTTTTAAATGACTCAGAATAAAGCTCCGCATAGGCGCATTGCAGATCACTCTCGCTCTCAATTGTGTTATCCTCCCCCTCACTCACATCGATCTCACTGTCGAGATGTCCCTATGAAGCAGCATCCTCATCGTCGTGAGGAGCACTAGAAGTACTCACTTGCCTAGCCATGAATACGGTGAAGTTACACTCATGCGGTGACTCATCTGCCGAGTCCACCAACTCGACCTCACAGTCATCGCTAAGGGTAGCATTTAGGACAACTTTGCCCTTTTCTTTATTCAGACGTGTGGCACACTCAAAGGCTCTATGACCCCTACCGTTGCACTCATAGCATCTCTCACTGTCTTTCTTAGGAGGGTCTTTAAGCTCTTTCTCATTTTTCTTTTCAAACATGTTTTTCTGAAAATTCTTTTTATCTTTGAAATTTCCATTTTTCTTAAATTTGAGAATTTTCTTGAAATTTTTAGCAAATAGAGCCAAATCATCTAAGTCAAAATACACTCAGAATCAGACGTTTCAATATCTCTATTTCTAGATGACTCAACTCTCTTTCTTGCCGACCCCTCACTTTTTCTCTCTTGGGAATTAAGAGCAATCCCCTTATCTTTAGGCTTGACAGATTTAGGGAACATATCAATTTCATTTGTTTGCAAGACTCCTACAAGTTCCTCCAATTTTAGCGTATTTAAGTTATCCATAGAATTTAGCACAGTGACTTTAGGGATAAAACGCTTAGGCAGTGATGTAAGAATCTTTTCAACAACTCTAGCATTAGGAATATGTTCACCAAGATTAAATCTAGTATTAACAATATCAGATAACCTAGCATAAAAATCATCAAAACATTCAGTTTCAAGCATGGTGATGGTCTCAAATTGAGTTGTTAAATTTTACAATTTATATTCTTTCACAGCATTAGTTCCTTCATGGGTAAGTTGCAAGACATCCCATTCCTCTTTTGACGTGGTGCACGTCATGATACGTCGAAACTCATCAGGAGTGATGGATCCGAAAATAGCACTTAAACCTTTAGAATTAAAATATGACGATTTAAATTCTTCTTCAGTCCAAGTGGTGACAGGTTTTAAATTAGTCATATTTTCAACAGTCACGGTGGGAGGAATCCACCCTCTTTCAACTAAAATCCAGACACGTTCATCTATGGCCTTTAAATCAGACTTCATGTGGGCTTTCCAGTATGCATAGTTTGTCCCATCAAAAACTGGAATTTTATTATATGATTTCTCCATTGAACACGCTCTTTTTCAAAAATCAATTTTTTCAGAAAATTGATATCTTAGAAAAATTTTACTGAAAATTAGGAATACGCGATATATTAGCGTAACCGGCTCTGATACCAATTTAAAAGAGTTGCGCTTGTGTTCAAATTAAGAAATTGTATAATTAAACTCAGTTTTACCCAATTAAACCCTAAACATGCAACTAGGTGTGATTGAAGAAGATGTAAAACATGCAAGAACATTCAAACACACATATATGAGGAAAAATCCCCCAAAGGGGTAAAACCTTTTATTTTCACTATAATTTTGTAAAGTACGGTTACACGGATTACAATAAAAATATAGTGACATAAAAATACCCACGGGTGTCATTTCTGTAGTCGACGGCTGGAACTATCCCTTTCCAGGAGGGCAACAATGAAGACGAAGGACGGTCTTCTCCACAAGGTTGAACAAACACAAGGTTGTGTTCTTGGGTTACAAAGTGGATTCATAAAGGTATGAGAAGTTGTGTGAATCAAAACATGAGTCTTGGGACTCAAAAAGGTGAAGACTTAGAGTATTTAGGACTCTTAAAATCGTCTATGAAAGTATTACAAAATAAATCCCCGAAGTTGGTTTAAATAAGGAAACCTGGGCCAAAAAAATCTCGATCAGATCTTTTCGATTTTATCTCAAGCGAATCGGTCCGTTTTGGAGGCGGACCGGTCCTACCTCAGATCGGTTTGTTTTTTAAAGGGCCTTCTTCGGTTTGTATTTGATTCGGGGTATACTGGTGCAAAGTGGATTGGTCTGTCTTAAGGTAGATCAGTTCGAAGGTGGATTGATTCTTTTACCAAATGGGCGGACCGGTCCGGGGTGGATCGGTTCGTTTTAAACAGGCGGACTGGTCCGGTTATGCAAAAACCAAACTCCAACTTCATGAAGCTTTGATATTTGGATCCGTTGATGTAGATACAATATTGAATTTCTTCAACGGTGTAACGGCGTACGACATACAAATAGATAATGGAAAAAAATTTCCTTACATAACCAGAATCCGCACTTCTTATACTTAGCATACAGTTGATGCTCTCACAGAGTCTGAAGAACCTGCCTCAAGTGCTCGGCATGCTCCTCCTCAGTGTGTGAATATATTAGGATGTCATCTATGAAAATGATGACAAACTGATCCAAGAACTCTCTGAACACTCGGTTCATCAAGTCCATTAATACGTCTGGAGCATTTGTCAGCCCAAACGCCATGACTCTGAACTCATAGGACCCATATCTCGTTAAGAAAGCAGTCTTTAACAGATCTTGCTCCCTAATCCGTAGCTGATGGTAGCCGTTCTCAAATCTATCTTCAAAAAGAAGGCTTCTCCTCTCAGCTGGTCGAGTAGGTCATCGATTCGAGGTAACGAATATTTATTCCATATTGTGACCTTGTTCAACTCCCGATAATCCACGCATAACCTTAGTGAACCATCTCTATTCTTCACAAACAACATTGGAGCGCCACATGGTGAGGTGCTCCTATGAATGAAGCCCTGACCTAACAACTACTCTATCTGATCCCGTAACTCCCTCATCTCTGATGGAGCCATACGGTACGGTGCATGTGCTATCGACCGAGTGCCCGACATCAAGTCTATGGCGAAATCTATCTCTCGGCAGGGCGTAGGCCCAGTATCTCCTGAAATACATCGAAATAATCATAAATGACTGGAATAAAATATAAGGGAATCACAACCTCCTTAGAGGTATCCTCCTCTATGTAGTACAAATGGGTGGAAGATCCTCCCTCTGGGCGAGGCATCGCCACCAAAAACATCTCCTGCCCCGGAATGGCAAAGATAATGATCCCACCAAAATAATTTATCATGGATCTGTACGCAGTGAGCCAATCCATACCAATAATAACATCATGCTTATGCATCTCTAAGACTAGCATGCATGTCGGTAAAATCAAGCTACCAATCTCTACTCCTAACCCCGACATACAAAGAAAATCAAAGACCCATTCCCCAGTGGTGAGTCTACGCATGTCAGAATGCTCTTTGCTGTGTCTAATAACCCTAAGGCCCGTGCAAAATGAGTAGCTATAAAATAGTGCGACGCCCCAGTATCAAATAAAACCCGACCCATAGTGCCATGGATAGGAAATGTACCCTCAATCGTGAGTGGTGCCTGAGAAGCTGCTGCCTGGTGGATGTTATAGACATGTCCGTACTGCAATTTCCCCTGCTGAGCTAGAGCTAATGGGATAGCGGGTCAGGCTGGCACCTGAGATGGCACTGGGAGGGCGACTGGAAAGAGTGGCCTCTGTAGCTCATTACGAGCACCCTACTACTGTGGGGCCCTATCTCCCTATGGGCAGTCCTGGCGCCTATGGCCATTCTTTCGACATCCAAAACATCTGCCCCTGAAGTTACCTCCCCTCTTCCCCTGCTAACCACGATCTTATTGGCCGTTACCACCCTTCCACTGGCCCTGCTAGAAATGCTGTTGAACTTGATGGCCCTGCTGTTGACGGTGTTGGCCTTGTTGGACATGCTGATTAAACTGGCCCTGCCTAAATCCCCCAAATCCCTGTCTAGAGTCACCTGATCGAAATCGCTTGGCAGGGTCCCCTGATGGGAACTCTGATCACTGTAATGGGTCTACCCCTAGGCTGTTGGTGCCCCACCAGTACTACTGTCCTACCTTGCTGGCTCATTTTCTCCCCTATATATGGAAGCGGTGATCCTGATAGTGTAACAAAGAAGTGTTGAGTACATTAGCGTAGGTACTCAATGATAGATTGCCTATGAGGTGCTGACGGATCCTCCAGGCCAATCCATCTACAAATAGCAATATCTTCTTCCCCTCTATGGGTGCCTCATCCGGTACTATAATGAGAAGTCTAATAAACTCCTCCTCATACTCAGCAACAGTCATATTCTCCTGCTTCAGATTCAGTAACTTCTGCCTCATCTCAGTCTGCATGGCAGATGGGAAGTACTTGCAGTCAAATCGCGCCCAGAATGACTGAATTATGATGCTGTCCCTCTCCTACAAGGTGGTGGTGGACTCTCACCACTGTAAAGCGGCTCCCACTATCTAGAAGGAAGCCAATAGCTATCTCTGCACGTCAGTGCACTCATACATGCACAGATGCCTTTGGATATCCTTTTTCCATTGGCTGGCGACTACGATGTCTGAACTACCCGAGAAATCTAGGGGATGTGCCTTCTGAAAGGCATCCCTAACCCGCTCCCATGAAGATGGAAGCTGTGCTGGCGCCACTACATAAATCTGGGGTGGAGCCTACTGCACTATCAGTAACGCTGCATTCACTGTCTGAGCAATAATAGCGGCTACCTCAGTTGCATTCATCATTCCCTGAGCCGGAGTTGCTGGCTACTCGGCCTGGGCATTCCTATCTCGGGGTGCGCATCGCGGAGGCATCTGAAATGAGAAGGAAGTTTATTAGTCTACAGTTATTATCAAATCTCAAATAGTTGAAGATGTAAGCGTAAATAAAAGAATACAACAGTCCTAAAAATAGGGTTCTATATCAAGGACGCTAAGCTGGAAGCGAAATAACCCGTACAGATCCTAAAGGACACTAGAACCTGATGCTCTGATACTACCTGTGACACCCTACCTAATTAAATACCGGGTGATCCGTCCTTTATTAAATTAAAATAACGGTTGGTTCATTCTTAGCATCATTGTCGTAAAATAAAATTTCCAATTTAAACAACCTAAATAATTAAGCTAAGTGTCAAAACAATTTAGAACGTTATTTATTAAATCCAAATATGAAAACCTATTTAATAACCAACAGTTTAAGAATGCATAAATACTAAGGATGGATAATAGCACACAAGAATTTAAATCCTCTAGATAAACCAAACCAGTTTAAAACTGTAATAAACCCATCCTGACAATAGTTAAATCCCAAAGAGTACCAAATACTGAAAATAAATGAACATGAATCTCTGACATATCCAACTGAATAGGGAAACGGGCGATACATGCCCTAACTAATCAGAACTAAAATAAGAGTAGAGTAATTAACGAGGTCGTCTAAGCAATGGCCTGGAACTCCCACATAAGCTGCAGCATGTCTGTTACAAGGAATCTAAGCATGAAGCCCCTGTGGCTGGGCACCTGTAATATATACATACATATACAAGGGAAAAGAAGTAATAGGAGATGGGTCAGAGCCCGAGTGTAAAACAGTTTAAAAATAGTTTAGCTAGTATTTAAAATGCTTACCGGCTAATGAAACACCCATGTTAGTATGCGACACTCTCTTGAAAAATTCTCACCTCTCATCTAGTGTGCACGCCTATCGTACTATTAATATCAAAAGTTTATTTTAACTTAACTTTCCCATAAGGTTTCATTTCGATAAATACTATGGCTAAGATAACTAATTTCTGAAAATTAAGCACTCTCATATATCTTATGTTATTTAGAATAACCCAGTGATGTCATAAAATTCCCAAACACTTATAATAAAGTTGGAGTATTTATTCATTATCGAACTACTTTTATGCATAGTAGAAAGTTCCCATACTTAAGTATATATATATATATTAGTCACTCATATAATATATATACTATTGGCACCCCACATAAAATCTATGGTGCTGGTATACTCTGCTATCAAGTCCTCGTATCACTCATACTAAGGGAAATACTAGTTTAGAATCACTCTCGAACTTTATTAACATAAAACACATACAAATGGAGGCGAAGTATAGTTCCAAGTCTCTAAGAGGTCAGTACATACCCTCACGTCTCTTAAGATCATCTGACTATCACTCAAATAGCCTGTATCAAGGATACTATCTTATAGGGTACAAGTCATTATCCCCCATAAAGGCCCAATCGAGATAAGACTATCCCGGTGTGAAAACCCCCGTGATAGCAAGTAGCTCGGGTATGATTTTTACACAGATATGTAATATGAACAATCACACAATCATGTATATATAAATATTCACATTTCTAAATTATGTACGCCCACGACCCATATTTATAGCTATTCGTTCTTAGCACATTTTACTTGATTATCTCGCATAGTGATTTTGTCACTTTTATTCTCACATATAATTAAATTCATACTTACTCCTCATTTCTCTAAGTATTCTACCTTCCTAAATATAATTTCAGTAAGCATACTCCCACTTACCTTCTGGTCTAACTCCCTTACGGTCTTGATCTTATATTAAACGCACGCATGATTTCTTATACGTATGAATAACTCCTCGTTAACCCAAAATCTCATCCTACATTAAATTTCACTCAACGGGGTTTACCAAGACCCTACTGGTCGTCTCTATATCCCATTATGTTCTAAAAATAGTACTCAAGGGTTCCTACACATTTTAACAGGATTAACCAAGAAGAAGAAAAATACACAATTTTCTAGTAGGGATCGATCGATCGATACCATCGATCGATCGATGTTCTTGATCGATCGATCGATCAAGCAGTTATGACGAATTTTACCATTGACAAGTTACGGGTTTACCTCTCCAAACTCTACCAAATCTCCATTATAGATCTCCAAACTCCCAAACAACATTACTACAGGTACTATATACCTAACTACATGATTTCTACTTAAAATATGTTCAATTTCATCAAGTATAACGATTTAATGGAGTAAACTTTACATAAACTTCAAGAACCCAGATTTTTCTTTAATTTCCATTCTTCCAATTATTTTCTAGATTACTTGCTACTAAATCCATACAAATTCGTGGCTTATCCTCTGCATGTGATTATATGTCCAGAATATGTTTACTTCCTCTACAACATATGATTTTAAGTCTCAAAAATATTAATTTCTTCCATGAAACATGTTCTAAACAACCCTAGACTAACATTATTGAAACATTAACTAAAATAAGGAAATATGGATACTTGCCTGGGATTTGAGTTTCCGATTTGTGGACGAAAGAGGTATGGTTGCGTTCCTTGTCACACGATCTACGTTTTGGTGATGGTGGCAGTGCGAACGGGTGAGTCTTTAACCTTGAGTTGTTTGGAAAGCTCTCCAACTTCTTCTCTAACGGTCGTTCTTTGATTTTGTGTTTGTTAACCCTAGAAGACAACTCCTAAAGGCTTATATATCCTTAGGAAATTCGTGGGTTTAATTACCCAAAAATGTCAAATGTCTATAATACCCTCCCGGGATGCCAATTAGGCCTAAAAATGCCCCGAGACCCAAACTAAACCCCCGGGTACATTATTTTGACTATCTCGACCCTTTCGGACACATTGGAGCACTCAAAATGATCATACGGGGACTTATAATTTATTCACTTTTAATAATAATAATTTAGTCCTGACACGACACAGGTGCGCCCCGACTTTAATTTCCATAATTGCCATTTTATTCACTTGTGATAATTTTTATAATATCAATCTTATATATTACTTTACGCATTTAATAATATTAGATAAATTCCCAATAATTACTAACTCTCGTCGTGCTAGTAAATATTTAAATAAATTTTCGGATTAATATTAAATTAATATCTCAATTTAAATTTAATAAATCCCCAAATTTAAAAGTCATAAAAATACGGGGTATTACAATTTGTTTCTCGTCCCACACTTGCAGTACCTTCTGCCCTGGTTGACTTGGAGGATACGACATGATGATGTGTTCTTTCTAGCTTAGCCACTCTATCTTCAACAAACACGTAATAGGCTTAAAATCTCACTAACTCAATTCCTAATCTATGACTCAAATTGTTTTGTTAGAAATAAAGTCAATACATACAAATTGACTCAATTAAAAAAGTTTTCTTACAAATCTCCCCCTTTGGCTATTCCGGGAAAAACCAAAAAAATAAACATGCCTATGTATCGTAAAGCTCATCTAAAATACTCAATCCCATCAGTAAATGGAAAAAGTACAAACGCCTTTCAGACACATACTAGGAGTAGCTTTGCTCTTGTGAAAACTTTGTCATGTGTTAAAAACATGTTCACTTCGACATACCTTCAAATGCAAAGAGAAAATAAAACAACATAAATATGCATATGTATAAAAAAAACACCCTCTCCATTTGTCTGATAATCTATACCTAAGATAGAACATCTCCCCATAGGGCAAAAATATCTCTCGAATTAGAAATATGACATACTATTTCTCCCCTTTTTATTCAGGAATAGACAAAGAGGTGCATCAAATAACTATCTTCTCCCCAAGTAAACCAATTCTCCCCTTAAAAAAAACAAGGGATAAGTATAAAGGAAAAATAATTATTTCATGCAATGATGTACAGTGGAACAAGTAATAACAAATCAACTCAAAAACACAAGTATAACTAATCCAAACAAAGGTTAATAGATACTAATTTAATGCAATAACCAAATTATACCAACTGGAATGTACTAAGAGAAGCATATGATACCAATGTAAAACAAGTGATAAGTGAGTTACCAATGTGAACAAATACCATGCCAAAATTAAATATAGCTTAAATCGATGGCATACATGGACTAGATGCAACCGCAAAGACTCAAAATAAAGAATACCATTCACACACACACACACACACACACACACACACACACACACACACACATACACACACACACACACAAAATAATTATGTGGTAAATGGATTGTAATGTTGTGAACTAGATACAAAAGAATTATGACCCAATTACTTAAACATATTCAAGGAGTTCTATTTGATCGCAAAATTTTATTATACTTAGATTTAGCCTCAAGTGATAGATAAAGTGAAAAAGAACAAATAAGCACAAGGCACACAAGCCTAGAATTTTGATGATTCTACAAATCAATAGCGTCATGAAATATTAAGAGTAACTAGGATTCATTGTGCAAATCCATTGATCTTCAACTTTAACACCCTACAAAACAAAACATATATAATTTTTTTAAATCAAATCATTTTAAGATACCAATTTTGGTGATCAATATTAAACACATAGTCTTGAAAATTTATTCTTTTTTTTTGTCTCTTAATTTTTTAGGCCCGTGCCAATGGTGACTTTTTTGCAAAGGAGATTTGCTCCTTCCATATCCCTTTTTTCTGTGCACACTCATATTTTTTAAACAAATAAGATCACGGGCAATGATTCTTACATGCACAAACCCCCCATAGTCAAAACATATGTAGACGACAATATTAATAGGAGAACATCCCACGAAGATAAAAAAGAACATGTGAAATTAAAGTTAAAAAGATCTTGTGCGTGTGTGTAAGGAGGCATATACAAAGTGAATCCATTAAGAAGATCAAAATCAAACTACTACATGTAAGGATGATTAAGAATAATTTAAGCATTGAACATCATAATCAAAATTTATAGCCACATGGATACATGGAACGATATTGGATTCAAGCACAAGGATATTCCACACAAAGTGTGTAAAACAAAAACACACATGAACATAAATAATATTTTTGAGTTCTTAAACTTTTTAAACCAATTTTAAAACAAAGATAACTCAAAAGACAAATATTATAACTCAAAAGACAAATATTATATCTTTTTGTATTTTTTAATAAGGCAAAAAAATCAAAATACAAAAAAAAAAAAAAAAAAAACTCAAACCACATACAACTAGCAAACACATATATCATGGAGAATAAGAGCTAATGTATGAAAACATGTGAACACATTCAACCATTGGATTTAGCATGGAAATTATCATGTGCAAGCATCTGAGAATCAATAATTCTATCATGTAAAGCCTCCAAATCAGATTTCCTAAGCCACATAGGTGAAACGTGATGCACTCGGGCTTTGGGAACTTCGATGACTCTAGACATAGACTTTCTAGTACCATTTTTGAGATCAAAGGAAAAAACCCTAAGGTGGCCCTTCCTATGATAATGTGTGCATGTAAATACACGTGGAATGTTACCTAAGGGTTGACCGCTTTTAATGTTCCTAGCAACGGTTGACTCTCTGAAAAGCATGGTCTTAGATCTAGTAGGAGAAGATTTTTGAATATCAAAGTCAATACCACACTTGTCATGTTTGATTTTGATAATACCTAACATCTTATCCAAAAATTTTGGCCTAGATTCTAAATTAAATTTAACACGACTCGAGTCTCTCAATTTATCTTCAAGCTCCACTATTCTAGACTCAAGTAAATGCCTAGACTCTTCAAACTCAAGAAACTCCTTCTTCATAGCCTCCATCAAACCTTGAAGACTATCTCTATCACCCTCAACATACCATAGCTTTTCTAAAAGAGTTATCTCTCTTGCCCTAACATCTTCAATTAAAATACTCTCATCATTTCCTAGGGCACTTTATTTTATCCAAGCTTTTAACTTTAAGTTTGCCTTTTTCAATTTTAACTATTTCGAGTGTATCTCATGAAAGGAAACTTGGATATCACTCTCCTCATCTTATTCTACATCTTCACTCTCTTATCAACTCTCTCTACCATCACACATTTGGATTCACAAACGATGGTATCAAAAGTGTCATATAAAAAAATATATTCATGGGAATATTTCTCATCAAAATTGACATGATTAGCCATGAACACGGTGAAGTTGCACTCAATGGGGGAACGGGTCCCTTTTTCGATTCATTATCACTAAGGGTGGCATTGTAAGTCTTTAGTTTCTTTCCCTCCTTTCTTAGTTTAGTAGGACACTCAGCTTCCCTGTGGCCATAACATTTCCAACCAAAGCATCTTTTTGACTCATGCCTCTTAAAGTTATCATTATGATTTTTAGGGAAGTGATCGGCCTCGTAATACTTACCTTTATCAAATTTATTCACATCTTTTGATAGTTTTTGAAACTTGATAAGTTTTCAAAATTTCTTAACAAATATGGCCATATCATCGGTCTATGTCAAACTCATAATCCAAGACTCATGTTTCCTCCTTCTGGTCTTTTAAAGCAATGACCTAATCTTTCTTCTTTGTTTTGGAGTAAAACATGTCAAGCTTATAGGTTTAAAGATCACCTAGAAGCTCTTAGAGTTTCGTAGGATCCAAAGAGTTCAAAATCATCACTTTTGAATTAAATCTTTCAAACAACGACATTAAGATTTTCTTGATTACTCAATTTTCGAGTATCTTCTCTCCCAAGTTAAAAGACGAGTTAACTATGTCAGATAGACTAGCATAAAACTCATCAAAGGTCTCATGCTCCTTAATGGTTTCAAACTGAGTGATGATGTTTTGGAGTTTGGAGGATTTAACATCACTAGTTCCTTCATGGGTGAGTTAGAGTATGTGCCTAGCCTGTTTTGAAGTTTCACAAGTCACAATACGGTAAAACTCTTCGGAGGTGATAGAACAAAATAGAGCATTTAAAACTAAGAGTTATAATTAGCTAACCTATGCTCAACCTCACTCCACGATTCTACGATTTTGGACATCCTATTTTCTCCAACTAAGGTAGTAGGTGGGGTCTAACCATTAAGTATTTCTTACCATACCCTCTCATCCCAGTGTTGATTTTCTATGAAATTTTCAGTATGCATAGTTTAACCCATCATACATCGGGTCTATAAGACCATCAAACCCACCAAGATTCATGCCTAATAATACAGGATATAAATCAAACAGCTTAGAGTTCTAGCCCACCAAAAAAATAGAGATCACATAAGAAATTAGTGTAACCTACATTGATACCAATTTGAGAAACAATGTTTGATAGGATGGTTCAAAAATTACACAAACCAATTTTTAAAATAATTTTTTTAAATGAAATGAAGTCAATTTAATTAAGCAACAAATAAATATTAAACTAAACACAATTAACCTAAATTTAAAAGTTGCACTAATTAAACAAGTTGTGATTAAATCGATTTTATATTAAACCTAAGCATGCATGTATTTGAGTATTGAAAGATAAAATAAATTAACCATAACACCCAATGTATGAGAAAAAAATAAATGGGAAAAACTTAGAATGACCCAGATACATAAAGTTCACTAAGTACGGAATTACAAAAGAACATAACAAAAGACTTACAATATAGACTCGAATGCCCTCACAAGTCATGACTATCGTCGTTACTTTAACCTCCGCTCAGTGACACGCAGGAGTCCACTTTCGAACTGCAACAATGTGTGAGTCCACACACCCACATCATAATCCACTGGTAAGTCTAAAAAATCATCATGCACACAAAGCCCATCGTATGTAAACCAATGAGCATGTAATTATGCACAAGAAATAATTCTTAATAGTGTGTAGATAATAAACAATGGTTCCAAAATAAAATCTCAACGCATATAATGATGAATTTTGGATCTTAAACTAACTGGGTGTAAACAGGTGTTTGTGTTTGGAAAAAATAATAATAAATGATTAAGAAAACTTGAGGGACTTTTTGGAAGAGTTTAAGTACACAAACGGATGGAAAAAGTCTCAGCAATAAATGTTGTCCCGTACTCCTTAAAATGGATGGAAAACTGAGATCATGGGAGTAGTGGGGAAAGTGGGAAAAGTGGGAAAAAAATACTATTTTTTGAAAAATGTGCCCTATCATTCGAACGACATGGGAATTCGTTCGAATGACATACCTTTTCTCATTCAAACAGAAAATTATTGAGCAATCAAACAAGTCTAAAAAGGTGTTTGGTGTACCTCATTTGAAGTTCATTTGAACGAGGGTACTAATCTTATTGGTACAACCTTCAAACAAAATATCTAACGAGATTCTAGTGAAGGAAAATCTTTTAAAAATTATCCTCGTTTGATATCTCATTCGAACGAGATAGGAATCTCGTTTGAATGAGATATGAAAAAGCATTCTAATGACCCACTACAAAATAAATATTTTTCTCTAAAAAAATGTGAAATCATTTTAAAATAATCCTAATGCCCAAAAATAAAATATCAAAGGCTGAACATAAAATATGCACTATTACATGAGAGATCCTTGGAAGGTTGATGACGAAATATGACATGAAATACGGTATGATGATGTGTCTTTATACAAATTTATTAATTTGGAAATTTGTCTTTACAAAGGGAAAGATGAAAATTTGGATGGCGGAGACTATTGGAGGATTTGGAAAGTTTTAGGGGTGTCTTATGAAGGTAATGAGAGGGAGGAACTAATGTATAGAAAAAAATGTGAAGAGGTGGAGAGAAGTATGAGTTCCATTTGGTAGAGTTAAGTAGGGTTTCAGATGAGTAGAATGGAGAGAAAAACTAAGAAATCTTTAATGCTCCATAAATTACGAGGGGAAAGGGTGGGGGTAAATAAGGAAATCAAGCTTGGAGTCATCAAGACATTATGTATCTTTTCTAGCAATGTGAGAGGGATAAATGACTCAGATAAGAGGGTCATAGTGAAGGGAACAATTTCTCAATGGAGATCGAATGTAGTGTGCTCGCAAAAAGTAAATATGGCTAATAGATAGCTTTGGCCAATAGTGGGGATAGGCATGTTAATGGATCGGGTCTAGGAAAATTTTAAGAGGGAACTGGTCCTTTTAAGAGGGTCTAAAATTTTTTTATACTCAAATACCCGATCATCCTATTACCCGTTTATTAAATGAATCGGGTCAAGTACAAGTTATCTCCGACTTGTTTAGGACCCGACCCGCTTAAAAAATATATATTCGTGAATAGATTTTTTATTTTATACCCAAAATATATTTTTAGGGGTACATTAATATTCTTGTTACTTTTTTTTAAAGAGGTAAATATTATTACTTTGTTAAAGAAGAAATGAAATTATATAGTCATTCAAAAGGGTGCTTATTCTTAAAAGGTGTTTTAGGGTTTAATTAAAAAATAAAATTATAATAAGTGTTGAACGGTTTGGACCTCGGGTCCTTAACAGATCTGGGTCTGGTCAGGTAATCAGGTAGGACCTGATCTGTTAACAATTAAATGGATCTGGAGACGATTAAGGGTATACCCGATTCATCTCTGATCCGTTTACAGTCTTGGGGGGAGGGGGGAGATGGGATCGGTGAGTGGATTGATGTTTCTTGGATGTAAGTAGGGATTCTGGAGGGGTGATTATATTTTGGGATCGGGGGGGGGGGGGTGGGGGTGAAATTGGAATGTCTTAAGGATTTATATTTCATATCATGCTTTAAATATCAAGAGGAGGGGTTTTCAGTGTTATCGCGGGAGTATAAGTTGATGGAAGACGGGGATAGGTAAAATAAATGAGAGGAATTGGTGGGAGTTGAGAGTGTGGGGGAAGAACATAGTATATTGAGGGAGATTTTGATGAGGCATTGTTTTCATCTATAAGAGGTTAGTGATACCAGGGTCTATGAATATTGTTTAATAGAGAGGCGTGACCTTCACTAATGGAAGAATTTTCTAAGGCAATAATAATGAAATTATATAAAATGGATAAAAAAGAATTTTTCTTTATAAAAAAATGAATTCTTGTTAAAAAGGATATTAATGCTTGAATATAACTTTTCAACACAACAACTTTACAATAATAAATTATAAACAAGTCCTTTTTGAGAGTGATGATTCTTTGAGAGAGGAGAAGTAATGAGTTCGATAATTATGAGAGATAAAAGTGTAAGAGCACTCTGTAGAAATATTTGTAGATGCTCAAGATTTTTTGAGAAACAACCATTGAAGCTTAAAGTTGTAGTTTCAAAGAAAGGGCCATTGAAGCACAAGTTCTAGATTCAAATCATCATACATATTTATAGAATTTATGGTTGAGTCCATAGCATTCAATTAGTGATTTTTACACCATGCTAGTCTCCCTCTTATTATCAGAGTGCTTATTCTCTCACCTTCTTCTCCAAAGATCTCAAGGATCCTTTAATGGAGATAAAGTTTGATTATTGTTGTTGTTAAAATATTACACTAGAAAAGTGTAAGATCAATTTTTCTAATATTTCTCATAGCATAGGCCTTTTTGTATTTTAGGTTAGTTTGGCGTATCCTGATACAAATCATCCCGTACCGTCATGACAACACGACTCCAATATTCAAAACTTCCCTACATCCCACAAAGATATAAATCAATTGGTGTTAAAATTATTCGTAAACTGTATTTGGGATGTTTATTTTATTTTATTTTATAAAAAAGTGGTTGGATTTATTAATATAAGAATAAAATAAATTAACCTCGTTCAAACGATATTGCTATCTCGTTCGAATGACTTTGGATTGTCGTTAGATTGGTCGTTTGATATGACATTAAACGAACATACAATGAGGGTCTTCTGGTTGAATTCTTTTGAAGCTCGTTAGAAGCTGGTTCAAATGAGATTGGAGTCTCTCCCGAACTATCTTTCTTTTCAGTCAAACAAAATGCCTTTCTCATTCTAACGAGCTTCATTTTCATTTGAGTGAGTCGCCGCCTCAAATTTTATTCACGACCTATAAATATTTGTTTCATTTCCAAATTTTATGTGACTTTTGCCAAAACGATTATTTGCATATCTATTGTAAAAGTTTTCAACATTTTTGTGTGCTAAAACACTTTTGATTCACAAATGCATCCCCAAATATATTTTATGAATCAATTTCGAACCTTAGTTGAGTTTACTCATTGTGGAGAGATCATCTCTACGGATGACTTATGAACCCAGAAGGATTACGACTGAAGGATGATCAAGGGATACCGAGGGTGGATCACCATAGGTGGACTTCTCTGGAACGAGTGGTGTTCTTTAAATATTCTGCAAAGATTATGCGTTATACCCGTGGGTGATATATAGTAAGTCGACTGTCTTGTAAAGTTTCTAAAGTGCTGATATAAAAGGTTTTGCACTGAAAAGGGATTTTTCTCGGTTGTCGTGTGGTTGCATATTTTATTTATCTAACTTACCACTTAGATGTATGTCTTAGGATAATAAGATAAAATTGGATTTATGATTGGACATTTAATTATATAAATCATTCCATTAAGATCGTGCAAGGGCACTCTTACAAGTTGGATAAGAGTAGGTTACACAAAAATAATGTATGATCCTTTTTCGCAAATTTTTTTCATTGATATCGATTTTTTTTTGAAAATTTTTTGATCTTGAAAAAGCATGATATTAATGGATAATTTGTATAATCGAATGCCCATATTTCATGGTACTAACCATGCATACTAGAAAGGTAGAATGAGGTCAGATTTCAAAGCAAATGATGAACGTGTTTAGTTAGTTCGTGAAAGAGGGTGAACACCACCCACAATCACTGTAGATAATGTCGTTGGCCCTAAACCTGTATCTCAATGGACATACGATGACTTGAAGTAGAGTAATTTTAACTCTCGTGGCTTAAGTGCTATTTATGGATTTGTCACCCCGACGAGTTCTGCCACATTATATCATGCACCACATCTAAGGAAGCTTGGGATACCCTCCATGTCACACATGAGGGAACCAACGTTGTAAAAACATCCAAGCTACAAAATTTGACCACCCAATTTAAGACCATTACCATGCTAGAGTCCGAGTCTTTTGAAAAGTTTTATGCGCGTTTGTCGGACATAGTTAATTCTAGTTTTAATTTGCATAAGAAGATTCCTGAGATGAGAGTTGTGAAGAAAATTTTGAGATAGCTCCCTGCCCGCTTTATTCCTAAGGTTACCCTACTTAATTCGTTAGGGATCCAAAAGACCTTTAGGTTCAAAGAACTTATAGGAGATCTTCAAATGTATGAGATTGATATGTTTCCTAGAACTATTAAACCTAAGGAAGTAGGGATTGCTTTAAAGATAGAAACTAGGAATTAGAAGAAAGAGAGTTTTTGTGAGTCTGAATATGAAGTTGATCTTGATTTTGATGACTTGTCCCTTTTTGCGAAAAATTTCAAAACGTTTCTCAAACTTTCAAAAGAAAATTCTTCCAAAGAAAAGATTTTTGAAAAAAATAAAAATAAGAATGAGGGAACAAACGGGGGAGAGAAAGAGGAAGAGATTAAATGTTATGAATGTCAGGGTAAAGGGAACAAGGCACATAAGTGTCCCACTAGGCTTAAGATAAAGGGATTGAAGGTTTCACATACGACCACTCTTAGCGATAGTGACATCGAGTCGATTGATTCATGGGGAGAATCACCACATGAACCGTGCATTTCTTTCGTGGCTAGTCATGTTAGTACTTCTAGTTTTTCCCACGCCGATGAGGACATATCTAAATGTGAAATCCTCGATGATGTTTTGAGCCATTTATAAGAGAGTGAGGGTGAGATTATGAGTGAGGGAGAAGGTGGTCTCCAAAAGGCGTTTAGTTATATTTACACCAAGACTTTGAAAATTAAAAAGTTAAATAAAGATTTATCTCTTAGGGTGTTAGATTTGGAGAATGAGGTGAAAGTTGTAAGAGAGTGTGAGACGTTGGTGAGTCAACTCGAGAAAGTAATTTTTTTTTATGTGAACATTTGATCATTTTAAGCTGAGAAAAGGCCAATTTGACCAACATTGTGGTTATTCTAACAAGAGATCTTCAATATTTATTAGAGACTCATGAGGAACTTGAAGCCTGTGTATCCCAACTCGAGAGCGATCTCGAACATGCCCCGGAGGTCAAGGTCACTTTAGAGGACACATCTAAGAAGGTTGGAAAGATGCTCCGTGGTCGCGCTTTAGGTAACATTGAGAGGCAAGGAATAGGTTATCATGATGCATCCATTTCCCATGACTCACCCGAGCCGGTTCTCGAGTTTTTATTAGATCCTTATGGCCTCAATATAACCCACCTAGGAGAACTCGTCCTAAACGTTTTGAGAAAGGTGGACCCATTTGAAACAAAGAGCTGACCTTAGAGAGTACTGTTTTAAGATATGGAGAGTGTCTTATAGTTATATTCCCCGATATGCTCTCAGACATGTTCCCACATGAATTCCCGCATGCACTCCCACACATGTTACTCCTCATACTCCCACACATCACTTGAGAGATTTTGAGAGTTTTCGAGAGAAAATATAGTATTTAGTCAAGACTTAACAAAATTTGATGAGGGTATTTATTAGTATGTCATCTCGTTTGGAGAACTCCTTCGAGCCTAATGATTAAGGTTGCGACTTGTTACTAGAATAAGGGGGTTTTCATGCTCATATCGTATATCCATATCGCTAGTGTGTACTATCATTTTATGTTTATATTTTTTATTTTGATATATTTTTTGAAGAAAGAAAAAAGAGTTTTTATTTTCTTGATTTTTTTTTTAAAAATACAAAAAGATTTTTGATTTTTAAGAAAAAGTTAAAAAGATTTTATTTTGATAAAATTTTTGAAAAAGTCAAAAAGAGTTTTTTATTTATTTACACCTTATATGGATGAACATTAAAGATGTCAGAGTCACACATTCACTCCATATCTACATGATTTCTTTATAGTATTTTGAGACATGACATCTGTGGTCATCCCTCTGATTTTTTCCTCCATCTCGGGGTCGGGGATTGCGCGCGCGATGGTGGAGAGGGAGAGAAGGTCTCGCGCCTTTTCTAGGAATGCTTCGGCCGTTGTCGATGTGGGGTGATGCAAAGAGATAGATTCGCCAACCTATTTTACACAAAACAGGGAAAATAACATGTTGTCGCCTCGAGAGAACAACATCAAAGATAAATTGGTGCTTGCAAAACCAATTAGATCCGAGGTTCGGGGACTAAGTTACAGAATGGTAAGGTGTTAGGAACCCATACCGCCGTTTCAGTCTCTCATGGGCTTATGTTACTATTTTTCTTAATTTCTCCGTAAAGTGTGTGTGCGTGTATATATAAATGGAGATCGGAATCGCTCAACTCACATCATGGGAAAAGACGGAGTGTGGTCATCCATAGGAATGTTCCCAAATTAATAATTAAAAATATTATATGTGAATTTATCAAAATATTGATCTTTGTGATGAAATGATAATACGTGTTAGATAAGACACAAATATGAATCACAAATATGATATATATGAATGATATATGGATAAAATAGAAAAAAAGGAAAATTAGAAAATAGGACTCGAGTCTCGGGTTTTAGCCGAGACGCCTACGTAGCCTATAATGGCATCAAAGTCCACGTAGTTCGCATTTAATACGAGGGTGGGGTTTATCCCATAAATTCAAACGAGGATTTTATTATATGTGTGTGTAAGAAAATGGTGTTTTTAGTTATGAGAAAATGTGGTAAAAAATGTCGTTGGAATTTATAAGTGTAACCCTCCTTTTCTTATTTTGTTTTTTATAGAAAATATCTTATGTGCAATATTACTAATAAAGTATTGAAGATTGATATGTGTATGACCTAAAGTAAAAGCTAAATTAAGAACTTATATAACTAATGCGAAAATAAATAAATTTAAAGAGAGAGAAGAATGTTTGGACCTTCTTTGGAGACTTGGAGATTGATCTTGATTGTGGATGAGCTTCCTTGAAATTGGATGAAGAATGTTGGGGCATTTTTCTAAATTAGGTTTGAAACTGATGGAAATGAAAGGTGGATAGAGGTTTCAAACAAAGAAACCTCGTTGACTTAAGAAGAATGTTGTTGAGATCACTTAAGTTGATGTTTCTGTGGTCCTTTTGAGGTGAGCTCATGCTCTACTTATATAGGTTCAAGGGATTGCCGATCGATATTGTCCTTGCCCTATCTATCGATAGGTAACCCTAGACACGCTACCGATGTGCAGTGAAATGGACCTACCAATTGGCAATCTTGTGCAGATTTTTTGAAAAAATGGTCGTAAAATGAAATTCATAAGTCCAAATCACGCACGAGGCATACCATTAGAAATATTATGCAAAGACGTTTGAGAATCCGTGGTCCGATCCTAGGTTCAGGAGTTGATTGTGAGTCAAACGTGGCTCAAAATTTCCCATCGGTCCTTTGGATAGGAGATCAACGGACGACGATGGATTGTTCATCCAAACCACAAGTCCAAATCATGCACGAGGTAGGCCATTGGAAATTTTATATGAGTCACTTTGATGTTCCAAGGAGCTTCACCCAATTCGGAGTGTTAGCTTTAGTCAAATGGCGTTTGAAGCGCCTGGTACCCGTTCGAAGTAAAATTGGTCATTTGACCATACTGTAAGGCTAATTTGTGCACGGGGCAGACCATTGGAAAGGGTATTAAGTTCCCTTCAAATATTCATTCAATCTCATTCGATCTAAAGAGTTGACTTGGGTTAAATGGAGTACGAGATGGCCCGGTACCCTCCAAATCATTTTTAGGGGCAAATAAATCATTTGTCCGAATGGTTCTACCATTTTGCACATGGGGTAGACTGTTGGAAGGGGATTTTGTGACATTAGAAGATTCATTGAGACCTCTGACGAAGAAGTTGATTGGGGTCAAATCGGGTCCCAAAAGCGCTCGGTGGCCTCGAGGTCAATTTTTGATAGTAAAATGGTTCGTTCGTCTGAACCATTATGCTAATTTGTGCACGGGGAAGATCGTTAGAAAGGGGATTCAGAGCCCTTTTAAGATTCATTGAGCTTTCTCTCTGATAATGAAGTTAACCAGATTTAAATGGAGCTCGGGAGCGATCGGTGGCCTCTTGATCAATACTCGTAGTATGACCTTAGAGTTTATGGTAAATAGGGAGGTACTGGGAACCTAAGACACTTAGGGGTCCTATAATGTGGTGTTTATAGTGCCATCGACGAGTGAGCTTGGAACAAGTGAAAGCCGTCGAATAGACACCATATGATGTTTTGGGAAAGAGGTTAATTTTACGAACCTAAGGGATGGGGATGACCATTTTAAAGGGTTAAGGATGACCATTTTAGAGGTCCAAGGTCGATTCTGAGGACCTAAGGTAATGATGAGGATGGTTGATTCTGTGGGCGAGGTCAATTATGAGGACCTAAAGTTGTGGCCACCAATTCTGTGGGTCGAGGTCAATTTTGAGGACCTAAAGTTGGGGCGACCAATTCTGCGAGTCGAGGTCAATTCTAAGGACCTAAAGTTGTGGTGACCAATTCTGAGGGTCGAGGTCAATATTGAGGACTTAAAGTTGTGGTGACCAATTCTGCGGGTCGAGGTCAATTTTGAGGACCTAAAGTAGAGGCGACCAATTATGCAGGTCAAGATCAATTCAGAGGATGTAAAGTTGTAGAGACTAATTTTTCGGGTCGAGGTCAATTATGAGGATCTAAATTTGTAATTTGGGGGTTTTCTTTGTGGGGGTCTTATCTTTGGAAGTTTGGATGCAGTTGTGGTTCCGCTGGGAGAGATGTGTTTCTTTGAGACGCTATCAGGGGGAGATATCCAACTAGGGTTTTTATCTCTGTTGGGAGAAATTTTAACATGGAAATTCCGATGGGGAAATGGGTAGGATATTACGTATTCCTGTTGGGGAAACATTTGATTTTGAGGTTTTGAGTTCCGCTAGGGAATTGTAGTGGACTCTGGGTTACGAGCGCACTGTTTTAGGGTTTAAATTGGGGGTAGGATGTAGTTTTAATCTGGTTGGGTATTTTGAGAACTTGAAAAATTATTTTCTTGGTGGATAAATGTTCCAATATTTATTTGGTAATTTTAGGAATTTTTTGTAGAATTTTTGGAACTTTCTGGAATTTTTGGGGATTTTTTCTATGAAATTTTGGGGGGGTTGCCGATCGGCTTATTGCAGAGGTTGTCGTTTGGAAATGGCAGGGTCTTTTGGGATTCCTTGGGAAGGGGAAGAGGCATGTGCTGATCGATGGGTGTCAGGGGACTGCTGATCGGCATTCCTACTGGCCTCCTATAAAAAGGGGCGAGTTCACAACTCCTAGCTTTCAGATCTTCTGCCCTTTCTTGCTAAGATTCTTTTTCAAGATTTTTTCCTTTTTTGAGTCTTAAAAATGGTAGATTTTTTGGTTAGTGCGACCCACGTGGCATGGTTGGGTGTCGACAATTGGGCGAACCTAGAGTGGTGAGCTAGGGTGCCCCTAACACTGGGAAACAAAAATTCCTTTGAGTTGTTCGAACCAGTTGCTAAGTACAGCTTTCTGCTGCGCGAGCCTTCACATCACAGGTCATATAGGGTAAGGAACCCTAGTGGATGTGTAATTATTTAATGACCTTTGGCATTCTTTTACTTTTTCTTCTTTTTGTTTCCTTGAGTTGACAAAAGGTTTCTTTATTGACTTTTTTTATTCACTGACATAGCTTCTATGAGCTTTCATTCTCGGTGGACGATGGGATTTAAGGATGTGTGGGAGCATCTTCTGGCGGTGGTGAACTGGGTAGTTTCCTCTGTGGGTTTTGGTCTCTTGGAATCTATTTTGGACGAGACACCTCCCTCTACGGCTGTTTTGTGCGCTCTGGGGAGAGGTGGTAGGACACTACCCACACCATTAATTTCGGATTTGGGGAGATGCCGGTGTCTCCCATTGAAGTCCAACAGTTGCTGGGGATTGACTATGAGGGCATGCAAATTGAGGTGTTTCGGTCTTTGAGGGTGACATCTGAGGTGATTGATACTGCATTGGGAGACGCGGGGAGAATAGCCACTGGTGATTCAATCCGCATTTCTTCTCTCCGAGAGTTACTATTGAGCCGGAGGATCGATGAGATAGATGGGTTGTAGGTACGACAAATGGCCCATTTATTCATTTTTATTTTGTTATGGGGTTTCTTGGCGACGACTAGTGGCAACGTGATCCACCTATGGTTTTTACCATTTTTAAGGGTATTTTCGAATATCCCTTTCTATGACTGGGGGAGCCTGACCTTGGCGACCCTTTATTCTTCTCTGAACGCTTTTAGCCGGTGCTATCGGCAGACCTTTATGGGGGACACGTACCTTCTGAATGTAATTCTCGCATTTTTTTATGTATTTTCTTTCATTTTCCTTTTGTTTTATTCTTCTGCTGATTCTTGACTTGTTGCAGATGTGGTTTTATGAGGTTATCGGGCTCAATGTCCTTTTGATAGGCTTGCATGATGAGGAGGTCGGCAACTCTTGGTATTTCGGGGTGAGAGTGGTCTGAAAAATTATGTAGGATGATGTGATGGAACCACCGACAACTCCCCTTATGTACATGAGGCGGGTGCGGGATATGTTGGAGGGGGCCAGGACGAAGATTATGATTGGTGAGCCCTATTCGTTCTATACGGATACGGTTGCGACTTATGAATATATCGACTTTGCAATAATCTGGCCAATGTATTCTTGTATATATGAAGTGGTGAATATGCCTCTGCCTCCTACGGCTTCAGGCAGGGGTACGAGTAGTTCGGTGGGGTCCGCTCACAGCACATGTAATGCGTCATCGTCGATAACGACAGTAGAGATTCCATTCATTCATCTTGGTCCGCCTTCCTATAATTTTTTATTTACTGGAGTGGGATCGCTGTGTATGTTGCACTTCCCTAACGTAGTGGATCTAGGGGTGTTGGTACTGACAGAGGACGTCCTTTAGCCAGAGGTATATCTTTCTTTTTATTTGTCCTTGTCTGGATTTTTTTTCTTTAGACTGACTTATCTGCTTTTTTTTTTCTTTGTCTGCAGCATGTCCGGGTGTCGACTACTAGGATTAGGGAGATCCGGGACTGGATGGCCTCCGCAACTTCCTATAATAGGAACTCAATTATGATTCCTTCTTGTCTGGTGCCGTCTTTTACCTCAGAGGAGGGATACGGATCGAGGAGTGTAGGTTGCACAGTTCGTCATCGGGGGAAGGGCGCTCACCGTAGAGATGGGGGATCTTAAAGAGATAGAGAGATTGAGATTGGGGGTTTTGGGATGAGTCCCACTATTACTGATTTTCTTTTTCTTTTTCCTAAAAAAATGTAATGATGCAAATGGCAATATATAAAATGAATGAGATTTTTGTTTATTTATCTTTTCTTAAATGACTTATTCTACATGGAATTTTTACTTTGTTGCACAGACCGTAAAAAGGATGGGATATTTTATTAAATAACTTGAGAGAAGAGGGGAAATGGATAATATAGGAAGAAATAACCCGTTTTTTTTTTTTCAAAAAAGGATTTATTTTTTTAGATTTTTGATTTTGATAAAAAAAAGGAAAGAAAAAATTTTCTAAAATAAGGGAGATGTCGATCGACATACCCCTTGTCCTGCCTGTCGGCAGGTGAGTCTAGTCAAATCACCCTAAGTCTTTGATTTCACTTTTTGCATCTTCAATGTACTTGGGGGGGGGGGGGAAAGCATTTATTCAAGCTTCTCAGATTTCTTGTTGTTTAGCCAAGATTTTCATGTATAAAAAGGGGGTAAGGTGATGTGGTTTTCCACCCATTCACATTTTCTCTTTGTTCTTGTTTATTTTTTGCCTCCTGTCTTATTATTTCCCTAATGGATCTTCCCATGAGTTCCGAATTCACTTCATATCTTGAGAGCTTGGAAGACATGTGTCAGTACAATGTGGATTACGACGCTTTTAACTTGCGTCGGGTCTCTTTGTGGCGCAATCGGCCCATCGATTGGAACATGCTAGCGGCAGAAGCACAATTTTAGTATCCTGAGGGATGTTTTCCTCTTTGTCTTGGATGAGGTCTGTACGAACTATGAGGAGTTTTCATCCATGCGAGGGATTGATCCCAGTATGGCTGCGGCTATGCCCAAAATTTTTAATGAAAAATAATGAGATCATACAACGATTTAAAGTGCTGACCCAAATGAAGTTGAATCAACTTGTGACTCAGAGATTGCGTAAAGCACTCTAAAAGGGTGAAAAGCACAAATCTCACAAGCTAAAGTCTCAACTAGTGATCCTTAAGGTTTTCTTGAAAATTGTAGTACTCTTCAACTCTAAACCGTAGTGACGTGATAAGTGCGCAAATTTTATTGAGTCTAGAAATTCATAGTGCAGCTTACCTTGTTATGTATTACATAAGCTATTTAGAAAAAATAAATCATCTAGCTTCATTCCTAGACTTAAAGGATGGATGATAGAAAATTCACGTCAATGAATGAGATGAAAGAAATTGCACAAAAATTTAAAAAAAATCCTGTTTCAAACTCAAATTTTTTCAAAAGAGGTACGATTTTGATAAAATTCCCCACCCCCAAACAAAAAGGAACATCGTCCTCGATGTTAAGTCAAATAATTTTTAAAATTTAGAGCATAAGGTAGGAAAGTGATTACCAGAATCAGCCACTAGTGAACTGAACAGATGTAGCCAAGATGAAACCTGAATGAGTGATAAGAAAAAAATGTGTACAAGTCTATAAAAATATAAAGCATAGGGTGATGTGAAACACCACCCCCAAATAGGATGAGACTCATACAAGAAACAATGGGCTACCTCCCGGTAGAGCTAATTTTAATGTCTTCAGCTAGACCGAACCGTTCTCACCCTAAAGATAAGATCTATGAAAACACGGGGTGGCAGAAAATTGGGTGATGAGAATCACCCCCAAACAAGACTGAAGCATCAACCCTGTTGGATAAAGGCTAAAAATGGTCAATGAACTTGTATGGAAAAGTGAATCGCACGGTGAAAAGCATCGGTGGACCATGGATAGGTGGGTATTAAGGTAATGGTGAGAAAGGCATGGGTTATTAAGCATCGATCACAGGCCTTATTGTCTGAAAGGTGAGGGCAACGAGGGCCCTATGAGCATGGTGCTTTAGTTGTATGGGGAGGCAGAATGGTGTGAAAAGTGGAATGGGTTGGGCCTCATAGAAATGACACGACCATTCTATGAATGGACGATGATAATGGCCGCGCTGTGACACGCTAGGGAGCTATCGATGGGAAAAATCAACACCACAAGATAGTGGCGGGCAGAGGGTAACAAACTCGGTGTCACAAAAATGGAGAGTAGCACCATAAATACTCTCAGGAATGGGGGATGGTTTCGGGTGAGGATCTAAAAATGTAGATAAAAACTGGAAATGTGTAAAATCAAGATCAAAACCAGGTGGTGGGGTGGAAGGGACAATGGGTGGGGTAAAGGGTGGAGTAAAGGGTGGGATAAATGGTGGTGTAAATGGTGGATCAGGTGGGATAAATGGTGGGGGAAGATGATCCAACTCAAGAGTAGGAGACACACACTCATCGGGAGGAGTAAAGGAATACTCACTAGAGAGTGTGGTATCTAAATATGGAGTGGTCAACTTCTGGATAAGACTATCACCAAGTAATATGGTGGATGGTTCAAACGAGGCACCAAGATCGGAGATATAGGAATCACTAAAAATAATGGGCTCAAGATGATCCAAGCATGGTGGAACATGATCCATATACAGAGAGGTAGAAACCATCTCGAATTCAATCTCAAGAAAATGGTGAGCACTCGTAGCCGGAGCAAACTTATGATAAAGTGGTTCCTATGGAACACACACGGTAGGCTCAATGGGTGTAGACCTGGACATTGTTTTGGATTAGGTAGGAGAACTTTGGGGGCCTCAAGGAGTAGATGATGATGGGGATAGGTATTCTGGAAGCTGCGAATAGGGTCTTTGTGAAGCTGGTGTTCATTTCTTGTGAAGCTTTTGTGACTGAGATGTGTTTGGTTATGTTTGTTTTATTTTGGAATAATTTTGGAAAGGTTAGGTTAGGTTTATTTTAGGGGTAGTTTCGTTGGCGAGGGGGAGTTGTTCTGACTCCCTACATTGATATTTCATGTAATTGTACCAAATTCCCCCATTCATGAATAAAAAATAATTCTGATCATATTGTTGTTCCTCTTGATGAACTTTACATTGGAATTATATATACCCATCGCTAAGGTATACATAATCCTTTTGTTCATGTAAATGATAAAATGAACTGTCATTCTCAGAGGTAAGAAAAGAATAGCATTTTATGAAAAAGAAGGGGACCGTGCCTATGTAAAGCGTATGAGATGCCTACGTACCTCTGGGGTTTTTTGAAAATTTTCTGAGATTCATTTTGAAAGAAAAAGGTTTGTTTAGAGGATTAGTCCCCACGTAGTTCTGAGTAGAGGGAAAAGAAGAACTTTTTTTTTAGAATAGAAGGGAGATAAGAGGAGTTATAGCGCGCCGATATTTTGGACTAAGGGTAGAATTTCTTAAGTCGGTCCAGGTTGACTAAATGTGCCATCTCTTCTCCATCAAGGTTAGTGATTATAACGGTACCACCAAATTGGATCTTCTTCATGATGTAGGGACCACTCCAGTTTGGCTTGAATTCCCACTGGGGTCCCAGACGGTATCTATGATTTTTTCGAGGGCTAAGTCCCCATGTTGGATACCACGGTCCTTAACTCTTCGATTGAACGATTGCGCTAAACGAAAATGATACCGTTGTATATGATATAGAGCTTTTTGGCTCCTTTTATCTAAGAGAGACAATTCATCAAAACGTATCTGATGCTAGTCTTCCTTGCTGACTTTGCTCTCAAGCATAATGCGCAATGAAGCTATTTCTAGTTCATTGGGTAGGATTGCTTCTATGCTGTAAACCAAAGAGTAAGGGGTAGCCCCAGTAGATGCTCGGACTGAAGGGAAGTAGCCCAAGAGGGCGTAAGGTATTCGATCGTCCCAATCTCGTAAAATCTTAGTCATCTTACTGATGATTACTTTGAGGTTCTTGTTGGAGGCTTAAACTGAACCATTGGTTTATGGTCAGTAGGGAGAAGATTTGTGTCATTGAATCCCATACTCTTGGACTAATTTTGTAACCTCTTCCTCAAAATATAACCCGTTATATGACACTAACTTATGGAGAACTCCATATCGAAAGATGATGTTCTCCCAGATCAACTTGGCAACCATTTTGGCATTCACCACTGCGTATGACTCAACTTTGATCCATTTGGTGAAGTAATCAATAGCAACTAGGATGAACTCGTTCCCATTATAGGCTTTGGGTGTGACTTTCCTTATTATATCAATGCCTCAGGTGGAGAACGTCCGGGGAAAAGTCATGTTGTATAATTCTCGCGGTAAATTGGCAAATTATTGGCATTTAAGGCATCTCTGAACATAGGCAGTGCAATCCTGAACCATGGTGGTACAATAGTAACCCTATCGGATAATATTCTTAGCGAGCATATGGCCATTCATGTGAGGTCCGCATTCCCCTCTATAGATTTTCTGCATCATTTCTTCAATGTCAGCCCCTGCGATGCAGTGTAAATGGGTTCCATCAAAGTTTCTCTTGAATAGTGCTTTATTGAAGATAATGTACTGGTCATGCAATTTTTGAAGGGTCGGTCGATCTTTCTTATTGGCATCCTGGGGATACCTACCGTGTTTGAGGAGGCACCAAATGTCACAATACTAGAACTCATACATATCGGAGTCCTATTATGTGACGAGCTTAATGTGGTAGAAGTGGGTTAGTTTAACTTATTTTTAGACTATAAAGGTGGCCATCGTTATTCCCTCGGCATGTAGACCATGGAGGCGAGAGTAGTAAGAGTACCAACTAAGTTGTTCCTTACTTGAGGCAAGTAGTGGAAGGTGATATCTTAGAACTTAGAGACGAGCTCTTCTAGGTTAGTGTGGAAGGGTAAGAGTTTTTCATCGTTGAATTTCCATATTCTAAGGACCTGGACGATGATGAGGGCAGATTCCTTGTAAACATCTAGGCATTGGATACCTTTCTTCAGGGCGACTTTAAGACCTACGGTGCACGCCTCATATTCAGTCATATTATTGGTATAGGAAAAATCCATATTGATGGCAATAGGAGTGTGAGAATCATCAGGGGCGATCATGAGTATCCCAATGCCGTATCCTTTCTTGTTAGCAGTTCCGTTAAAGAACATTTACCACCGGAGGTCTTCCTGGGAGATGCAAAGAATGTCTCCATTCGAGAATTCAGAGATCTAAATATCAACCTCTTCCATAGGGTAGTCAACAAGGTATTCAGATATTGCTCTTCCTTTTATGGCTTTTTTATGTGGCATACACAATATCGAACTAGGCTAGTAGTATCAACCATCGGCCATTCGGCTAGACAAGGCAGGTTTCTTGAGTAGGTATTTGATAGGATCCATTCGGGACATAAGTCTGATGGGAAAAGAGATCATGTAGTGCCGTAACTTTTGAGTGACCCAGACAAGGGCAACACATGCTTTCTCTAAGGCAGTGTAATTGACTTTGTATCCGACCAATTTATGTCTGACATAGCAAAGCCCAAGTTGTGGTGTCTGTTACGATTAGGTATAGGAGTAGAGGGAGACTAGGCTGCGGTGGCATGAGTATCGAAGGTCAGGTAAGGTATAACTTGGTTATGTAAAAGTATTTTTGATAGGCCTCATTCTAGATTTGGGTGGAATCCTTTCAGAGGAGTTTGAACATGGGTTAACAAATAGAAGTTAACTAGTTGATGAACCGGATGATATATTGTGATTTTATTAAGAATCTTTAGACTTCCTTCTCCATTAGGGGTGGTGGAATTTCGAGTATGGCTTTCAGTTTGGCCGGGTCTACTTCAATTCCTTTCTCTCTAAACATGAATCCCAAAATCTTTCCTTTGGTGACGCCGAAATTGTATTTTTAAGGGTTAAGTAGCATCTAATATCGTCGTTGCCGTTCGAAGAACTTCCAGATGGTGGGAACACAACCTTATTGACTCTTAGACTTAATGATCATATCATCCACATAGACCTCGACCGCTTCGTGTATCAGATCATGAAAGATGGTATGGAAACCCTTTGGCAGGTAGCCCTTGCATTTTTTAGCCTGAATAGCATAACTGTGTAATAAAAAGTTCCTCAAGGGGTGATGAATGCAGTTTTTTCTTGATGATCAGGGTGCATCTTGATCTTATTATATCCAATAAACCCATCAATGAATTATTTGAGAGTGTGATTGGTCGTGTTGTCCAGAATCATATCGATATTGGGCAGTGGGTAATCGTCTTTCGAAGACGCTTTGTTCAAATCCCAATAGTCAATGCACATGCAGACTTTCCCTCCTAATTTTGGCATGGGTACAATGATGGCTAGCCATGTGGGATAATCGATCACCCGAATGAAGCCTACATTCAGCTGTTTGATCACCTCTTCTTTATCCTTCAGAGACCATTCGGTGCAGAGCTTTCACAATTTTTTTTGACTAACTTGCATTCTGAAAGAATTGTAATCTCGTACTGAGCTATCTTGAGATCAATGTCGGGCATGTCGTCGTAGGACCATGCAAAGACATTTATAAATTCCTTCAACAGTTCTTTGAGTTGCGTGCACTCATGCTCATTAAGGGTGGAACCTATCCTAATCTCGCGTTATTGGCTACTAGAACCGATATTAATAACAACAGTTTCATCCTCATTGATTTGAACGCGTTATGTTGTTTGTTATTAACCTTATTAAGATCAGTTAAGAATTGTTCATTTGCAAAATCATCATCGTCAAGAGTTTAATTAGAATTAAGACAATTAATGTAAGGCACAACAAGATACTCAAAATCTTTATTTATTTCATTCTTGAGAATAACAGCATTGAGAACCTCGTCGAAGGAGGACTCAATTACATTGTTATCAGAAAAAGGAGGAACAATAAAAGAGGAAGAGTTAGGATAAATAGCTGGGTTGGGTTTCATTTCAACAGGTGGAATTGGTATATCATTCCAGTTAAGGAGGAGTTCATCAGCGGCCTTGATTAGAGTAGATGGGTCCAACGATGTAATGCTTGAGTGGATCATACAGAGTGTCAACCCGAGTGTCTGTAGATTCAAAGAGTACTCGGAGTTACTTCCCTCGAAAACCTCAGTAAGGAGTACCTATCTTGAAAGAAGATCTCCATCCCTGGCTTCATTTTCTTGTCAACATGATCATACTATGGTTCGATAAAGCCACATAAGGGAAAATCCTTGACCCCTTTTATGAATCTTTCGTTCAAGGAATCCTCTGAAACAGTCTTGCCACTTTATAAACTTCTCTTCAACTAGGGTTGGCAGAGCATTCTAAGTTCCTCTAATAATGGTGTAATACCCCGTAATTTTAATGACTTTTAAAATGGGTTATATTTTAAATTAATGGATTAATTGGATTTTATTATTAATTAATTCATTTGGGTTATATCCGGATTGTGGATATTAAAATGGATGATTATGAATATTACTTAAAGATATTTAGGTAATATATGAATATGATGTCATTATTATGACGGTGTGATATAATTTCGATAATTTGGATTTTTTAGTCAGACGCGGTATGGGACGTGTCGGGACTAATTTATTAAATTAAAAAGGAAATTTATTTTCTATCGACCTTATAGTCATTTCGACTGCGTCGTTGCATCCGGAAGGGTTGAAATAGTCAGAAAAGTCTATTTGGATGTTGGATTTGGGTCTCGGGTCATTTGGAAATAAAAAGACAACCCAAAAGGGCATTTTGGTTATTTTTACAAGGGGATGAATAGTGATTTCGGGTTTTGTCTTATTATAAGTATTTGGAGATTAGTGTATGTAGGTTCATTTCATCTCTTCTACACAAAAATTTAAAAGTCATCTTCCTAGAGAGAGTGAAAGGTTGCTTGGGAAGGGAAAAGCTTGCTTGGAAAGGAGGAGAACCCAAGGTCAAAGGTCACCACCACCATCACCACCTATGTTATTCAACTCCAAAGGATCAGATCTTCAGTAAAGGCAAGTGTTTGATATTTGCAATTTAAGTTCGTATATTGTCCATGTTAGGATAGTTATAAAAAGAGATGATTTTCATGCTTGGAAGATGAAAGGATATAGTTGTTAATGGATTTTTGGAATCTAAAAATATATAGGAATTAAACTCATGTTGTAGGTAGTTAGTAATCCAATAAATATTCATCAATTTGTGGAAGAAATTCTGAAAATAATTTAGTGTTCTTGAAGATAATATGTTGATAATTTTCTGGAAAAAGAGGCAAAAACGAGTGGAATGAGAAGAGCCAATTTCGAATGTTTAGATCTTCTTTTTGAGTGCATTTGGATGAGATTTAAGAAAAACTCAAAACACATACCTGACTCAATTTTTCGTGTAGAATCCAAATCTGAAGTCGGATTGATGATTCGAATACTTTTTGGATCTGATTTTTCTGAGTATTTAAAATATGAGAATTCATGAAGTTGTTTCTTTTTAATGTTGGTTCTTATCCCAAAACTTTGGTAGATTTTTGGTGATTGTTAATGGGATATTATGGGACTTAGAGGAGATCAGTAAGACCTAGTTAAGATTTGAATTGATTTGATTTGGATTTAATTGATTGGAATTATGTTAGTTAAATTGGAAGAAATTTTGGTTGCTAGATTCATGTGTTGGATTCTAATTTGTATGCATGAGGATTAAGGATAGGTCCAGTAGGGAAGATTTAATATAAGTGAGGGTAGCCTTAGGGTTACAATTTGAATACCCAGGACTGAGTTTAAGCTCATTATTGATTTCGCAAGGACTGGGTGTAGTTCAAGAAGGTAGTGGTATGGCTCCTGGATAGAGATGGGAGTTTAGAACACATTTGGTTGAAAGAGGGTATGAGGTTATCCCGATCACGTATTTGAAGTTGACGGACCTCCTCGATCGACAAAGTTAAGTAGTAGTGTATTGGAGGGGTTCCTTGTTTGGATTTCTCTTTGCGAGACGCTCTGCGCATGAACCTTAACGACGTCGGGAGTGGAGAGATGTTATAGGATGCGAGGATAATTAAATTATGAAGTAAAGATATGATATTTTAATACGTGGAATTTAAAAGAGATATAATGCTACGTATGGGAATTATCTTAGGGTAGTGATATTACCTTATTTATATTATATTATAGGTATGATAATACCTATTTGATTGATTAATGATTATGTGTATGACATACCTATCTTACTTGTTATCGGTGGGAGGTTTGCGCGTGAGGGCAGTCATATCCTAATGAATCCACGGGATCTTTTATTTGTTGCTCGAGAACATAGGTCTATGAAAGACTTATCGGGGAGTTGATAAGTCCGTTGACTATGGGTACGTAGGTATGTGGGTGACCCATGGGTATGAGAACTATGTTCGCCTCCAATGATTGTGTTGTTGTTAATGGTTTGAGGTATCCTCACTGAACCTTTTGTCTCCTATTCGGTGATTAGCGATATTGGGACATGATAGCAGAGTAATGCATTGCACCGCAGCTGTGACTCGGGGTGCCGTATTATATATATATATATATATATATATATATATATATATATATATATATAATGAATTAAATGATTGAATGGTTATATTGTGGTTAAGTCATCTACTATGTGATAATTGTAGATAAAGGCGAATTGAGAAAAAAATGGAATTAAGTTAATGAATGTTTATTCTTATAGAATTGAAAAGCTTAATTCATATTAATGAGAAATGATTCATGTTAATGAGCAACGATTCATATAAATGAAAATTGTATAAGAATTATTATATAACGTATGGTATGGGACATACGGGGTTATGATATGGGAATGGAATTATATTATGGAATTGTTAAAGATGAATCATTAACTAGGAGGTTAATAGGAAACGTTAAGTGTGCACTCTAGTTGAGAGGTGAGAATGGAAAGTGAGAGTTGGGTCTAACATGTACACAATAAAATATTTATTGCACTTGTTAAATAGTTTCTGTTTTAAAAATCATTTTCACAATCGGGCTCTGACCCGTTTCCTTGCATATTCTCTTTTCTATTGTATCTTCTATATCAGGTGTCCAGCAACAGGGACGCCAATCTTAGTGAATTATGACAGGATATGGATTTATGGAGTTTTGCTTAGATGCCTATCATCATTTGATTCACAGTATTCTCTTAGTAGGGCATGTCGCCCAAAGGATTCAGTTATCATTTTCTATCGGAGTCAAATACTATGGTATTCGTGTCATTTTAATACATTTGATATTGTTGGGATTACTGTAATGGATTAATATTATTTGGGAATGTTTATTCCCATTGCATTCAAATTATTTGGTGTTATCTAATTGGTTATCAGTGTTGTTAGATAAAATGTGTTGTGTTATTCTTAAACTGGAAAAGGATTTTGTTAAATTAAAATTTGAAAAGTTTTTAACACCAGCTTAATTGAGTATTGGGTGAGTTGTAAATGTTTTCGACGGTGATGCTAAGAATGAGCCAACTGTATATTCTGTTTAAATTTGGTATGGGACTGGCCACTCGATATTTAATTAGGCGGGGTGTTACAGGTGGTATCAGAGCTTAGGTATACGGCAACCCTCGGGGCTTGGGTTTTGGGTTCATTGCGTGGTTAGCAATTTTTGGAGATAGCAAATTTTAGGTGATATTCGTGATAGGTTTCGAGATTAGAGGTGAGGAATTTATTTTTGGAGACGAAATTATTTTTGGAGATTGTTGGCCTGATTTTTTTGAGAGTTAGGCATTCGGCGAATTTCGAGGGCGAAATTCCATTGTTAGTGGGGAAGTGTAATAACCCGCATAATTTTGGGCTATTTTAATTAATTTTTGGAAAATGGAGGAAAATAAAGTTTTTGATAATATTATTTTTATTGCTCAAATATGTTGGTTATTATTTTTAAAGGCGAGAATTTCAAACAGTTTCAAAATCGGAGTGAAAACGGATTTTAAAATGATTTTTAAATGTTTTTAACTCTTGGAATTCTAAGTTGGCGAACATTTAGTAATTTTCAAGAGTTGTTTTGACTTCCAACTCTTCATTTATTTGCCTTATTTAAAGGAGTCTTTTGGATTCCAACTCTTCATTTCTTTGCATTATAAAAGGAAGTCGTGGGCAACCCTTTTAACCTACTTTTGGCCCAAATTTTGGCAGCAAATATAATTTATATTCTTCTTCTTTTTATATATACTTTGGCCCTTGAGATTTGTGAGTTCCAACCTTAGATTAGAGGTGTTCTTGGGGATATTTTTTTGGAGGTTCTTGGAGAAGCTTTTGTAGATCTTTTGAGTTGATCTTAAGGATGTGATCGTTGGTTTCTCATCATGGTTTGAGGTATGGGGTTTTACACAATATGCTCCTTAAATCTCGCGAGTGTCATTCTCTTTGAATTCTTGTTAATTGAACTCATATTTGAATTGATAAATTCATTGAAATCTAGAAAATAATTGTTGAAATTATTTTGATTCATGTGGTATCATTATATTGTTGATGAGCACATTGTCATGAGATTTTAATATCGCACGGATGTTGGGCACCCGCCAAAATTCCTGTTTCCCGGGCTATGGCTTGATAAAGCATATATGGATGTGGTGAGGCCTGGTGACCTGGTTAAAGTGTTGTTGAGAAATTATATTGATAAATGCTTTGAGATTTGCATTTTGATTTGAATATTCATACTCGTGTTGTTACGTTTTATTCATCGTTAACATATATTTCTTGAGCATCTTTCTTGTCGTATTGTGTACTTCCCCATATTTTCTTTTAGTGGCAGGTTAGCGTGGATTTTGGGGCGCTATGGAGATTGATTTTAGCGAGGACTGTTTGGAAAAGATTTGTATTTATTTTGTTATATAGAGCATTGGATATTTGTATTTTATTTTCGAGTTAGTTGTTGTATTTTTATTCGAGAGATTGTTGTAATTGAAGAGATTGAGATTAGTGGATTTATATGATTGTGGGTTTATTTAGATGCTTTATACCTTGTTATTTATGGATTTGGATTTATTTTATCGCATTAGCTCTCCGTTCGCTCTCCCCGGGCGGGCGGGGTGTTACAAATGGTTCATAACCTAGGCCACATGGAGGAAAGGCCTTCTTAGGGACTATGGGTTCCATTATCCCCTATTATCGTCATGCTTGCCCCAGTTCGGGCATAAAGTGCATATTCTTAAACATATATATTATGTTGATATTATCGCGAGGGTTGTGCTCTGGACAGACTTAATCTTTGAAATCATCCCCTTCTGGGATCAGAAGTGGTCCAACTCAGAAGACAGAAGGAAGCATGTCATTCATCCCATGTTGTATTTTTAGTACCGGGTTACTGGTGTTTTCATTCTCAGTATAATCATCGTCGACCAAGATGGTGATGACCTGCCCCTTGGCGAAGAACTTCAGTTTCTGATGGAGAGAGGAAGATATCCTTTTGATGTTGTGAAGCCTAGGTCGACCAAGAAATAGATTAAAACAAGTGGGTATGTCGATAACTTAGAAATCGATAACGAGATTGATAGGGCCAACCCCTATTACGAATGTTATGGATCCCATCACCTCTCGATGAGTGTTTTCATCTACACGCACTGTGGTGAAAGTTGGAGCAAGTTTGCTTACTTTCAAAACCAAGCAGTTGAATGTTCTTAACAAGTAAATATTGAGTGCTGACCCGTTATCAACGAGTGAGAGGGCGACTGTCTTCCCCATCACCTCAACGGAGATGTTGGGAGCATAGTAATGATTAGGACCAAACTTTGGGATTTTTTCTTCAGAGAAGGAAAAAAAATTGGTAGAGGTTAATGACCCAACTAAGTTCACAACTTCTTTTGGAGTGGTGGAAGGGGGGACTGTGGGCCTGCTAAGCAATTTTATCATAGCGTTTAGGTGTAGCTGGGAAGACATGAATAGTCCCCATAAGGTGATGTTGGCCTAAGTTTTCTTAAGTTGGTCGAGGATCTTTCTTTCCTCGATGATCAATTCTAGCATGGGGAGTTTCTTAACAACTCCCTTTCCATTATTTATCCATGCTGACTGAGGATTCGAACTATGGTAGTGTCTCCCAGATCTTGTCATATGGTTCACAAAGGAAGGGAAGAATAGAAACCCTATTTCTTCATATATTTCTAGTTGTACGGCTAATTTGTTGATTTCCCCTAGAAGATATTCAAAAGAATCCCATACATACGGGTTACCGAACTAACTTTTTTTAGCTTGGTTCTTCGTCTAGTCTATTAAACTTAGCCTCCAACCGTTCGCAATAATGTTGTCTTGCCATGAGAAGTCAATGCATTCCACAACCTCAATGGATTCTTCATATAGATCCTCCCACTCAATGGGGAGGTGCATAAGTGAAGGGACCAACTGCCCTTATAGCTTTAAGGCATCGAGTAACTCGGATATACTATAAATTTCATTAGTCTATCGGAACAAGCCTGCCATAATCTGTACTACATTGTTCAAACTGACTTCGTCAATGGGTACCACCCAATTTTATGACTCTCGAGCCCACTTTTGAGCTTCCATGAATATGATGCTGAACTTCTAGCAATCAATGGTCATTTCAGAGGGCAATTTCATCTCAAATTCTAGAAACTAGTTCAGTACTGTGGGCAATTCCATATATTTCCCTCTGAATCGGGTACGAGCGATAATACTTGCTCTTGTGAGAAGCGACACAGCTTGGTCGAAAAAATGGTAGGGTGTAGGAGAAAATATAGGCAGACTTTAATGGGTTTGGTTAAAAATATGGGTATGATGGGTGCTTTACTGGGTATAATCTTGGTATATGTATCGAATTTTGGGTCATTCTCTAGGAATATGGCATTTGTATGGTTTGGAAGTGGATTGTGAGTGGTGTTGGGTTTGTGATTAGCCAATGGGGCGATGACAATCCGATCAATTAGACCTTGGATTACATTTGGTAGATGGAAGCACTGATCAGTGGTATGAATGGCAGTTTGGTGAAAATCACAATGGGCGTCGGGTTTGAAATTTTTGGGAACAGGGTTTGGTAGTGGATGAAGGTCCAAAGGTTTGATGAGATTTTAGCTCAACGAGGCTTGGTATACTTTAGAGAGAGGAGCATGGAGCTCGGTGTATTATTTTTTGACAGGACTAGCATGGATATCTGGTGCCCAAGAGGTAGCGAGCCGAGAGATGTTGTTGATGGTCAAGACCGTAGCAGACTTTTCATATTTTTTTGGAGTGAACTGTCCAAATACTTTCTTTGGCTTAGCTTTTGTCTTGACAATACTTTCGTTAATCTCCACTCCTGCTTCTCAGAGGGCTCGAAAATATGGGTAAAAGTGTCCTCCCATTATTGCTCGGACATGTGGTAAGAAGTTTTTCATTACAATACTAACTTGCTCCTCTTCAGAAGGCCGGTTGGTCATAGTGGCCGCATTCTCTCTCCACCTTGCTATGAAACTTGTGATAAATTCTCCGGGGTTCTGATTAAGAATTTCTAGATAGTGGAGTGTAACCTCTAACTCCTCGTTTTATTTGTACTGCGACATGAATTCACGAGAAACATCCTCCTAACTATGAATTCTGGATTCCTCAAGGGATAAAAACCAACAAAGAGCGTTGTCCTTCAAAGTCTGTTGGAATATCTAGGCCATTATTTCCTCGAAGGAACCTAGGAGAGTCATGGCTCGGTGGTAGCTTCAAAGGTGAAAAATGGGGGGCCCGTTGCCCCCGAACTTCTAAATGTTAGGCATCTTAAACTTTTTTAGCAACCTTGCTTTAGGATAGGGAGACATATGGGTGTAATCCATGTAGTTATAGGAGATTCAAAATTGTCCAAACTTGTTTATTAAAAGCTTAAGGTACTCCTTGACCTTGTTTAACTCTTCTTCCTTCGGATCGATAGGTACTGGCAAGTTATCCCCTAGCTAGGTAAGATTTGGCATTGAGAGAAGAGATGGTTGTGGACCATTTGCAGGAGGGGCACGTGGAACGTGCAGATATTCTTCTAGGAACCAAACAGGATCAGGTATGGGTGGACTCATAGCACGAGGGAAGAGGACCTCGAGCTCCTTGATAACTGGGATTTGGTTTCACTGTATCTTTTGAACCTCGGACTAAAGGTTCTCAATCTTGGAAGTTAGTTGGACTAGGACTATCATCAAATGAGGCTGCACATTCGGTACTAGGTTTGCATTCCCCATGGAGGGTTGGTGAAGGTGGATTACAGACTCGAAGGAAGTAAAGGGAGAACTGACCAAGCTTCAGGATGGTTAGATAGAAGACTGAAGCCAATAGGGAGCCAGGCCAAGGGTCGGGTATGCAATCGACCTGAGAAGAAAAATGATTCGAATTTATTTTTGGAAAGATAAAAGGAAGAATTATTTTTATTGAAAAAAGAGGAAAATATTTTTTGACAATTTTTGGAAAGGGAAGGACAAAATGTTTTTGGTATTGAGGGAAAATATTTTTGATATTTTAATGAGGAGGAAAAATGTTTTTGACAGTTTTGGTAAAGAAGGAGGAAAAAAGTAGGGAAGAGACTCAACATGATTATTATTATGCTTATATTTTCACTTGTATTAGGTTTACCTAAATGCAAAAAGAAATGTCGGACGAGACTCGAGCCTGGGAAAATTGGGTTTGAAAAATATGTAAAACATGGTTTGACTTATTTCCAGGTCATGGACAGGATCCCGTTTTGAAAAAAAATGAAATCGCACAAAAAATTCGGTGGCATGCTGACCTGGAATTTTGGTAGAGTTTCGTGTAGTAACCGACAAACTAAATATGAGTGCGCTAGGTTCGACTCCTATATGAGGGTATGCAGTTGTTGAGTTAGTGGAAAGGTTCCCCCCTTTGCATGACTTCCACAATATACGCCTTGCTTTTCAGGGAAATCGGTAGTGTGGACAAGCCATTTGATATACGTGAGTGTACGTGAATTGCCTCACTATATACGTCGTGGGGGACAGTAGGTGTGAGAGAAAATTCGATATGCTCGACGTACAAGAATGAGTACCCTTCTATATACCTCCCGTCGTGAGTTCGATCAAGAAGTACGACGTGGGGGAACCATTCGATATACGTTGAAGGTACTAGGCCAATGGAGAGTGAGAGTCATATTGCTTAATCTAACTGTGCCCTGCCGGACTAGGACCCATCACGAAGTGACCCCCCCAGTACGAGATAAAAAATTTGTCAATAGCTATGCTCTTGGTGATGTAGTGTGCAAAATGCATGATTATTGATTAGTATATCATGGAGAGAGTATTTTATTTTGCATGATGGGCATTATACTAATAAGGAAGAATGTATAAGTATTTTGAAAAGTAAATCTAGCATGGAGCATGAAGATTATACTAAGCATGAATACGAGAGAGTGATTGATGTGTAAATATCTATAAATGAGTGCGCGGTAGTGAATCTAAGCATGGAACAACGACAAGTAGTTTGTGATAAGTACAAGTGACTATGGATATATATAAGTGTGATGAGTGGAGATGTGTGTTACTGAAACCTATGCATGAATATTCTAAGTGGTATCTGAAACATGTGAATATAAATGGCCCTATATACAAGTGTAGGTAGTGTGAGGTGTAGATGGAGAGTATTTACAAGTGGTTGAAATAAAAAGTGAGTGAGAGGTGATATAAACATGAGGTATATGTATATAAGAAGTAATAGAGGGGAAAAAGGAACATACATGTAGGTGCATATGCACACAAGCAATAAATGATAACACTCATGCAGATAGAGTTTATCCCTCTTAAGTAAGCTCACAACGGAGTCTCCACTGTGGTCATCCCTCTGGTTTTTTCCTCCATCTTGGGGTCGGTGCTTGTGCGTGCAGTGGTGGAGAGGGAGAGAAGGTCTTGCAACCTTTCTAGGAACTCTTTGGCCGTCGCCAATGTGGGGTGATGCAAAGAGATAGAGTCGTCTGCCTATTTTGCATAAAACAGGAAAAAGAACATGTTGTCGCCTCGAGATAACGGAATCAAAGATAAAATGATGCTTGCGAAACCAATTAGATCAAAGGTTCGAGGGCTAAGTTACGAAAAGGGAAGGTGTTGGGCACCCATCCTGGCCTTTCGGTCTCTCATGGGATTATGTTACTATTTTCCTTAATTTTCCCTTAAAAGTGTGTATACGTGTATACATAAATGGAGATCGAAATCTCTCAACTCGCATCATGGGAAAAGATGAAGTGAGGTCATCCATAGGACTGTTCCCAAAATAATAATTAAAAATATGATATGTGCACTTATCAAGATATTGATCATTTTGATGAAATGATAATATGTGTTAGATAAGACACAAATATGAATCACAAGTATGATATATATATGAATTATATATGGATAAAAGAGGAAAATAGGAAAATAGGACTCAAGTCTCAAGTTTTATCCCAAGATGCCTATGTAGCATATAAATGTATCAGAGTCCACATAGTTCGCATGAGACACGAGTGTGGGGTTTATCCCATAAATTCAAACAGGGATTTTATTATATGTGTGTGTGTGTAAGAAAAATGTGTTTTTAGTTTTGAGAAAATGTGGTAAAAAATCCCGTTGGAATTTGTAGGTGTAAACCTCCTTTCCTTTTTTCTTTTTTTCTTTTTTTTTATAGAAAATATCTTATGTGTAATATTACTAATAAAGGATTAAAGATTAATATGTGTATAATCTAAAGTAAAAGTTAAATTAAGAACTTATATAACTACTGTGAAAATAAAGAAATTTAAAGAGAGAGAAGAATGTTTGGACCTTCTTTGGAGACTTGGAGATTGATCTTGATTGTTGTTGAGATTCCTTGAAAGTGGGTGAAGAATTTAGGTGGATTTTGATAAATTGGGTACTGATGGAAATCAAAGGTGGAGAAAGGTTTCAAATAAGCAAACCTCGTTGACTTAAGAAGAATGCTTTTTGAGATCATTGAAGTTGATGTTTCTGTGGTCCTTTTGAGGTGAGATCATTCTCTCCTTGTATAGGGTCAAGGGATTACCGATTGGAATTATCCTTGCCCTACCTATCGGTAGGTAACCCTAGACACACTATCGATAGGCAGGGAAATGGACCTCGCAATTGACAGTCTTGTGTAGATTTTTCGAAAAAATGATCGTAAAATGCAATCCATAAGTCCAAATTGCACACGGAGCACACCGTTGGAATATTTAGATACCTTTGAGAACTTTGGGCCGCTCTCAGGTCTGGGAGTTGACTTTGGATCAAACGGGGATCAAAAGCGCCCATCGGTCCTTTAGATAGGAGATCGTCGGACTATGGTGGGTTGTTCATCCAAGCCGTAAGTTCGAATCGCGCATAGGGAGGACCGTTAGAAAGTTTATGCGAGGTAATTTGATGTTCCAAAGAGATTCTCTCGGTTCAGAGAGTTGACTTTGGTCAAATGGGGCCCAAAAAGCGCCCAGTGACCCTTCGAAGTAAAATGGGTCGTTCATCCGTAATGTAAGTCTGATTTCTGCACAGGTTAGACCGTTGGAAAGTGTATTCAATGCCCTAAAAATATTCATTCAGTCTCATTCGAGATGAAGAATTAAATTTGGTCACACGGAACCTCAAAGCACTCGGTGGCGGATCAGATTTTTTGGGGAAGCGAATCTTTCGTCCGAACGGCTATGCCATTTCACGCACGGGGTGGACCATTGGAAAGTTGATTCAGTTCCCTTCAAAGATTCATTTTTCTTTTGCTCTGATGATGAAGTTGACTGGGGTCCAATCAGGGCCCGAGAGCGCCCAGTGGCCTTCGGATCGATTTCGATAGTAAAATAGTTTGTTCTTCCGAATTGTTATGCTGATTCACTCATGGGATACACCGTAGGAAAGGTGATTTAGAGACCTTCGAAGATTCATTGATATTTCTCTTTAACGATGAAGTTGATCGGAGTCAAACGGGTCCCGGGTGTGCCAAGTGGCCTCTAGATCAATACTTGGAGTATGATCTTAGGGTTTATGGTAAACGAGGAGGTTCTAGGGACTTAAGGAGAGACTTTAACGTGGTGTCTACAACATCATTTAATATATGTGTTTAATAATGTGTGGCCTCATTAACATGTGATTTGATGATAACTTGCCAATTTTTTGACTCCTTGTCTCCTTTAATGCACACGAGCATGAGCTTATCTGAGTATTGCACTTACCTATCACTAATCTGTCATAGTGTTTTCATATCAATTTTACTTTAAGATGAACTAAATATGAAAACAAGATAAAAAGTTGTGCATGTAAGAATCAATGCCCAATTTCAAATAAGTTTTTTGGTAAAATTTTTATATATTAAACAAGGGAAAGGGGCTACGAAACAAATCCTTTGCCTTAAAAGCCATCATTTTCAAAGAAAATAGCCTAAAAAAATTAGAGGCACATTAAAAAATAATTTCCAAGCCATTTTGTTTGAACATTGATGCTTCGCTGCAAATGAGCATTAATTTCTTCAAAATTTTGAGAGTATCATGATATATTAGGAGTTAAGTCAAAGATCAATGGGTTTTAATATATATTAGGATCATTAATATATATTAGAGATTTTTATGGAGTTAAGTCAAAGATCAATGGGTTTACAGAGACTATATAAATCTCAAAAAAATATTACATAGTTTTGAGCGTCATTGGTGTGAAAATCACTTACGTTCTTGATTTGTTGATTATGTTAAGTCAATTTCACATGAGTTCTCCATTTTCACACACAAGTTAGACTTTGAGATCATTCTCTAATGATATCTCAATCCTTCTTGCACATGTGTTAAGTTTTTCTATGTTGATTAACCTATGGAATATGTTCACACCCCTACATTTCATTTCCATGATTTGGGTATTTTGAGTTAATACATGGTGTGTTGTTTTTGTTAAATTATATACTTGAATAATTTTGAAAATTTTAAAAAATTATTTTGTGGAGCCTTTGAGATTATCTTTACATGTGAGCTATTTACATCTGTTGTGATGATATTTACTTCATATTCGTGATTCTTTGATTTAATTATTATATTTTCTACTCCTTTGTCTATTTGGGACAAAAAGGGGGAGAATAAATTAAGGGGGGATATTTGATTACTTTGATTTATGGGGGAGATTGATTTTATGAGTGTATGTTTTGTTTTTTATTTCAAACTTGATTCATCACGTGGTATTTTTATTGGCTTCTTGTGTGTAGGTACCTTATGTGGAAATTAAGACACATCGGATGCAGTCGAAGTGCCCAACGAAAGAATGAGAAGAGAATGAAGACAAAGTGTCTTATGCCATTCCATTTCTAGGATTATGAAGGGTATTAGATATTTTTGTCATTTAGAATGGTATTTTTTTGTAATTTGAATTTCGATTAAGTTTGTATAGTTTTGTACCGAAATAGCCAAAGGGGGAGATTTGTAAGAAAAAATTTCTAACATTTCTCAAAGCATAGGCCTTTTTGTATTTTAAACTAGTTTGGCATATCCCGATACAAACCATCTCATACAGCTATGACAAACAGTCTCCAACATTCAAGTTCCCCAAACATATAAATCAATTGGCGTTTAAAATTATTCATAAACTGTATTTCGGATGTTTATTTTTATAAAAATGAGACTGGATTTTTAATATAAAAATAGAAAAATTAACCTCGTTCGAACAAGATTGCTATATCGTTCGAACGACTTTGGTTTGTCATTATAAGGGTCGTTTGTTCTAACATTAAACGAACATCCAACGAGGGTCTTCTATTTGAATTCGTTTGAATCTCGTTAGAAGATGGTTTAAACGAGATTGAAATCTCTCTCAAATGAACTCTTTTTCATTTAAACGAAATGTCTTTCTCGTTAGAACGAGTCGCCGCCTCAAACTTTATGCACAACCTATAAATATCTGTTTCATTTCCAAATTTTGTGGGACTTTTGCCAAAATGATTTCTGCACGTCTGTTGCAAAAGTTTTCAACATTTTTGTTTACCAAAACACTTTTGATTCACAAACACATCCCCAAATATATTTTTTGAATCGGATTTAAACCTTAATTGATTTATACTCATTGTGGAGAGATCATCTATACGACTGAGTTGTGAACCCAGAAGGATCACGGCTAAAGACTGTAGGTTGATCGATAGATACCAAATGTGGATCGCCACCTTTGGACTGCTCATGAACGAGTGGTATTCTTTAGAGATTTTGCAAATATTATGCATTGTACTCATGGGTGATATCAAGTAGTATTGTAAGTCACTTGTCTTGTAAAGTTTTTAAAGTTCTAATATAAAAGGTTTTGCCCTAAAAAGGTATTTTCCTCAATTTCCATGTGATTAAATATTTTATTTATCTGACTTATCACTTAGATGTATTTCTTAGGATAATAAGATAAAATTGGATTTATTATTGGACATTTAATTATATAAATCATTCTGTTAAGATCGTACAAGTGCACTCTTACAAAAATCTATTTACATCAGATTATGCCTGTATTGTTCATTTAAGTCAAGTCACACCTTTCCATTTATCGTTATTCATAGACCCCACATAAGTACCCTACACCATCCATTAGAATATAGTAGTGCGGCGATACTCTCCATATTTATGATAGAGCTGTGACTTTATAAATGAGATGTAGTTAGTAGATTTAACGTTGGAGGGTGGCCTGTTCACTTGGTCATTGTGGGGAAGGTTGTGGTGTATTGGGTGATATTCTAATAAGGCATGGTTAAAGTCACAACATTGTGGCGTGGTGAGACTCTTGAGATACATGATAGAATTCTTGGAATTTATAGATCAGATGGAGTTGATAGATTTAACGAGATGGTGTTTTTAGATTTTCGTTAGAGGATGTCCCATTCAATTAGTTCAGCAAAAATAATAACCCGTCTCTATCCAGATTGGATCACTTTTTGATCTCTCAAGACTTGGAGGACACATTCCCAAGGATCATACATTCGTGCTTGCCCAGGATAGCCTTAGATCATCTACTAATTTTATTAGAATGTGAAGGGGTGATGTGGGGTCGTACCACACAATGTTTTTCTTGCATTATCAACTGATGGGTTTAATTATTTCGATAATTTAAGGACTAATCATAGTTATTAGCGAGTTCTCATGGAGCCTTTAAATCTCCCTCGAACACTATGCTTGAGAAATGAGTTCACATTATTAACTTTATTGATAGCTGAGTCGAAGGATCCCGACGATGATACTGATATATTATTATCACCATCAATCAAAGAACCTAAAGAGTTATGAGATAAAGGCGTGATGATGTTTGACTCTCATAAGGGTGAAGAGTTCACACTTAAAGTAATGGTGATACAAGAAATCCATGACCTTCCTTCTTATGTGACCTTGTCCAGTTGAAATCTTTATAGTCATTATGGATGTCCTATATGTGGGGAGGGAACATAAGTCACTTGGTTACATCATAGTGATAATATTCGTTGTACGAGCCGACATTGATTTCTGCCAACTAGTCATCTTTTTGGGAACGAGAAGTCTAACTTCTTACCTATCGGTCATGAGTGTAAAACTAAACTTCCTCAACTTTCTGGTCAGCATATTGAGGAAAAGGCCAAGGCTACGAATGGGAAAAAATGTTTTTGGGAAGACACCCTTAATTTTTAAACCTGAAACATAAAGCTAGGGAGGATCCGAATAACCCTAGTAAAACGAAGGCATGGTCAAGACGATCAATATTTTTTGACTTGTTGTATTGGAAAGATAATGATGTAAGGCATATAATTGATGTGATGCACACAGAGAATATTATTACAGAACATCTAATAGGAACATATTTAGGTAGATCTCATTTAAAAAACAGAGAGCGAGAGTACCACGATCTGCAGAAGATGAAAATAAAGAAGAAATTATGGTTAAAATAAAACAGGAAGAATTTCTATCCCCATGGAAACTTTCACTTTGACTAGTAGTGAGAAAAAGATCCTCCTAGACACGTTGTTCAAGTTGAAGACTCCAACTGGTTATTCCGATAATTTGCGCTGGGTAGTAATCTACCAAAAAATAACTTGAAAAAGTTCAAGTCTCACGATTGGCACGTCATCATTCAATGAATCACTTTGTTATTTAGGCATTGCTTATCCGAACATAAAGATATATGTCAGGCAATTATGCAAATCAGTATGTACTTTACCAAATTTTTTGCAAAATTGGTATACAGAAAGCACATTAAAGATGTGAAATTAAGTTTAGCTGAGGCAATTTATGTATATTAGAGAAATATTTTCCGTCGTCATTCTTTAATATCAACATCCACCTACTTGTAAATTTATGAGATGAGGCTTTGTTGTGTGGTCATGTAGGTTTTAATGCATGTATCCTTTTAAACACTTGATAAAAACCTTCAAAGATTATGTAAAGAATACATGGTATATTGCAGGGTCAACTGCTGAAGAATATGTAACTATGGAATTATCACTATATGCTAGGGAAAATATGCCAGAAAAAGAACTGCGAAGATTCAATCCTCATGGAGAATTAGTGATATAATAACCTAACGACTTTGAAGGTGAATTGACTTTTGGGAACCCTAAGAGGTGAAACTCATAAATCTACAATACGAGCAAGCAACTCATTATGTCTTTGAATCGCAAGATGAAGTTGAAGATTCAAGATAATAAGTATCCGATGAATTATTATTGTTTGGTTATATGTATTATATATATATATATATATTATGATCTAAACTCTAAAATTTACCTGTAGGAAGTACGAGAACGAAATTTCCCAAAATCTGAGAAGAAATTGCATGATGAATGATTTTAGGGCATTGGAATCAAAAGAGGTAATTTCCACCTCTTATGTGTGCGATTATTTATTCATGTGTGGTAAAAACATGACCTAATACAAACTCATTCGTAAATGCATCTTGTAAAAAGAGGTGATGCCTATTCAAGGCTTGCACACCTAGCAAAAGGTCCCAATTTTGTGCGACAGAGTTTAAGAAATTCGGGACCAACGACTTTGATTTCGTTTCATATCCGTTTGATGAACAACTTATAATGAAAAATAGAGGAATTTCAATTTATGCTTTGACTACTTATGTCTCTAGTAAAAGAGATAAAAATCCAAAAGATATAGTGTTAACCTATTCTGGGATTGTCCAATAAATCTTGGAACCCAATTATTTAAATTTCACATAAACATGTTTGAGTTTGACCATATAAAAATATTTGGAGTAATTGATAATTGGTCATGAAAACCAAATATGACACCATGGAAAAGGAACATGTGGAAATTGTGCTATAAAATCTCGAGATGGAAGTTTATTTGAAAAGGTGCAAGTTATTGGTCGAACACCTGATGGAGCAACTCACCCCCATTAATGAGGGAAACAAATTGTACCTTATAACAAAAAATAAGGCTGAAGAGAAATATAATATGATACAAGAGAAAGAGAATATTCTATCATTGAAGTGTGACAAAACTAGAGCGGAGGTTGACGCTGAAGCCTGGAAAAACAAATTCGAAGAGCTGGTGCCTCGCGTTTTACACTTGGAACGAGACGTGGATACTTTGACCAGTGAAAAGTCAAATAAAGTAAATGGGGGGGGGGGGGGGTTAGGACCCATTTGGTCCAACTAAAATCTTAGGGGCTCTATTTTATTGCCTTATTGGATTGCATGGACCATGTATTCTTTACTTTAACTCACATTTTCATATACTTGATATGAATCATTTTTAAATTTTTTAATCCTATATAATGGTTAATTAATTGCTCATTTGTTATAATATAATCCACGACATGCCCTTAGGGGAAAACCAAAAATTAGCCTCGAACGACCCCGTGAGGGGGAACAAACTCGTCACACGAGACTAAAGAGACTCATAGGAACTGACCGCATAGTCAAGAGATCCCAGTTTGGGAAATACCACAAAAAATTTCAAATAAGCAGACTTAGGCCTGAAAACATTCCTTTAGGTGGAAACCTAAAATAGCCACCGAACGACCATTTGAAGGCAAAGAACACCTCGTACATGACTAATGTTACCCATAGGAACTGACCATGTAGTCACTGGACTCCCGATTTGAGAATATGACTAAAATTTGCAAATAAGCAAACTTAGGATTCAAAACGTACCCCTAGGTGGAAAAATACAAAACAACCCCCAGATAATCCCGCAAGGCACGAACACCTCAGACGGAACCAATTCAACTCATAGAAAATGACACCGTAGCCACGTGACTCCCAATTTAAGAATAGGACTAAAATTACCAAATAAGCAGACTTAGGCTTTGTCACACCCCGCCAAATTCTGGCGTCGGCCGCCACCAAAACTAAGTCGGGCATGAGTAAATAAAATACCATTCTTAGCATGAGACAGATATGAGACATAAATAAATCAGTCCATAAGATAAATAATTGAATCAATCTTAAATGATCATGAACAACTAAGCGATAAAAGATCCATCACATGCTAACTTCAAAAATCCAATCTCCAATAATGATTAAATAAAATCTGAATAATCCCAACAGAAATCCTCTAAACAACTTTCGAACCGAATGGCCCAATAAAACTCAAATGAAGTCCCATAATTAAATACGACTAAAAAGGAAAGTTTAACTAAACTATGCCATAAAATGAATAACTGCAGCTGCAACTCCAAATGATAACTCCGATAAACGTATGCAGCTTCTCCAATTCTAATCCTGAAAAAGATTAGTCAACGCATGGGTCAGAGACAAAGTCCCGAGCAAGAATACACACTACTCCCCTCAAATAGGATCCTTGAATCCAGACAGTATCATTATACGCAATAAATGTCACAATAGAATATTTTAAATTAGACGTGATAATTAAAAGCGATAAATTTAAATTACTAACTACCCGTAGTATTCCCCATTTAAAAGGCACACCAATATGATTTTAAAATTTCCAAGTCCCACGATGTTAATTTATTAAATTAACTAATTTTTATTATTGTTCTCACTTTTTATTAAAGTGTCACACTTTCCCTTGCCAATCGCCCTCTGACCCGTTTAAACTATTGGCCCCAACACATGACATGGTTCCACACACGACACGACATAAATCACCCTCTGACCCGTTTAAACTATCGGCCCCGACACATTATGTCGCGACAAAATTTCAATACCCATTTTTATCTTAGGCATTAATTCTCAATTTCTCAATTTATAATCACCCCACCCTTTTAATCGATGTGAGATCCTCAAAATCCCCCTTCGTCCCGTAACTAAGGGTCCCCAAGTTATTATTACGTCCTACCCTATGTATAGGAAGAATTTCTATCCTAAACTTCGACCTAGTCTCATACCTGGGCTAGCGTAACGATGAAAAAGTACAAAATCAGCCCACCCCTAAGATGATAAAAATGCGATAATCTACCCTCACTAGTCACATACCTAGAAGGCGTAAATCATCAAAAGGCCTACCCACTAGTCCCATACCTAGAAGGCATCCTAAAATATAGGGAGAGAAAAATTACCCAACAACCCGTCGTTACAAAGGCAATACAATAATACCAACAAATCACACAAACAAGCATAATTAATCAACGTATAAAACTACGCATGATAGTCCAATTCAATTAAATCTTAATTTAATTATCACCTTGTCATAAACCTCCAATAAGTCTCATTTAATTATTTAAATTAAATATACCTCTATGTCATCTTTTAAAACATCAAACTTCTAATTTCATTATTTCAACACAAATTACATGAGTTATACGCTCCAAAATCCATATATTTTAAAACTAGGACTTTTCTACATGCAGCCTACACCAAATAAACCCAAAATCACTCACGAATCCTACGTACCCAAAGGGTTATGAATATTATTCAGATTAAAAGATTTTATAAAAATATCCCCATAATTAGTGTCCACTTTTTCTAATTAAGTTACTAATTATTTTTAAGAAAACATGTAATTTAGTGTTTAGGCGACACTTAAAACGCATAATACTAAAGGAAAAGAATAGAGTATCCATGCCTGAATAAAAGTTGGTTTAGAAATCTGATCTTGAATGTGTATTCCTCTAAAAAAATTTGACAAAGATTCGATATTGACGCGTCTTGAGAAAATCCGGTTAATCTTGACAAAACTTGAGTTGAAAGTTATGTAGAATGGGGCTAGGGTTTTGAGGTTGAAGAAGATGAAGAAGATGAGAGGTTTCTGATTTTTGAGAAGCTAAAATGTGTTTTAAAAGATCTAAACTCATCACTTTATGTTTATATACCAAAAATAATTAGAGTCCTAATCAAATACAAATACTCAAAAAAATCATTACGGACGATCGAACCGTCAAAATCACTTGAAATTTTAATATGTTGTAGCTAACGGCGAGACAAGACTGCTGTAAAAACTTCAGCTTGATCAGACGGTCGGATTTCTAAAAATATTATTTTACTAGAGACTTTTATGTTTTGAGGACTCTTAGAGAGTTTTATATTTTGAGAACTATTTTAAATAATAAAAATTTAATTAAAACTCCATTTTAATTCCGATTCCAATTCCGTTTGAAAATTTATTTTTCAAATATAAAAATCAACATTTTAAATCATAAAATTTATAAAATCCAAAAATTTCATTTTTTTTTTATTTTCAAAATTAATTTCAAAAAAATCCCGTTTAAAAAATTCTGGTTGTTACATACTTCCCCACTAGCAAAGAATTTCGTCCTCGAAATTAGACGAAGCATACACATTGTGTAAATCTCTCAAAAGAAAATATGGCTTACATATGCCTACCCGTAGAATGCCATAATTGGGCGCCCATACACTCAATTCTACGCGTACCTACCCCACGAGCAACAAAATAATATATATTGCCTATATACATACACATAACTATGAAAATAACGGCGTACCACACGCTCCCACAAATCCCCACTCGATCCTATATCCTAAAGTCATCAAAATGCTAACATCCTCAAATTAAATCTCAACATCAAAACTCGATACATACGATACCTAACATCTGAACTAAAACCTCTAAAATAATTATCGTCTCCAAAATCCATTTTAAGGATCCTCACATTAAGCCTACTAATTCTAAACTCAATGCCTACGATGTCCTTAGGAAAAAGATTCACATCTCCAAGAAACACATCTAACACGTATGCTGGACCCTCTACCTTAAGGAGTACGAATCAACAAAGGGAATCAAAGATCGGCAACGCGGAAGCTAAACAGACTCATAACCTACGAGACTTAAGACCATGCACTGATGCCATTTGTCACACCCCGCCTAATTCTGGCATCGGTCGCCACCAAAACTAGGTCGGGCGTGAGTAAATAAAATACCATTCTTAGCATGAGACATAAATAAATAAGTCCATACGATAAATAATTGAATCAATCTCAAATGATCATGAACACCTAAGCGATAAAAGATCCATCACGTGCTAACTTCGAAAATCTAATCTCCAATAATGATTAAATAAAATTTGAATAATCCCAACAGAAATCCTCCAAACAACTTTGTAACTGAATGGTCCAATAAAACTCAAATGAAGTCTCATAATTAAATATGAATGAAAAGGAAAGTCTAACTAAATACTATGCCATAAAATGAATAACTCCAGTTGCACCTCCAAATGATAACTCCGATAAACTTATGCAGCTTCTCCAATTCTAATCCTGAAAAGGATTAGTCAACGCATGGGTCTGAGCCAAAGTCCTGAGAAAGAATACATACTACTCCCCTCAAATAGGATCCTTGAATCCAGACAGTAGCATTATACGCAATAAATATCACAATAGAATATTTTAAATTAGACGGGGTAATTAAATGTGATAAATATAAATTACTAACTACCCGTAGGAATCCCCATTTAAAAGTCACACCAATATGATTTTAAAATTCCCAAGTCCCACGATGTTAATTTATTAAATTAACCAATTTTTATTATTGTTCTCACTTTTTATTAAAGTGTCACACTTCCCCTTGTCAATCACCCTCCGACTCGTTTAAACTGTCGGACCCGACACATGACAAGGTTCCACACACGACACGACACGACATAAATCGCCTTCTAACCCGTTTAAACTGTCGGCCCAACACATTAAGTCGCCACAAAATTTTAATACCCGTTTTTATCTTAGGCATTAATTCTCAATTTCTCAATTTATAATCACCCCACCCTTTTAATCGATGTGAGATCCTCAAAATCCTCCTTAGTCCCTTAACTAAGGGTCCCCAAGTTATTATTACGTCCTACCCTATGTATAGGAAGAATTTCTATCCTAAACTTCGACCTAGTCTCATGCCTGGGCTAGTGTAACGATGAAAAAGTACAAAAATCAGCCCACCCCCAAGATGATAAAAACGCTATAATCTACCCTCACTAGCCCCTACCTAGAAGGTGTAAATCATCAAAAGGCATACCCACTAGTCCAATACCTATAAGTCATCCTAAAATATAGGGAGAACAAAATTACCCAACAACCCGTCGTCACAAAGGCAATACAATAATACCAACAAATCACACAAACAAGCATAATTAATCAACGTACAAAACTACGCATGATAGTCCAATTCAATTAAATCTTAATTTAATTATCACCTCGTCATAAACCTCCAATAAGTCTTATTTAATTATTTAAATACCTCTATTTCATCTTTTAAAACATCAAACTTCTAATTTCATTATTTCAACACAAATTACATGAGTTATACGCACCCAAATCCATTTATTTTAAAACTAGGATTTTTCTACATGCAACCTATAACAAATAAACCCAAAATCACTCACGAATCCTATGTACCCAAAGGGTTATGAATATTATTCAGATTAAAAGATTTTATAATTAAAACAACCCCATAATTAGTGTCTACTTTTTCTAATTAAGTTACTAATTATTTTTAAGAAAACATGTAATTTAGTGTTTAGGCGACACTTAAAACACATAATACTAAAGGAAAAGAATAGAGTATCCATGCCTGAATAAAAGTTGGATTATAAATATGATCTTGAATGTGTATTCCTCTCAAAAATTTGATCAAGATTCATTCTTGACGCGTCTTGAGAAAATTCGGTTAATCTTGACAAAACTTGAGTTGAAAGTTATGTAGAATGGGGCTAGGGTTTTGAGGTTGAAGAAGATGAGAGGTTTTTTATTTATGAGAAGGCTAAAATGTGTTTTAAAAGATCTAAACTCATCACTTTATGTTTATATACCAAAAAGAATTAGAGTCCTAATCAAATATAAATACTCGAAAAAATCATTACGGACGATTGAACCGTCAAAATCGCTTGAAATTTTAGCATGTTGTAGCGAACGGCGAGACAGGACTACTGTAAAACATTTAGCTTGATCGGACGGTCGAATTTCTAAAAATATTATTTTTACTAGAGAGTTTTATATTTTGAGGACTCTTAGAGAGTTTTATATTTTGAGGACTCTTCTAAATAATAAAAATTCAATTAAAACTCCATTTTAATTCCGATTCCATTCCATTTGAAAATTTATTTTTCAAATATAAAAATCAACATTTTAAATTATAAAATTTATAAATTTCAAAAATTTCATTTTTTTCCGATTTTCAAAATTAATTTTAAAAAATTCCCATTTAAAAAATCCGGGTTGTTACAGGCTTGAAGACGTGCCCCAAGGGGAAAACCTAAAATAACCCCCAAACGGCCCTGCAAGGGGTACAAATACCTCGTACGGCAACAATGTAACTTGTAGGAACTGACCGCATAGTTACAGGACTTTCGATTTGAGAATATGACTAAAATTTGCAAATAAGCAAACTTAGGCCTGAAGATGTGCCCCTGGGGGAACACAAAATAGCTCCCAAATGACGTCGTAAGGGACACGAACACCTCTCACGGGACCAATGTAAGTTATAGTAACTGATCGCATAGTCAGGGTGTCTCGATTTGAGTATAGGAATAAATTTGAAGATAAGAAGACTTAGGTTTTATAACATGCCCATAGGGGAAAACCTAAATTAGCCCCCAAATAACTTTGCAAGGTGCACAAACACCTCGCGTGGGACTAATGTTACTTTTAGGAATGAATGGCATAGTCACAAGACTCCTAGTTTGAGAATATGAATAAAAATTTCAAGTAAGAAGAATTAGGCTTGAAAACACGCCCCTAGGGGAAAACCCAAAACAACGCTCAAATGGCCCCGTAAGGGGCATGCACATCTCATACGTGACCAACCTAATTCATAAAAACTGAGAGAGAGGATTCCCCTTTAACTTAAATCAATGTGCTCAAATTATGATGGTTAAAGCAAATATTCCAAATTTTAAAAATCTTTGAAAATTACCCAGTTTTAATTTAAGTTCAAAAATAAATTAAAATTAAACTAAACCAATAAATATTTGAATTTCCACTTAAACCAAATTAGTTCAATTCAAGTTCAAGATTAGGGCAAACAAACTAAACACAAATTTTTCCAAATTAAATTTTTTTACTTGAATTAAATTAATTAAAATTACCCAATTAAAATCAGCATCAATTTAAACAATTTTGTGTTTAAACCAATTTTTATCTTGTTAGCCCCAAGCATGCATCTAGGTGATTTTTGCAAGATAAAAAATAAACAACACACAAAGCCGCGATATACAAGGAAAATCCACAACAAGAAAAATCTTGGACGACCCATCCATCAAGTCCACTAGGTATGGTTTTACAAGGACATGACAGAAAGACATACACAACAACCTGACACCATGCAAGCCTTGATGCTTCTTCATTCCTCCACCTCCGCCTAGTCGAGAACACAGGAGTCCACCTACGTCTCAGAGTTTGCTGATGGGTCACAACTACCATAAACACACAAAGTTCTCCTCCGTATGAACACCACAAGCCAACAGAACGGAATCCTCCATAGGTAACTTTCTCCTTTTGTGTAGAGAATGATACCCGATGCCAAAGATGTGGTCTTAAAATATGGTATATAAAGAAACTTGGATCAACTAAACTTTTTGGGTGTAAACTTTTTTTTTGGTGGAAATTAAACCATTAAATCTTAACAACACAAATGGACTTTTTTGGATAAAGTTTTTGGCTCTCAAAGGATACATCAAAATCTGGAAAAATTCCCTTAGAAACTTGTATTCCCGCACTATTAAAATCGGTTAAGAAGAAAGAGGTGTAGTGGGAAGTTGTATAAAAAACTGACGAAAAACTGCATAAAATTATCGGTCATTCGAACGACATTTGAAAGTTGTTCAAACGACTTTAGAGTACTGACATGCCATTCGAAAGAGACTACAGATGGATAAGGTGATTCAAACGACAATATGAACGACATTCTAATGAGAATTCAGAGAAATAAAAAAAAACTCGTTAGAAATCTTGTTCGAATGACTTTTGAATGTCGTTCGAACGAGGTCATTCAAACGACCGACGAATGACAATTCAAAAAGATTTATTTTCTTTAAAAAATAACAAAACATTTTTGGACTTTGATTACTAAAAAAAATAACACCCCCAAAAAATTCCAAGTCTCTAAATATATCATATGAATTCATACCTTTAGAGACCATGGAAATAATGAAAGGTTAATGATGTGAAACGTGGCATGAAAACCGACAATGATGATATCTTCAATTTCTTGGCCTTTACCTCTTCAACTCAAACGTGATAGGCTTTAAGGACACCACACACATCTATCCTATGAGTCAATTAGTTTTGTTCAGAATTAAGCCAACACCTACAAATTGACTCAGTTGAAAATTCGTCCTTACAAATCTCCCCCTTTGGCTATTACGGGACAAAACCAAAAGCAAAAATCCTATGGGCCGTCAAGCTCATCTTAAAAGACTCAATCCCACCAAAAAATAAAAAATTACAGGCGCTTGACAGACACATGGTTGAGAAGATTTGTCGCTTTAAAAGTTTGCCACTTAATATGAAAACCTGCACACTTAAACACACCATCAAACGCATAGGGAATATAACAATATTAAATTGAGTAAATAAATTCTCCCCCCTTTTTTTTACAATGTCTACCCAAGAAAGGACGTCTCTCCCTAAGATTGATCTTCCAACATTATCTCAGCGACTCCTTATCTAGTGTCTAATATATATTCTCAGGCAATACATGGCTCTTGATTATTGATTGCTATCTTCTCGTCATTGTCAATTACCTCAACCTTCTTGATATTAAAGTGTGTCATAAACTCCCTAGTCGTTTCATCTGTTTTATGATGGAAGCTTAATAAGTGGTCCACCCTCTTACCTGGCTTTGTACAAAGACAGAAATTGCTAGTAAAGAGATATACTAATTACTATAAGTTCGAGATATTCCCTCTTAGTAAGACGTTGTACAAAATTTGAGACGATCTGGTGATGTTACAAGATAATGCTCTGCAATACATTTGATCAAAGGTGGAATAAATATCAACAATAACCTGAAAATTTTCCATATGAAGCATAGGAACTTGCCATCTTATTAGTGGGTGATGACAATGGGCTTGAATTTTACGGGCATTGGATAACCCACAATTGATGTTGTAAAAGGTGATGCTTGAATAAAAAAACCCTGCAAAGGGTCCTTCGTCTTTATAATCTCACACAAACAATCCTCTAGGCATTGGATAAACCCCTTAAATGGTTGTTCCTCCTTTTTGGCCTTAACTAACACTATCTTTCCTACTCGGCCTCGGCTTTCAGATGAGCTCCCTTCCTGCTAAGCTTGCTCGGCTTTAGTCGATGCTCGCATGCTTGGTCTTGACATATTTGATCATTCCAATTTTTTGGTCTCACTTCTCCTTAGTTCTTCTCTATAATTTTTAGGCTCCCTTGAATCTCTGTTGTGACACCCCGCTTAATTAAATCCCAGGTAATCATTCCTAAATCAAATTAAAATAGGTTTCTCAATTGGTTCATTCTTAGCATCACTGTCGAAAACTTTTTAATTACTAACTACCTAGGTGAAATTAGACTAGTGACAAATTTTAACTTTCATTAAACATACAACAACATGTGGAACAATGAACAAATAAAATACCAACATAGAAGTTTGAAAATATCAACTAAGGTAAACAAGTTTTTTCTGAATAAACCATTGGACGAAAACAAACAAATATCAAAATCCTAACTAAAGAAAATATGGTGGGACAACATGTTCATATTAAAACCGAAATCCTACACTAGATCAGAAATGATAAAAGAAGCGTATAATCAATGTCTTGCAACATCCACCTGTGTTGTAGCTCCGAAATCCCTGGAATGAATTCACGCTTGGCGTCCCTGTGGCTGGACACCTAAAAGGTTTAAAAAAAATATTTCTTTACATAGAAAGAGTTAGTACTCAAAATGTTTTGAAAATATTAAGCAAGTAATTTATTGCAGTAAAGATCAGTTATTGATTACACAGGTTAGGCTCACGTACACTCACTTGAGTTTCCTCCCCTCTCATCTATAGTGCACGCCTAATGTTCCATACTTAGCCCAGTTAGTTACAACTACCCAAGCTATTTAAACTATAGTACTCGTCTGAACTCATCTACACGTCTAAGTTTCTGTACCGCCCATACAGTATAAGTTTCATTAACACTCCTCATATTATTAATAAATTTCCATGTAACATTTTACATATGTTAGTTTCTGATTTGAAAGTTAAGTCTGACCACTTAATCTTATTCATTAGATGTTCACTATCTAATATTATGTTTTTCCAGTTAAGATTTCTCCACTTAAATTACTATTTAGATGTATTCACGTCGTCTAATTATCTACTACTCCATCCTAGTATATTATTCATATAGTATATATTTCACACACAATATAGACTATAAGGATAATTGGCTCGGTCTAATCATCGACTCCAATTATCCCAATTTACTTATCCTTTAGACGTATGTACATCATTTAATCATCTACCATTCTACCGAAGTAGATTATTTATATAGTATATATTTCACACACAATATATACTATAAGGAGTATTGGCCTGGTCTAATCATCGACTCCAATTCTCCTATCATTTATATTGTCCCGGTCTAATCCTCAACTCCAAATGTTAATGAAATAATGAAATAATAAAATATTGTCCCGGTCTAATCCTTGGCTCCAATATCATATAGGTAATGTAGGAATTCACCCAACCTAAGTACATACTTTATAGCTATTCACACAACCTAAAGATTTACATTAGTACGTAGTATATTTCTAACTAATACTCAACGTACCGTGCATTTTTTTATTTCTCTTTTTATCACATTTTTTCGAGTATTCACCCAACTCTAAGGGACCTAATTAAACCTTTTTTAATTTCATTAGCTAGACCTAGCTTACTCTACTAGTATGTATCATGGATTAATGTTTAATATCTCTCCATAACTCATTCCACGAATTTGTCGATACGCATCCCAATCGATTTATCCTTGTTCGTCCATACTCTAAGTCTCACTCTAAAGTACTCTATCGAACTTAAAAATATACCTACTTGTCTTTACTAAGTCCCTAACTTAGTATAATATCATCCCTAAGGTTCCCCTCGATCGTTAGGAATCAAATAACCATCATACACAAAAGAGCCTCAATTCAACTTTAGTCGATCGATCGATCGACCAGATATCAGCCATGCCCAGTTTCAGTTTTCTCCGAGTTTGATCCTTATAACCCAATTAAAACCTTATGAAACACTCTCCCATCATTACCAAACATTACTAACATGTATATGAACTAATCCTCACATAAATATATCATTAAATCCATATGAAATCCTTCCAAGAATCATCAAAATTTAGTTTCCATAAGATCCGTAGTAACAATCAAATTTCTTCTGATTTTTAATCCTCTAAAGGTGTTAATATCGACTACATTCAATCCTAACCAAACATGCATCAAAATCAATCTTTTTCTCCAAGAAGGTAATATAGCATTTTCATAAATCATGTAACCCTACACATGGGTATTATAACTTTAAATTTAATTGCAATAAATCACTTGCCGTGTACAAAAGTGATCTGATTTCATCATGAAGATGGGGATTTGATGTGCTTCCTTTCAAATCTTCACTCCTTAGGTACTTGGAATGCATGAGCACCTTCCAATCCTTCACAAACCCTCCTTTAGCTCTTGGGAACGGTCTCTCTTTACCCTTTAATGACTTCTCCAAGATTTTTTAGTTATTAACCTAATACCCAATTCTAATTATCAGATATAGGACTCTAATTTTCATAGGTATTTTAACCTCTATTTTAAGAATGTCCAAATTACCCCCCGCAAGGTGCCGGTTTGGCCCAAAATTGACCCGTGACTCAATTGACATCCCCGGGTATAATATTTTGACTAATTCTCCCCTTCTGGGCTCATCCGTGATCTATAAATTATCATTTAAATCACTTAAATATTTTTCTCGTTTCTCACCTAAAAAATAGTCTACACGCTACTCTAGGCGAGGTAACATAAATTATGCCAATATCACTCGCTATGGCGTAAACATCATATCCATACTCGCTATGGTGTAAACATCATATCCATATTAATCAGTATCTATCTCTCGATTAATATTTAATAACTACAACTATTATTTATTCACTTAATAACCATAATTATTATTAAATCACATTAAATTACTCTACTCACGTAATTTAAATTAAAATGTATTTTCTAATTAATTAGTCAATTAATTAAATTCTAAATACGCCAGAAATTATGGGGTATTACATACTCCCCCCCTTACAAAGGATTTTTTTCCTCAAAATTACGATATACATGCGGTGAACAACTCTGGATACTGCTGTCGCATATCCTCCTCCTGCTCCCAAGTCTACTCATCAACATTGTGGTGTCCCCACTGCACTCGCACTAATGGTACCACTTTGGATCGAAACTTATGCTCGCTATGATCTAGAATAGCCACGGGTCTCTCCTCCTACGGGACATCTGGATACAATCAATCTCCTCAAGTGGGACGTGCCAGAAGGCCCTCTCGTTTCTCCTTTATTTCTTCAGCGACGCCACATGGAACACGTCGTGTATTCACTTAACATACTTTGGAAGTCCCAACCTGTATGATACCGGTACTACCCTCTCAATAATAGGAAATGGTCCCACGTATCTCAGCGATAATTTTCCCTTCTTGCCGAATCTCATAATCCCTTTTATAGGAGACGCTCGAACCAACACCTCGTCGCCCACCTCTAGCTCTACGTGTTTTCTACCAGCATCATCATAACTCTTCTGCCTATCCTGAGCTCTGCGAATACGTCCTCAAATTAACTCTATCTTGGTAGAAGTCTCATGTATCATCTTCGGCACCAATAGCTTGTTGTCCCCCACCTCTAACCAGCAGGTGGGTGAATGACAAGGCCTCCCATACAGTGCCTCGAATAGATCCATACCGATATTAAATTGGTAAGAGTTGTTATACGCAAACTCTACTAATGGAATATATCTCTCCCATCCTCCCCTAAAGTCTAGGATACACATCCTTAACATATTTTGAAGCATATGGTTTACTCTCTCAGTCTGCCCATTTGTCTGCAAGTGATATGTTGTACTCAACTGTAATTCTGTGCCCATGACCTACTGAAAGCTCTGCCAGAAATGTTCCACAAATATTATATCTCATCAAGAAGGCAGTCTTCGAGACGTCCTATTCCCTGATATGCAACTAATGGTATCCCGATCTCAAATCAATATTTGAGAAGAAGGCAACCCCTCTGAACTGGTCGAATAAGTCATCGATTCGAGGAAAGGGATACTTATTCCATACCGTGACTTTATTCAACTCCCAATAATCGACACATAACCTCAAAGATCCATCCCTCTTCTTAACAAATAGCATAGGATCACCCCACGGAAAAGTACTCCTACGGATAAACCCTTGACCTAACAGCTGCTCTATCTGATCTCATAGCTCCCTCATCTCCACTGGAGCCATACGATAAGGTGCGTGGGCTATCGGTCGAGTGACCGGTGCTAATTCTATAAAAAAGTCTATCTCTCTACTAGGAGGTAATATCAGAATATCCTGGAATACATCAGTGAACTCCCTAACAAATGGAATTGAATCAAGTGGTATCACCACCTCCTTAGAGGTCTCCTCTTCTATGTAGTACAAGTGAGCAGACGATCCTCCCTCGGGATGAGGCATCATCACTAGGAACATCTCCTGACCGGGTATGGCAAAAATAATACTCCTATTAAAATAATCAATCATGGATCTATACGTAACCAGCCAATTCATACCAATAATCACATCGTACTCGGACATATCTAATACTAGCATGTCAGTAGGTAAAGTAAATCTTCCAATCTTTACACCTACGCCTCTACAAATAAAGGAAATCATAGAACCTCTACACAACAGTGAATCTCCAAAAGTGACAGTGCTCTCTGTGGTATCTAATAACCCCATAGCGCGTGCAAATCTTGTGGCAATAAAACATTGTTTGGCTCCCATGTCAAATAAAATACACCCCATAGTCCCCTGAATAGAAAACATACCCTCAATCATGGGTGGATCCTGCGAGACTGCGGCCTGCTGCAAGTTATAAACCCGACCATACTGGAGATTCCCCTGCTGAACTGGGACTGCTGGAATAGGTTGAAGTGCTCGCATCTGTGGTGGTGCTGGGAGGGCGGCAGGAAACATCAGTTTCTGAGGCTCCTGTTGAGCACTTGGTTGCTGCTACTACGGGGACCTGCCCCTCTCAAGACACTCTTGGAATTTATGGCCATGCTTGCCACATATGAAACATTTCCCCATAAAGTTTCCCCCTCTATAACCCTAATGCCCACGGCCTTGATGGTCGTTACCACCCCTACCCTGGCCATGCTGGCCCTGCTAAAACTGCTGGCCCTGATGGCCGTGATGACCCTGTTGGCCATGCCTAAAACCTCCCTCGACATGTCTGAAACCTCCTGATCTAAATCTCTTAGAATCCCCCTGCTAGGAACTCTGATCACCCTGCCTGTGCTGACCTTGAGCCGACTGTGCCCCGCTGACACCATTACCACATGTCCTGCCCTGTTGGCTGGACTTTCCTTCTCGCTTACCCTCTAACAAATGAAAGCAATGGTCCTGGTAGTGAAGTAATGTTGCATTAATCACATATGAATAGGTGGTCAATGAGAGATTCCCTAGCAGGTGCTGACGAATACTCCACATCAACCCATCTATGAACTTCTGGATCTTCTTGTCTTCAGTAGGGATCTCATCGGGAACTATGTTCAGAAGATTGGTGAATTTGGCCTTGTACTCTGCCAGTGTCCTCCCTTCTTGCTTAAGGTTCATAAATTTTTGCCTCATCTCTGTGTGGCCTGCTGAGGGGAAATAGTTGAGGTCGAACTGCACCCAGAACTCCTGAATATAAAGAATATATCTCTCCTCGACGGTGGTAATGGACTCCCACCACTGTAATGCTGATCCCACCAACTTAAACGTCGCCAGTATCTACCTTTGCACATATGTACACTCATACATCCTCAAGTGTATTTGGATGACCTTCTTCTACTGGCTCGACATAACAACGTCGGAGCTCCCTGTAAACTCTGAAGGGTGAGCCTTCTTAAAGGCATCACGGACACGTTCCCAAGCGAATGGGAATGCATAAGCCTGGATCGGGGATACTACCTGCGTCTAAGGTGGTTCTTGCTGCATAACTTCTAGTGCTGCATTTACCTCCTGTGCTACAATGGCGACAACTTCAGTAGCATTCATAGAACCATGAACTGGTGCAGGTTGAGGTTTGGGCTGGGCACCCCTGGGAACTCACTGTGCACGTCGAGAAGGCATCTGAAGTGAGAGAGAAGTCTTGTAAGTCCACGGTTAATATCTTAAAATAGCTTAAGAACGTATGATACACAAAAGAGTACAATAATCCTAAAGTATAGGGCTCCATATCAACGAAGCTACGTGGAAACATAACAAGTCATACAGATCCTAAGGACTCTAGAACCTGATGCTCTGATACCACCTGTGATACCCCGACTAATTAAATACCAGGTAGCTACTCCTTTATTTAAATTAATACAAAATGTCAAGTTAGTTCATCTCATAGAATCACTATCAAAAACATTTAATTAATTCCTAACCACATAATATTTAAAATGGTGAAGTGTCAAGTTTTAAAGTTTTATTTAACCAACAACAAAATCATCTAAATCATCATCCAACCATCAAATGAACAATCTCATAAGGTAATCAACAGAATGAATAATTGATGTCTAGGGTAAACACTCCCATAATAATAGCAATGTAAATAAACCCAATACAAATGTCTGAATGAAATAAGTAAATCCCAAGACTGAAATAACTGAAAGTATAAAACTGCTATCACCGAATAGAATGGGAAATAGGCCCTAACTGGAATAAATGACTCCCAAAATAAGTAAGGATAGGTGTGGATGCGTCTACTAACGAGATCCTATAACTTTCACAGCAGCTACAACACGTCAATGGAATGGAACTCCTAAAATTGGCGTCCCTGTAGCTGGGAACATAAAAGGTTTTTACAAAAGAAATAGATTTGAAAGCAAACGGGTTAGAGCCCGAGGTGAAAATATTTTAAAAGAAGCAAGTGTTTAAATTACAATATTAAACAACACATATATTAAACATGTTAGTCACGTACCCTTGAAGCACCTTATACCTTTGACTTACTTAAGTCTACATTGTATAAGTGCTCAACTAGTTTGGAAATAGTGACAAAATTTGTTGTCTATCCTAGAATCCAAAAAGCCTCAGAACCTATCTCTCTTATCCCCTTCAATGATCTATGAAGATACTAAATGAATCACACAACACACAATTAGAAGTGCATACATGTGTTAATATTGCTTAAAATTGAGTGTGTGTTTAATTCCCCTTTAATTGGAGCTTTAATAATTTTTGGGAATTTTTAAATATATTTTAAACCTTTTTAACCTTTTTTAAAAACATTTTTGAATAAATGTTTTTATTAACAAAATTGGTTTATAAAGTTCTTGGGGTTAATTTACCATTTTAGAAACTTTCTTTTTAACTGAATTGTTGGGTTGGGTACAATCTCAAAGCGCTAGAGACTTCAGGGTGAGGTTTTGTAATTATTTTGACGCGCGTGTTAGAGCCTATTAACAGGCAACACTTGTCATCCTCCGGGCTTATGTATTTGTGCTTCTTATGTGAGAGGGTTGGATGAATTATTGTTGATCGTTGGATCATTTGTTATCAAGGGCCTGCATGCGTTCTTGGTTTATCCCAGTGCATACATATGAACCAATCACAATGCTTTTAAGCCACCGCTTTTCTATAACCATTGGATCAAGTCAAAACCCTTGAAGACTTGATCTCAGCCTTTGATTTGCCTCGATCATCCAGAACCTTCCCCGGGCACTATATATACCCTTCCCTTCTCTGCCTTAGAGAACTTTTTGGTCATTCGTCTCCCTGAGAGAAAAAAAATAAGAGAGAGAAGAGAGAAGTGAGAGAAGAGAGAAAAGAATAGAGAGAAGAGAGAGAAAGGGAAACAATTAGCCAAAACCAAACCCTAACCCTAAACACTTCGTCTCTGAAACAAACCTTAAAAAACCCTACCCCAAACACAACCTGAGTGTTTAAGAGAGAGAGAGAGCGAGAGAGAGAGAGAGAGAGAGAGAGAGAGAGAGAGAGAGTGGTTTGTTCATATCATTGCTGTAACCTCGTGATTTCATATCTTGTACACAACTTAAACGTTAGAGTAAGGATCTAGTTTCTTTCTCCATAGAAATATTAGATCTATACTCTGCATGTTATATTTTTCACTAGATCTGCATATTTTCAACTTGGTTTAAGAAAATCATTTCTGTTTTGGTTTGAAAAATGTTTTATAGTTTCTGTTTTTACAAAACTTAACCTGACCTAGTTGGATTCGCACTTGGAGGGTTTTCAATCTCCTAAATATTTTCAAAAGAGATTGAGAAAGGTCTTGACCGATTTCTTAAGCAAGATCTCCGTGGAATCTGGGTTATATTGAAAGGTCAAAAGGTTTTTGGTTTTGTAAGAAAGAAAAATAACAAAATCACTGCATATAGACTTTATATGTAATTTGTATAGGACTGTTTGTAAATCTAAGTGTGGGTGAGTTCATGCATGTGAATAGGATTCACTACACAAACACTTTACACACTACTACACTGGAAGTGTTGTGTTTAAGATCTGAGATCATTGAGTCGACGTAAAGAAGCTAAAGCAAAGGAAGTTAGAAAACCGGAGAACATCATCAACAAATCAGATCTATCAGAAGTTAGAAGGAGCCAAGTGGGGTATATTCCTAAACTTAGAATAGGTTGATTTGTGTGCTTGCATGTTGTGTTGTTTGTAACTAATTTTTGTTATTATTGGACTTTTGTTTTTTATGACTTAGAAGTCACCGTGGATGTTTCCTCTGTTGGGAGAGGTTTTACCACGTTAAAATCTTTGTGTTGATTATCTTCATCTACTCACCTCATTCTTTAAGTGTGCTGATTTTTTGAAACTGCCTTAGTTTTAAAACTGATTACACAATCTTAATTAATCTCGTACATAAGTTTCTTTGTAAACAAATCTTGTTTATAATTAGTATTTTCAAAAGAAAAGGGTTTCTCCAACAAACATTCGGAGTTACTTATACAGTTTAACCTTGTGTTAAACGGCATTAGCGACATTTTTCAATTGGTATCAGAGCCCTGTTAACTTTTTATTTCAAAGATCTTGTGTTTCTAAAATCGTTTTCTGAAAAACCTAACTATGGACGAGAAGAATGAAAGGTTTGGTAATCTGTCCAGACCTCCTCTCTTTGATGGAAACAACTTTGCTTACTGGAAAGTAAGGATGGTTGCCTTCATCCAAGGGACTTTAAGAGATGATGTCTGGGATATTATCGAAAATGGATACACTTATCCTACAAAACCAGCCACTGAAGGAAGTGATGAGAAGGTAAAGAAAATCTTAAGTGAATTTACCCAAGAAGAGAAAACCATTTCTCGAAATAACAATAAAGGCAAGAATGCCATTTTTATGTCCATTAATGAGTACGAGTTCAAAAGAATCTCATCTTGTGCCACTTCTAAGGAAGCATGGGACACATTAATCACTGCACATGAAGGAGACTCAAGAGTCAAAGCTGCTAAAACCCAAATGCTTATCCAGCAGTACAAGTCTTTGATCATGTCTGATTCTGAATCTTTTGATGATTTCTACATGAACTTAACTGATATAGTCACTAAGTTGCATGCTAATGGTATTACTTACGATAGAAATGAAATTGTTTCTAAAATCCTAAGGTCATTACCACAAAAGTTCGACAGTAAGAGGTATGCTATTGAGGAAATGAATGATCAAAACCTTACTCCTGAGTTACTCAGTAGCAAACTTAGGACTGTGGAAATGGAATTAGACTTTAAGAAATAATTGAATCATTCTCAAAGAAAACAACCTAACTCTAACTTGAGTTTTGCCTCTAAGATACCCAAACTTGAGTCCAATTTGACCAACTCTGACTCTGATGAGGAGTGTGATATAGATAAACTAGATAATCAAATTGCCTTAATGTCTAAACAATTTAAGAAAATTGTCAAATTTCGAAACAAACAGGAAACTAAATAAGGCAAGCCTAATTATCCTACTCTGTCTAATCCCAAACCTCATGAGAGAGGACTTGACAAACATCTTAAGGACAACAATTCCAGACCCACTAGAGACCTTAAAAAGATTGAATTTTTTAGATGTGGGAAACTAGGTCACATTGCACACGACTGCAGAGTTAATCTGAATAAAGCCAACACACACAATAGAGCCAATGTCTGTAAAACTTGGAATGATTCAAGTGACTCTGATGAAGAGGAACTTGAGTCATCTAATGTACTTGACCCTTGCATGTATTTTTATGATAAGATCATTTATAATGATGATACTCATGTGTGTGATAATGATGCTCCTACTTCTGCTTGTGTGAATACTGCTTTGATTGGCCTAGATGCTTTATTGTCTGAAAATGTTGCTAGTTCTAGTTCCGTGTGTGTGAGTCAAAGTGATCTCGATAATGACGATGCAAATGGGTGCGTGAGTACTAAAACTGAATCATTAGGGGTCACTACACACACTTCACTTAGCGACTCAGACACTGATGACCTCCCTGATATCCATACGTTGTATGCTAAAACTCTTCAAAAAGGCATTAGACTGGAGAAGACTGTTAGAGACCTGACTAAGAAATTAGATGATCTAAGTCTTATAGTGAAGCTAAATGCTGAAGAATACACTAACCAGTGTCTGCTCATCAATCTAAAATTGAAACTTTTGATCAAAAATTAAAAGAATTGACTAAAACTAATGAAATCCTGGAAATGAAATATAAGGGAACATTATTAGAATTGGAGGAAGCAAAAACAAAGACAGCTACTGTTTTCAAAAAGTTTTCTAAATTTGAAAACAATTCAAATTGCTTTACTCACTTTGTTGTTGACTCCAAGACCAATTCTGATGATAGAACCGGTATTGGATTTTGCCCTAAGAACAAACCACAAACTACTAAACTTGAACCTATTAAGTTTGTGTCTGGGGGAAAAAGACCAATTGAAACATGTCCAGACTTTCATTTGATTAAAAATGAATTTGATCAAAAGCAAAAACAGAAAGACATTGGAGAGTCTAGTTATTCTAATGCTGAGACTGCACTTAAGACTAAATACGTCTGTCCTTTAATCCGAAAGGCTGATTCTACCTATAAGACCATACCTCCTAGGAATAACATTTCTGAACCTAAAGCTGTCAAACCTATCTTTAGAAGTTTTCCTAAGGAAATTCATCCCTCAAGCAATCAATATTGCTCATACTGTGACATTTATGGTCACTCCTTTGAAGATTGTTATGCTAGGCGTCTAAATACCCCTGGTTACAACACTTCTGTCTACAAGAACTTTAACTACTCTAGGCAAAGTCGTAACAATTATGTCCTTCCTAGACAACCTGATAAGAACTCTAACTACAGAAATAGAAAGACCAAAACTAAGAGTTCATTTAAGAAAAAGGCTCCCAGAAACTTCCCTAAACCAAAAGCTCAATTTTTCCACAATAATAAGTTTGTTACTCCAAATGTTTTTCGACAAAAAACCGTGTCTCGAAAATTTTATCAAATGAGGGCAAACTTGCGCAAAATTAAAACTAGAGATATTTGGGTTAGAAAAGAGGATCTTTTACCCCAAATGAAGTGTAACATTGTCATCACTGCTTTCAAAGTTGAACACACTTCATCTGGTTGGTACTTAGATTCAGGATGTTCCAAACATATAACAGGAGATGAAACAAAACTTCTAAACAAAACCAGATTTGCTGGTGGGAAAGTTGTTTTTGGTGATGGTGTTTCATCTCAGATCATAGGTAAAGGAACCCTAAAAGAAGAAGGAATGCCTGTTTTTGAAAATGTTCTATTAGTTAAAGGTCTTAAAGCCAACCTCCTAAGTATATCACAATTTTGTGACTCTGACCATACTGTCACCTTTTCAAAGAACAATTGTAAAATTCTAAATGATAAAGGTGAATGCATTATTACAGGATTTAGAACACCTGACAATTGTTATACTGTCAAGACTAGTTCTGAAACTTGTAACATTGTCAGAATGGATGACAATGAGATTTGGCATAATCGTATGGGTCACTTAAGTTATGGTATCCTTGGTAGATTGTCTAGTCAAGAGATAGTTAGAGGTATTCCTAAAATTAAACCTATTTCCAGTGTTGTCTGTGGCCATTGCCAGGAAGGAAAAATAGTTAAGACTTCGCATAAAAAGGTTAAAGACATCTTTACCTCTAGACCTCTAGATCTCATCCATATGGACCTTATTGGTCCCTCTAGAACTGTTAGTCTTTGTGGACACAGTTATATCCTTGTCATGGTTGATGATTTCACAAGATTCAATTGGGTTGCCTTCTTGAAACATAAATCTGACACGTTTCAGAACTTTTTGAAAATTCTTCTAAGAATTGAAAATGAGAAGGACACACAAGTCAATCGCATCCGTAGTGATAGAGAGGGAGAGTTCATAGACACACGAATAGTTGAATATTGTGACTACAACGGTTACAAACATGAATTTAGTGCCCCTAAAACTCCTCAGCAGAATGGTATTTCTGAAAGGAAAAACCGAACTCTTCAAGAGATGGCACGTGTCGTGTTGCATGCTAAATCCCTACCTAAATACTTTTGGGTAGAATTTATTAGAACTGCCTATCACATCACTAATAGGGTCTATCTTAGGAAAAACTCTAAACAAACCCCTTATGAGTTGTGGTACGGTAAGAAACCTAATCTGAAATACCTAAGAACCTTTGGAAGTCAGTGTTATGTCTGTAAAGATAGAGAACATTTGTCTAAATTCGAAACTCGTGGTGATAAAGCCATCTTCTTAGGATACTCACCAAACAGTCGTGCTTATCGTATATACAATCTGCGTACTAAGGCTCTTATGGAATCGATAAATGTAATCGTAAGTGACACTATTGTCGAAAATAAGATATCTGAATCACCTATTGTGGTTGAATCTGAAAATGATTTCAAAACTGATTCACCAGAAATAGATGACTCGTTACCTATTGAGAGTCCAGAAGTACCTGGCTGGGTCTCTAAAGATCATCCCATTGACAACGTGGTCGGTAATCCTAATGAGCCAGTTCGTACTAGATCCCAGTTAAGAAATTATGCTAATTATGCATGTTTCGTCTCCCTTGTGGAACCGAAAAACGTTAATGAAGCATTGAATGACACACACTGGATTTCTGCTATGCAGGAAGAACTTTTACAATTTGTCATTCACGATGTCTGGTATCTTGTACCTCGGCCTCAAAATAAAAATGTTATTGGAACACGTTGGATTTTTAAGAACAAATCTGATGAAAATGGGGTAATCCTTAGAAACAAAGCTAGACTAGTTGCTCAAGGCTACTCTCAAATAGAAGGAATAGATTTCAGTGAGACTTTTGCCCCTGTCACACGTCTTGAATCTGTTCGACTTCTTTTCGCCATAGCGTGTTACTTAAAATTCACACTTTATCAAATGGACGTCAAATCTGCTTTCCTAAATGGAATTCTATCCGAAGAAACATATGTAGAACAACCCAAAGGGTTCATTGACCCTAAATACCCTAACCATGTCTTTCATCTGAAAAAGGCTTTGTATGGCTTAAAACAAGCTCCTAGAGCTTGGTATGAACGCCTTTCCAACTTTTTTGTTGGATAAGGGTTTTAAGAGAGGAGGAAATGACCAGACTCTCTTTGTCAAACATTTTGACAAAAACATTATTATAGCCCAAGTCTATGTAGACGACATCATTTTCGGGTCAACTTCAAACTCTGAAGTTAAATCCTTTTCTGTAAGTATGCACAAGGAATTCCACATGTCCCTTATGGGGGAGCTACAGCTTTTCTTAGGATTTCAAGTGAAACAGAATTCTGATGGTCTTTTTGTATCTCAAACCAAGTATGCCTTAGACCTTGTTAAGAAATTTGGCTTAGAAAATGCTAAAGTCGCCAAAACGCCTATGAGTACTACTGTTAAATTATGTAAAGATGAAATTGGAAAGTCAGTTGATTCCACCCTTTATCGTAGTATGATTGGTAGCCTACTCTACCTAACTGCCTCTCGACTAGACATAATGTATGTTGTATGTCTGTGCGCTCGTTACCAGAATAACCCTAAAGAGAGCCATTTATTGAGCGTGAAACGTATAATAAAGTACATATAAGGCACTCTTAACCTTGGACTTAGGTACACTAAAGATACCTGTAGCACCATCATAGGGTATACTGATGCTGATTGGGCCGGTTGTACAGATGATAGTAAAAGTACATCAGGTGTCTGTTATTATGTCGGCAATAATTTAGTTGGTTGGAGTAGCAAAAAACAGAATTGCACATCTTTATCTACGGCTGAGTCCGAATATATAGCAGCAGGAAATTGCTGTGCTCAATTGTTATGGATCAAACAGATGTTAAGTGATTATGGGATTAAAGAAGATCAATTACAATTGTATTGTGATAATCAAAGCGCCATTAACATATTTAAAAACCCGGTTCAACACTCGCGAACTAAACATATTAAAATAAGGCATCATTTTATTCGTGAACTTGTTGAAACTAAGGAATTAGAAATTCATTACCTGCCAACTGATCTGCAACTTGCAGACATGTTCACTAAACCTTTAGACTATAACAGATTTCTGTATTTGCGAAATTCTATAGGAATGGTATGCGCTGATTAAAATCTTAAAACTTTAAGTTTTACCCTTTGTCCATTTGAGACAAAATGGGGGAGAAATTTGAGTTTTATGAAGTTCATTTTTTATCACATTTCATCTAAACTGCTTGATCTTAGTGTGGATATTTGCAGGAATCTCTTCTACTGATTGTCTACCGTTTCTAGTGTATAAATTTGTAAATAGTTGAGTTATGTAATTTTTGTCTTTCTAGGAAATGGGTAGATAGAATCTTTTGTATAGGACTAGGTTTTATTTTTTTGTTCCCTACGAGTTTTAAGCTAACTCAAAGGAGATTTTGTCTCATATTTCCAAAGGGGGAGATTGAAGCACCTTATACCTTTGACTTACTTAAGTCTACATTGTATAAGTGCTCAACTAGTTTGGAAATAGTGACAAAATTTGTTGTCTATCCTAGAATCCAAAAAGCCTCAGAATCTATCTCTCTTATCCCCTTCAATGATCTATGAAGATACTAAATGAATCACACAACACACAATTAGAAGTGCATACATGTGTTAATATTGCTTAAAATTGAGTGTGTGTTTAATTCCCCTTTAATTGGAGCTTTAATAATTTTTGGGAAATTTTAAATATATTTTAAACCTTTTTAAACTTTTTTAAAAACATTTTTGAATAAATGTTTTTATTAACAAAATTGGTTTATAAAGTTCTTGGGGTTAATTTACCATTTTAGAAACTTTATTTTTCACTAAATTGTTGGGTTGGGTACGATCTCAAAGCGCTAGAGACTTCAGGGTGAGGTTTTGTAATTATTTTGACGCGCGTGTGAGAGTCTATTAACAGCCAACACTTGTCATCCTCCGGGCTTATGTATTTGTGCTTCTTATGTGAGAGGGTTGGATGCATTATTGTTGATCGTTGGATCATTTGTTATCAAGGGCCTGCATCCGTTCTTGGTTTATCCCAGTGCATACATATGAACCAATCACAATGCTTTTAAGCCACCTCTTTTCTATAACCATTGGATCAAGTCAAAGCCCTTGAAGACTTGATCTCAGCCTTTGATTTGCCTCGATCATCCAGAACCTTCCCCAGGCACTATATATACCCTTCCCTTCTCTGCCTTAGAGAACTTTTTGGTCATTCGTCTCCCTGAGAGAAAAAAAATAAGAGAGAGAAGAGAGAAGTGAGAGAAGAGAGAGAAAGGGAAACAGTTAGCCAAAACCAAACCCTAACCCTAAACACTTCGTCTCTGAAACAAACCTTAAAAAACCCTACCCCAAACACAACCTGAGTGTTTGAGAGAGAGAGAGAGAGAGTGGTTTGTTCATATCATTGCTGTAACCTCGTGATTTCTGATCTTGTACACAACTTAAACGTTAGAGTAAGGATTTAGTTTCTTTCTCCATAGAAATATTAGATCTATACTCTGCATGTTATATTTTTCACTAGATCTGCATATTTTCAACTTGGTTTAAGAAAATCATTTATGTTTTGGTTTGAAAAATGTTTTATAGTTTCTATTTTTACAAAACTTAACCTGACCTAGTTGGATTCGCACTTGGAGGGTTTTCAATCTCCTAAATATTTTCAAAAGAGATTGAGAAAGGTCTTGACCGATTTCTTAAGCAAGATGTCCGTGGAATCTGGGTTATATTGAAAGGTCAAAAGGTTTTGGGTTTTGTAAGAAAGAAAAATAACAAAATCACTGCATATAGACTTTATATGTAATTTGTATAGGACTGTTTGTAAATCTAAGTGTGGGTGAGTTCATGCATGTGAATAGGATTCACTACACAAACACTTTACACACTACTACACTGGAATTGTTGTGTTTAAGATCTGAGATCATTGAGTCGACGTAAAGAAGCTAAAGCAAAGGAAGTTAGCAAACTGGAGAACATCATCAACAAATTAGATCTATCAGAAGTTAGAAGGAGCCAAGTGGGGTATATTCCTAAACTTAGAATAGGTTGATTTGTGTGCTTGCATGTTGTGTTGTTTGTAACTGATTTTTGTTATTGGTGGACTTTTGTTTTTTATGACTTAGAAGTCACCGTGGATGTTTCCTCTGTTGGGAGAGGTTTTACCACTTTAAAATCTTTGTGTTGATTATCTTCATCTACTCACCTCATTCTTTAAGTGTGCTGATTTTTTGAAACTACCTTAGTTTTAAAACTGATTACACAATCTTAATTAATCTCGTACATAAGTTTCTTTGTAAACAAATCTTGTTTATAATTAGTATTTTCAAAAGAAAAGGGTTTCTCCAACAAACATTCGGAGTTTCTTATACAGTTTAACCTTGTGTTAAACAGCATTTGCGACGTTTTTCAACCCTCACTTGAGATCCTCACCCCTAAACTATTGTGCAAGCCTAAGGCATCTTTTAAATACCACCTAGTTATACCATTATCTGACTAGTCGATTCTACCCCCATCCAGACGATTCTTACTTTAGATGCCACCCATATTATTTAAATAAAATATATTCAAAACCCACACATATTATAATCAGATTACTTAGCTCAAGTATTAGTTAAGTCTGCATTGTTCTTAACTCAATTATATTACTTAATTATTTGCATCTATCAAGTAGCAGTGAATCAACCACAAGTAAATATATAAGTCACCCATTACATATATACATATATGGCACCCTTAGGCTAAGCTTCAGTGCACGCATACTCTGCTATCGAATCCCGATACATCACATACATAAGGATCACGTGTTTAGAATCACTCAGGAACAGTTTCAATACAAATCACACATAGTGGAGGCGAACATAGTTAACATACCCATGGGTCATGCACATACCTACGCTCCAATGCCCTTAAGGTACCAGTCTAAATCCCCCCAAAGGCACATAAAGAATAGACGATCCTCCCCCGAAAATCAACCTCCCGTGATAGCAAGTATGGTAGGTATGCCATACACATAATCATCCAGATACTAAGTATTCATACAACTTAGGTAATCATCATTTTATTATAGGTATATTCCAGCCCTATACCGTAAGTCTCACACGTATAATAATATCATCCCTTTTATTCTACACAATAGGTTTAGCGTGATAATTCTGGACGTACAGTTACGAGTACATACCCTATCCCACAAAGATTACCAATTCCCCCGCACGTCTCTAAGGTTATCTCAGTATTTAAAGTTTCCTCTTTTCAGTCTTTAACCTCAAATTAAGATAGGAGCAAAGTATATTCAGGTTCTCACAAATTTTAATCGTATCCCACTACTCTAATATTCTTAAGTTTACCACTTAACCTCAACTAAATCTAATAATTTTCTAGGCTTCAAATACCACGCTACTGGTCTTCCCTAAGTAACAATATATTTAATCAATATTCACGAAAGAGTTCTAAAGGCTGGAAGTTACTCAATTGTTTAAAGGGAAACATTTCACTTTTTCCAGAGGGGTCGACCGATCGAAGAAATGGGTCGATTGATCGATATTCTTGGGTTGATCGATCGACATTCTTGGGTCGATTGATCGATCAAGCAGTTATCTGCCTAGATTTCCTTTAACAGTTATGGGTTCTGCCATTTTTACACCTCCAATTCACATTACAACGTCCCAAACTCCCAAATGAGTATACTAGATATTAAACCAACATTATTACACCAGTTTTAATGTTTAAGATTCATCAAAACATCACAGATTATCATTTTTTTGGATTGAAAGTCATTAATACTACTATAACCCTAGTTCTTCATCATTTCTTAGAAAATCATCATAAACCTCAATTTAATTTTGTGATTTCCTTACTCTTATTTTATAATTCCATTCACTTAATGATTCCAGAAGATCCACTACGTGCAAACCTATCCCAGTTCATAATTTAGTCTCCAATTTCGCATTATCACAATTATTCATAATTTGTCTTCAAATTTAATTTATCATGTAAAAAATATGCCTTAAGTTATTGCAAGATAAATCACTTTCCTGGAAAATAAAGATTCTGATCTTTGAAGCAGATGGTATGGGAGTGATCCTCTCTTTCCGATCTATCCGGGGGTGGTGACGGTGGTGCAAAAGCCTCTAAGGGTGGTTTCTCCTTTGGGAACTTTCCTCTCTTCCTCTCTAACTGATGTTAGTGTTTTTTGGTTGTGATAACCCTAGGAGTACTAAGATTTGGCTGATAAACGAAGTCTAAATTTCGTGGGTTAATATTCCTTAAAAATCAAAATGACTCAAATACCCTCCTGGGTTATCGGTTAGGCCTAAAAATGGCCCAGGACCCAAACTAAACCCTCGACTAGAGTTGTCTGACTATCTCGACCCTTCCTGACACATTGGCATACTCAAAATGACCATACGGATGATGTAAAAATAATTTACTTTTAAATTCATGAAATTGGTCCCTGACACAACTAATATGCGCGTCCCAACTTAATTTCCAAAATTAAAGTATTATTAACTCGCGACAATATTAATAAATTCATTAATCATATATTACCATATTCACTCAGTAATATTCAACATAATTATTATAATCAAATACTAACTCTCGTCTCGCTAGTATTTAAATCCGGATTAATTTCCAATTAATTTTCCCATTTAATTTAATTAATCCCAATAAATAAAATCAATGAAAATACGGGGTATTACACAAAGATGCCCTCATTCCTCAGGAAACCCCTCAGATTATCGGTTCTGGGGAGGTTGACATTGCTTCTCCTCAATTTAGGAGGTTAAAAAAGGGCCTTCCTGAACATCAGCCCAAGAAAGTTGTGTCTGATCAAGTCTTGGTCGAGAAAATTCAAGAGGATTTGACTACTACTAGGTCATCCTCTATTATAATCCCTTATAGGGATGCTAGGAGACTAATTAGAACTGGTACCCGTTCTATTGATTGGCCTGCCCTTGCTCTACTGCCACGTCTGAAGTTGGCAGAGACTGCATGCCAAACCTTGGCCTTGGTAATGTGCTTTCCCTTTGTATTATTTTTTATCATTCTTTTCTCAGCATTTGTCTACTATACTGATATTTCTTTATGTAGTTCATGGACACTTTCAATCAAATGCTAGATAAGGATGATCAAATCCGTTCTTCTGGCGATGATGTCGAAGAGGCTTTAGAAAATCTGAAATAAACTTTGGTTGCTGGCCAACAGGCCTTAGCCAATAAGGAAAAATTTTGGTATGCCGAGCTGCAGAAGGCCAATGATAGAGCTACTCTGGCTGAAGGAAAATTGGTTACTGCTGAAACCAATTTGATATCTGCTAAGGTTAAATTGACAACCTTAGAGATCAAGCTGTCAAAAGCCGAGAACAGGGCCAAAGGGGCTGAGGAGAAATTATCAAGTAATCAATCTCTTTTGGATGCCGTCGAGAAGAAAATTACTGGTCTTGGTTCTGATTTGGCTGCCGCAAAGGCTAAAAATAAGAAAGCTAAGGAAGACTCCTTTAATAAAGGCTGGGATAGAGATTTTGCTGCTGCTATCCAAATCAAGTTTTTTCACAAAAAATCCTTTAAGGAAGGTTGGTTAGAGGACCTAAAGAAATTGAAGGTTACTGAAGACACTGAACTCTTCCTCAGACATGATCCTGCTCTACCTCCTAATTTGGAAGACCTTGAAGATGAAGAAAATTCTGGAGAATCTTCCCTTCCAGCTACTGAATCTTCTTTGAAGGCTGCTGCTGACGAAGGAACCTATTCCATTCGACCTTTTGAAAATAGGACTGAAGATAAGGAGAAGGTTTAATACCTTTATTTTTTGCTTTTGTGATGTAATAGGCCCCTAGATTGTAACCTTTCTCTTTATGAATGACAAATGGTTTACTTTTTCCTTGATTGGACGAATTTCATTACATTTATTCTAAAATTATACTTGTATATATGCCTTTTCAGTTTAATTATAGAAAATCTCTTCTTTTTGCTGAATTCGACTTACTTAGAAGAAGCAAGAGCATTTTGGAAGCTGGACACAAGATTTTAACTGAGGAGGACTTGGTCGATATTTTGGGTCCAAACCCATCCGACCAAGTTAAAGAAGCTTACCTTCACGTGTATGGTTTGTTGAATATAGTAGTAGCAAATAATTATGCTTATTATGAGATGATTGAAAGTCTTCAAGACGACCATAATGATAGCAAAGCTGCACTTCATGCCGACTATGAGGCCAAGTACAAGGCTCTGAGTGAAGGCTGGGATTTTGATTAGGAACTCGAGAAGTATGAGGCCCATTATAGGAAAGCAAAATTCCTGCTTTACCGAGAAGCTGATGAAGGAAGAGAGATAGCCAAACTCCTTGAAGAAAAGAACAACCAATTAAGCAGTGAGCTTGAGCTTTTAAAGAAATCACTTACTGATAACTCTACTGAAGGAGCTTCTTTTTTGGAGATTGAGAATGCTAGGTTGCTTGAGGAACTTGAGGCTCTGCATAAGGTTTAAACTGTTCAAATAAGGCAATCTTCCAAGAAGAAAACATCAAACCGAACTACTGTTGAAGAAGCTAGAACAATAAAAACTCCATCCGACAAGTCTGCACAAATTAAGGTAAAGTCTCAGGCTATTACTGATCTTTCTATTCAATTGGAGTATAAAGATAAAGCTATTACCGAACAACTACTCCAGTTGAAAATGAAAGATGATGTTTTGAAGAAGTTTCATCATCAGGTTTGATGATACGAGAAATCGTACACATGTAGATCTCGTGCCAACAAATCAAGTATGAAGTGTAGAATAAATAGATAAAGCAAGCAAACAGAGAGTAGACAAGATATAGAGTGGTTCAGCCCCAAAAATGGGCCTACGTCCACTGTGTTGCTTCCTTCTCATTATGTGCCTTGTATTGTACCATATTATCATGCTCATAGAGGCGTACAAGTAGGAGAATAAAGGAGAGTACATGATAGTATTAGAGATTCCGGCGAGCCTGTGAGGTGGCTGTGATGTAGATTCCAGGCCCCCAAAGCTTATGTTGGGGTGATGTAGAGAGAATCTGTGTTGTAGTGCCTCGGGTGTGTCTGGAACCGATCCAAAAATCTCCCCTTTATCTCGAGGTGTGGACCCTTATTTATAGGAGGTCTGTGTGTTGAATCACGTGCCCTGAGCATGTGGCGTACACCAAGTCTGCAGTAAATGTGGATGAGGGTGTGCGGCCCAGAGCAGTAGCGTTGAGCTGTTGAAGGGGATCCGCGGCACCTGAGTTGAGGTCACTGGGGTGACGCGACTTCTTATGGAGAGGCCGCAACCTACATGAGTTCTGTACGCACCTCAGATGAGATACATTCCGCGTCCTGTATGGCTTGAATGCGATTGTAGAAGTACTGCCACGGCAGGGTGCTATACTTATACTATCAGTAAGCCCCCAAGACGTAGTGCCAAGGGAGATATATTGGGACTGCGACTAAGTAGCTTAGGCGCCGCGGTGCTTCCAAAGCGACAATTTGTCTTCCGCGCTCCCTTATATAAATTGTTTCTGGCCGTGGACTTCATTACGTTTCCAAAACTTCTGAGAGAAAATCGAAAGCGAAACTCTGCACATTTCTTCTTGCATATTCTGGCGACCCTCCGAGGCGGTGTGTGGCAGTTCAAGGTGGTCTGTAGCTGATCTTCTCGATCCTTTTCATTCCCAGGTGATTTTTCAACCACTGCTTATAATTTTCTTCCCTTTTTATGCCTTTCCTGGTTCATTTGCTAGAAATCTAGGCTTTTATTTGTTCGTTTTGCTTTTTGTCACATATGCTGCATATGAAATACATATCACTGTTCTTGATGTTCATAGACAAACCCTCCACATTCTGTGAATTTGATCTTAGAATAGTTAAAAATTGGTTAATCAACTGTTTAGGATAGAGGCCGCGGCACGATAGGATTATAATAATCGTCTGAACTTGCAATTTTGCGTCAAACCGTGCTAAATGGCCGCGGTCCCTCAAGCCCTCATCCGCGGCATCTAATCACCCTAATCCCCCTTGGTCATCTCGAAACAGCCTTAAAACTTTCATGAACCCAAGACATCCATGTAAAATAACTGTAGTTGCTACTAGAGCATATCGAATTATCTGAAGAATTAGAAATGGCCGCGGTCGGGAATGCCTTAAAGCAATTCTATCATATTTACGTGGCAGCGCCTATTCCATAGATATGGATTTGGCCGCGGCCAGTTGGGACCGTAGGGTCCCATAAGCAATAGAGTTCGCCCATTAATAACTGTGTTAGCGACGTAATTCCAAACTAATACTTAAACATACCCTTCTGCGGCTTCTTGAAGTCTTACAAGTCATACTGGCTGCGGCGCCTAACTGTGAACTCTGCTTTTCAGGTACTGCTGCAGCCATATGAGCTTTGACCCATACGAGTTCTTGAGAGGCTTTTGGGCAAAGCATTTTGGGACCTCTCCTCCTGAGCTTACTTTCGGGCCCCCTCTGAGATCAGTTGGGCCCTGCAAACTAAAAGATTGCCCGAACTACGTGATAATTGACTCAACCTCCGCGGACTCTTCATCTAGGAAGGATTCCCAATCTCAGCCGATGGAAGAGGAAGCCAACTCAAGTAACCATCCCATGGGAGGAGATATTGCCGCGGCTGCTCGAAATAAGCCTCGAGGTACATCAGGGAGGGCTGCAAAACCATTAGCTGCGCTTGATATCCGCGGCTCGATGACCCAAGATTGGGTTGAGCAGGTTGCTGAGGCTTTCGAATTTCCAGAAAATTTGACGTGCTCAGCCCCTGCCCTGAACCAAAGACCATGCACGGTTTTGTCCGACGATGGAATTTGCTTCCCTTTACATGCCTTCATCTATGGGCTGTGGCTGCCTGTTCCTGTTCCTGTTCCCATCCGTTGCATTTTCCAGACAATGAAACTGGCCCCAACTTAGTTAGATCCCAATGGTTGGAGAGTTGTTCTTGCTGCAGTTGTCCTTTGGGAGAAGCTGTTTAAAAAGGACATTACTCCCGCGGAGTTCTTTCACTTCTACCGCCCAAAGGAGAACTCAGTAAAGTTCGCGGGCTACTACTATTTTTCTAGCCGTGGTAGGGACGAGACCCTCTACACTAGGAGACCGACCAGTGTGAAAAACTGGAAGGGGAAATATTTTTATATCTCCGGTGAAGGCTGGGAGATGCAACCCGAGGAGAATGAAAGAGAGAGATCATATAAAATGCCGCGGAAGTGGGGTTCACCCTCAAAACTAGGTATAAGATTATAGGCGCGTCTTTTAATTTCACGTAACTTCCACTGACTTGAATTGTCTTTTCTTTCTGTAGCCCTTGACAATCTGCACTTGAACCCGCGACAGGAAAAAAGAGTTGCTGAGGCCGCGGAAGTTCCTGCTGAGCATAAGAAGTTCAGCATACTTGTAACGTCGACAACTATATTTGAGGCGGGATTCTTCCTAAACAAATCAATTCCTCAACAGATGGGCGCATAAGGTAATTAACTGTCCCATTATTTTCATTCCGCGGTCATTTTATTCTCTTGGAACTTCTTGAACTCATGCTATTCTTTTCCAGGTGAAGAAGTTGATAGGGAGCTGCTGGCTGGGCAGCTGGCAGAGATGGATGAGGATGCGGTCGTCCTGAATAACACCGCGCGAAGCAGAAAAAGGAAGAGGTCCAGAGCCAAGGTACCTGCCGCGGCCCCCACTGTAGATAAGACCACTGATCCTGCCGCGGATCAGGTGGTTCATGATGAAACCCCTATGCATCATGAACATTTTGATGGCGACATAGGGGAAAATTTGACTGCGGCTGGCCTGATGTCAGCAGAAATCACCCTACAATCGTCCTCTCCTCCCCCACCAAATGTAGTGTCGGTTAATGCAAATTTTCCACCTCCCCAATTCTGCGGAGAGTCCGGGCCAGATGGTAGGCCAAGGCCTCAATTAAGGCAGCCTGACCCAAATTCCTCTTGGGACACTACTGCAAAGGCTGCGCGGAGAATGAAGTGAGCCTTGGATGCCGCGGACCTCGACATGCTGGTTGGGGAGGATCACGAAGATCTGGAGGACTGTGGCCTCCACAGCCTTCTAAGGGTACATACTAGTCCTTTAGTCTTTGTATCTCATATTTTTCTGTACTTTTGCTAACGTCTTTTATTTCATACAGGCCGCCGATATCATTGTGGTCCAGAAAAGGAAGTACGAGGCTTTGTACAGGCTAAAAGAGGCCGAGAATAGTGCTCATGCCATGGACCTGCAGTCTGCACGAACCTCTTCTTTTGAGGCAGGGAAAGCGTCCTCTGCCGCGGCCCTCCAGGCAGCCCATATGGACCTGGAGAAGGCCAACAAGGCCATAGAGGAAGCGGAGGAGAATTTCAATCAAGCCGCGGAATCTCTAAAATCATCACAGGACCAAACAGCCGAAGCCGCCCGTGTTGTAGAGATTGCAAATACCAAACTCGCCCTCCTCCAGCAAAAATATCAAGAGCTAGAAGCCAAGTCTGCTCAGAAGGATAAAGCCCACGCCGCGGCCATACAAAAGATGGAAGTTGATCATGGCGACGCCCTCCAGCTAGCCATAGATCATGCCGTGGAGTCATTCAAAGGCTCCAAGGATTTCTTCCTCATTAACAATAGGGCATACCTCTGCGGATACTAGGAGCTGCGGCAGAGAATTATTAGGAACTTCCCTGATGCCAAGAAGACGGTCCTCGCTTGGAAGTTAAGTGATGTAGAACATCAGGAGTGCATTGCTGAGCTGAAGGTCGCAGCTGAAGAGAGAGCAAGGCTGAAAGCCCAAGCAGAGGCAGAGGCAGCGGCTGAGGAGGGGGAGACAGAGACTATCGCGGGCGGAAAAGAGGCTGACGATGATGATGACGCGACCTCTTAAAGTCTCAATCACTTGCATCTACTTTTTGTAATCTTAGATTTCTGTTGTGGCTGCGGCCTTTATTTTGTAATCTGTGACTATTAATACAAAGGCTGCGTCCATATTTTTATCAATGATTGCCTACTTAATATTCCTTGCTTTTCAATATTGCATGTTTTACATTGCCTGCCATAATGAATGGTTGCGTGTTACTGCCTTATATTTGCAACTTGCTTTCTGTATTGAATGAACTTGTAGGACTTATAGCTAGGTCCGCAGCAGCATAGTATAATTCGATGCAATCTTGCTCTTTTTATTCGATCTCACGGTGTCCTTGTCACTTTGGCCCTTTTTTTTTGCCCCTGCACCTCTGTAGGGTTGTGATCCCCCAATCCGCGGTGCCAATGAAGTACGGTTCTGGGGCTGCGGCTTAATTTCTTTAATTTTTCGTAGAAGTCGTGGACCCTTTGGTTATCTACTCATTTGCCATGTATAAATAATGAATAGATCGATGCCGCGGTAATTTTGAACGAGATGTTGCCATCCAGTGCTAGGGCAGCGGTAGATGAGGATGCCGCGGCATCTACTTGACTGCTGACAAGATAATGAGGTTGTAGAACCTTTCCCTTGGAAAATCGAGGCCATCCTTCTATAGGTTTGACATGATTCATGATCATAGTAATAGAGCCTCCTATAGCCGCTTTGATTGTCTTTTATGGCTTTCCTTTAGTCGATCTTGGGACACTACGAAGCCTCCCAGGCCAATATGCGAGACACTATCAAGCCTCTCCAGGCTGGGTTATGTTGTTAAGCCACCCACAGCTAATATGCGAGACACTATCAAGCCTCTCCAGGCTGGGTTATGTTGTTAAGCCACCCACAGCTAATATGCGAGATACTATCAAGCCTCTCCAGGCTGGGTTATGTTGTTAAGCCACCCACAGCTAATATGCGAGATACTATCAAGCCTCTCCAGGCTGGGTTATGTCATTAAACCACCCACAGCTAATATGCGAGATACTATCAAGCCTCTCCAGGCTGGGTTATGTTATTAAGCCACCCACAGCTAATAATATATGTAAAGCCATCCCTGGATAGATATTGTAAGCCTCCTGGCTCGATGACGAGTCCCAAAAGCTAAGAATGGGCGTTATAAGCCCCCGTGGCTAATGTCGCACTCCGAGAGCAGAAAATTGGCATTGTAGGCCCTGGTGGCTGATAAAAGCTCCTTGAATCCTCAGATGCCTCTGCGAATATGGTCATCATATGATAAGATGTAGTTGCACATTGCGAGGGAAACTTCAGAGCTAATGAAGGTCGTATCCCATCCGTAACTGCATCCCGAAGTAGAATAATCCTTCGAGATAATTTTGTTATATTTCCTCTGAAATCTGTTTGAGACAGCAAGTCTTTTTGTGAGGTAGCAGGTTATGAAACCAAGATGCACTACCGCGACCTCATATGATACACCATGGTAGAGCTAGAGCCCGAATGATTACGCTCCTCAACGTTTGAAGCTTTCGTAACTACCCTAGTGGAGGCCACAGCCCTAAGACATATTTACTGTCTGGCCGCATCCCCTCCTAGGCAGCAAGGAGCAATCCCAAACCTGAAGCTCGAAAACTGAGTTTTTCTCCCGAAACTTATGGGGAGCACACCTACTAGGGTTTGTCCATGAGTAAATAACCTCTCGGTGCACACACGGCACAGTTTCAATGGAAGGAGTAGATACAATCCCTCCCTAATCATTCATCTTTTTTAGGCAAAAGCCCGTCATGCTTTTCGATACTAGCTAGATAGAATGATATCACAGGGGTATGCAAGATGGGTCTAAAGCCATAAGATGGAGTATATTTAGATATAAGAAATACCCACCTATGGGTGTGAATATGATGTGGAGTCCAATAACCCGTAACCGACCTGTGAGGAGATGATCCAAAGGACCCCCCGGGATCGAATAAGGTGTTTGAAGAACTCATATGTGCAGAGAAATAAGATTGAAATGACTCGTTACCACAGACGGCGCCAGACTGATGATGCTAAGATTTAGCACCACCGGATAAATGATAGTAAGCTCAAACAGTAGCATCCATGGAAGCCATAGAGATGTATGAGTGTATAAATGTGTAGAAGGGGATGAGTATAAGAGGAAATAAGCCAATGATGTATAGTGGTTCAGCCAATTTGGCCTACATCCACTGTGAGCGTACGATCCACTAAGTATGGGCACTAATGGCCTTGGATACAATGCACATAACCCTCTCTCTCTCTCTACTGTGTGTGTGTGTACAAGTAGAGTCTTAGCTAGGGCTATAGTTAATTGATCGATCCCTTGTAGGGTTATAGGTGACAAGTATATATAGGTCTTGGGTGGTGTAGTGTAACCCCAAGTGATGATCTAGCCAACCCCCTGCTGACACCTGTAGATGCCAAATGATGACATAATATTCCCTCACTTGAGGGTGTGAGTTGGTTATAACGGTCTCCCATGTGCCATGTGAGTCTCACGCGCACTGTTCCACGCGTCTCCCAAACCACGCGCTGTGATGATGTCACCCTCGGCCTATGGGCCGAGGCCGAGGGCAAAGTTCCTCCCCACAGTGAGTCTGGCCCAATTCTGGCCTCGTACTGTCGTACCCTCGTAGGGTCATCTGGAGCATGGTGAAGGGTCATCCCCTCGTAGGTTCGTCTGGAGCCTGGTGAAGGGTCGGCCCCTCATAGGGTCGTCTGGATCCTGGTGAAGGGTCAGCCCCTCGTAGGGTCGTCTAGAGCCCGGTGAAGGGTCGGCCCCTCGTAGGGTCATCCGTTTGGAGGTAATCTTCAGCCAGGCCGAGGATATAAACGGGTATATCAAGGTTGATAGACTGACTTTTCAATTTCACAAACAACCAAGGGAATTTTGGATGGGGGGTTATAATGTGGCACTCTTCCATATTGATGATCATCTTACACAATGTCATCGCGAAGGCTACAGGTGGGGGTGGACCAGTTGTCTAACTTTACTAAAGCATCATCATAATATCAAGTTATGGAACTGGAATGGTCCCAGTTTTCTATCTCTTGATGATCCTTCATTCAAACTGAACGTGTCTTGGAATCTTGTCAGTTCCATTCCTCCTTATTTAATTACCAAGTATCTGGGAGATTATGGACTTCTGGATGAGCTAGAAATTGTTCGGCCTGCTCATTTACTTAATCAGCCGAACAGCAACAACTGACATATGTTAGAGGACCTCAACTTTATCAATTCCCCATATACACTGGATGATCCTCCTGTAGACTTGGAGAAAGGTCAGCCGACTTCCAAAGCTCAAGGAAAAAGACCAATTGAATGATCTTGTTGTATTTTGTATTTATTCTGAAATGTAATACAATTAGTATCATAAATGAAATGAAATTCATTTCTTCTTTTATTACCATGTGATTGCTTGATCAACTAGGTGTTTGTTGGATAATAAGTTTTCATTTTATTAATGCCCTTGAACATTATTAAAATTTGGCATTAGTTTGATAAAATCATTGGTTTTGCTAATGCTCTCAAATGCTTTCATCCAAGTATAACAATAGTCACCAATTGAGGCCATTGATTCTTTCTAATTGACTTAGATGATTCTAATTTTTTCATTAGTTTTCAGTGGAAGTTAAGTGTATTGAGGAAAGTACATAGCTACTCCAATTAGGCATGCACTACTGGTCTTCCTATCTTTGTAACTTAATAGGGACCAAGTGTATCGAGGAAATTACGTATCTACTCCAATTAGGCATGCGCTACTGGTCTTCCTATCTATGTAACTTAGTTGGGAGAGTGTTTGAAAATCATTATTCATTTTAAGAAAGTAAATTAGTCAGTCTGACCAACCGTGAATTGAAATTCATGTTTTTATGTTGGTCGGCTTAAACATTTATAACGTTGGTCGGGGGAGATATTTATATATCACCATACTCCGAAAAAAAATCGAAATAATTTTATTGAATTAAAATTGTCGTGATGAAAAGTAAAAGGACTACAAGAATTCATCATATTGTTATTGATAATACTTTCGCAGGTGCTCGGCATTCCAAGGATTCTTAAATTCTTCCCCCTTAGGTGTTTCAGTCCTATAGGTCCCTGGTCGGACTACCATTGTGATGCGGTATGGGCCATGCAAGCTTGTCTCCAACTTGTTGTTCTTCTAGATTACCTTTTTAAGAACATAATCTCCCTCCTTTAAGTTGGTCGGCTTGACCTTGCGATTATAAAAGCGTGTTGTACGAACTTGATATGCATCATTCCTGAGGGCCATATCCTCTCTAACTTCTTCTAACATTTCCAAATCCAGACGTCACATCAAGTCACTCTGTGGGTAATTTAAGTTCAACACTCTATGCGTTGGTAGTCCTAACTCGGCTGGTACCATTACTTCTGTTCCAAAAGCTAACATGTATGGAGTTTCCCCAGTAGCCATTCTTAGTGTTGTTCTATATGCCCAAAGAACTGAATGCAATTCATTAATCCAATTGCCCTTTTATTGCATTAAGTCTTTTCTTCAATCCATTGAGTAGAGTTTGATTCGTGATTTCTGTTTGACAATTGCTTTATGGATGACCTTGTGCAGAATGATGTTTTTGAATGTTGGACTGGATGCAATACTCTTCCAATTCCTCATTATTTAACTGTGTCCCATGATCTGTAATAAAAGCACAGGGTATTCCAAAATCGGCATATAATGTTCTTCCAAATAAATTGGTAAACCTTTTCATATGGCATATCCACCAGCGCTTCTGGTTCTACCCACTTTGTGAAATAATTCACCGCCATAACAAGATATTTAAACCTTCCTTTGGTGATCGGCAGAGGGCTGACCAAGTCTATTCCCCATATTGAAAATGGCCATGGAGAAGTAATGGTGTAAGGATGACATTGGGCACTTTCTTGATATTGGAGAATTTTTGTCATTTATCACATTTGTGAATGAAAGCCTAGCAGTCTGCCTTCATTGTTGGCCAATAATACCCCCTGTATGTTGACTCTTTAGAGAAGCGACCGACCGGCTATATGAGCGCCACAAGTACCTTCATGTACTTGTTTTATAAGATTTTCCACTTCGGCTGGATGTACACAGCGCAATAATGAAAGTGTCAATCTTCTTCTGTAAAGAATGCCACTTATTAAAACATACCGAGCATCCGTATATCGCAAGTTTCTAGCTTCTTTTGGATCTTTTGGAAAAATTCCTGCTTGAATATAAGCTCTAATGGGATCCATCCAAGAAGGTCCCCTATCCATTCCCATAAAATTTATCATAAAATCTTTGCCAATACTTCTATTGACTAGAATCTGCAATTGTATGGTTCGCCAAGGTTCAACTTTGGTTGTTGAGGCTAGCCGAGCTAATGCATCTGCTCAGGCCTTTTCTAATCTTGGAATTCTGCTCATCTTGACAGCCGATATCTTCGAAATAACCTGTTGTACTTTAGCAAAATACTTTTCCATGAAATCCCCTTTTACTCCGTAAAGCAAAAGTACTTGATTCACCACTAACTGTGAATCACTGTGTGCTACAACTTGCTCGGCACCCAATTAGTGGGCTAATTCGAATCCCACTATCAAGGCTTCGTACTCGACTTCATTGGTAGAAGCTTTAAATTGGAACCTAAGTGCATATTCAACATCAATATTATCAGGAGTATTGAGTATTATACATGCTTCGCTTCCAGATGCACATGAAGATCCATCCACGTACAAATTCCATATCGGAAAGTCTTTCACAAAACTTTCCTCTAATAGAAATCCATGATCGAATATCTTTTTGTATTCCGCCGTGTACTTAAGAGCCATATCCTGCTTTTCAGATGATCCCAGTTTATCGGCTGCAACTTCTACTTGCTCGGACGGTGAGACCTTTTCTTGCTCGGCATGTGAGATTTATTGATCGGCCATTTTTGGAAAAGTTAATTCTGCAATGAAGTCTGCCATAGCTTGCCCTTTTAAAAAAGAATGAGGTTCATAAACAATATCATACTCTCCCAACTCCACATCCCAATACATCAATCTCCCAGATTTCCCTGTCTTGTGGAGAGCTTGTCGCAATGGTAAATCAGTATACACTACTATGGTGTGTGGTTGAAAATAAGGTTTCATGCGCCGAGAAGCTTCAATGAAGGCTAGAGCTAGTTTTTCAAACCGTGGGTACTGGATCTCTTCCCATTAAAAAGAATTACTTGTATAATAATCTGGTCTCTGAACATTACCATTGATTCGAATTAAAGTTGAACTAACTGCCGATTCTGAAACCACCAAGTATAAGTATGATCGTTCTCCTATAACTGGTCGAGAAAATAACGGTGGTTTTCCCAACTCTTTCTTTAATTCCTAGAATGCCTCTTCGCCCTTAGCATCCTATTCAAATGTTTTTTTATAACACTTTGAAGAAAGACATGCATTTATCAGTTACTTGGGACACAAATCTGTTTAGAGCAGCTACCCTTCCAGTGAGTCTTTGTACATCTTTCTTGCATGTTAGTGACTGCATCTTTATCAGAGCTTTTATCTTTACTGTATTTGCTTCAATTCCCACTTTGATTAACCATATATCCAAGGAACATCCCCTCTTATACGCCGAATATGCACTTAGTCGGGTTCAACTTCATTTGATACTTCTCTAGTTGATCAAAGGTTTGACTAAGATCTGTGATGTGCTTCGAAGCATTCTTTCTTTTTGTCAACATTTCATTGACATATACCTCTATGTTTTTTCCGATTTTCTCCTCAAATAGTTTATTAACCAACCTTTGATAAGTGGCCCCAACATTTTTAATCCCAAAAGGCATAACATTGTAATAGTAAGTTCCTCGGTTTGTAATGAAAGAAGTGCTCTCCCTATCATCCGTCTTCATCTTGATCTGGTTATAATCGAAGTATGTGTCCATGAAGCTTAATAATTCATGCCCAGACTTTGTATCCACCAATTGGTCAATCTGAGGTAAAGGAAAGAAATCCTTTGGAAGAGCTTTATTTAAGTGAGTGAAATCCACGCACATCCACCATTTATTATTATTTTTCTTCCCCATAACCACATTAGCAAGCCAGTCAGGATATTTGACATCCTCGATAAATTGGGCTTTTTACAATTTTTCAACCTCCTATTGAATGGCTTGATTCTTCTCGGGGCTAAAAACTCTTCGCCTCTACTTAATCAGCTTGGCTTTTTATCAACATTCAACTCATGGCAAAGGAAATTTGGATCGATTCCTGGCATGTCTTCATGACTCCGTGAAAAAATATTCTTTCGTTATCTTAGAAAAGTGATAAGTTCCTGCTTGAGAATTGAATCTAGGGTTGTGCCGACCTGGGTTGTTCTTTCTGGATTTTCGCCATCCATAATTATACTTTCAGTGGCTTCCATAATTTCCCATTTCATTAGTTCGGCCTCATCCCTAGGATCCAGTGTGTCAACTTTACTTTCAGTATCAACCTAATAAGTCATGGTTTTTTCTTCAAATCTACTAAATCTTCTTGCTCGGTAGAAGTGTAGTAACATTTTCACTACTCCTACTCCAAAACGAGTCAGAAATTTCAAACATTAGTGAACAGTGGATGGCACAGCTTCAAACTTCTTCAGCCCTACTCTGCCGCGAATGATATTATAAGATGATTGTAAATTTCTATCCATAACAAAGAAACATATTCTCTTCGTACGACTTACTGGCCAAGTGATGACCAACACTTCTAATTTTAATGTTCCCGGGGGATACACCTTTTCTCTGAAGAAACCTATTAAGGGGTTGTGATATGGTTCGAGTTGACCAAGTTTCAATCCCAAACTATCAAAGCAAGAGTAGAATATGATGTCTGCCGAGCTACAGTTGTCAACTAGCACTCTGGAAATAATAATATCTTGTATCCTTAACTTGACGACCAAAGGATCATCATGAGGATATAATACTCCAGACAAATCATCCTTGGAAAAGCCAATCACCAGCCTTTCTTTGTTGACCTTTCTTGGCTGATCATCTTTTGCTATATGGATTATGTTCACATATGAACAAGCCAGGGCTTCATCCAGGTAAGCCTTCCTCTCGACAATATGATCTCCTCCCTCAAAATCTCCTCCTGTTATTAAATGGCAATCGAAAAAACCAAAACATACAAGATTTTCCTCTCATTTCGACTATTTTGGCTTCTTCGACAGATCAGGGTAATCTCCGTGATCATCTTCTCAATCTCTTTTCTTATCATCATTTGGCCTTATTAGAGATCTTGATCTATATCTTGGTTCTTTATTACCTTGCCGATTAGCAAACTTACTCAGCTTTCCTCGGCGAATCAGGGATTCTATTTCATTCTTCAAAGAAATACATTGATCAGTTGTATGACCATGGTCCTTGTGGAATTTACAATACTTTGATCAATCTCTTCATCCAGAAGGAGTAATCAACCTCTGATGCCATCATACATCGTCATTATGTTTGATCTCCTCTAGGAGATGGGGTACCCCTACAGTCAATGGGGTGTATGATGAATACTTCTTGAGCCTATCCTCCTTGCTTTGCTTTTGATCCTTTTGACCCTTGTGATATTTCTACTCCTTAGGGATCACTTTCTCCTACTTTATAGTCGAATGATGTTTCGCAGCCATGAGTTCAGTCATGGTTTTAGGAGGATCCTTTTCTAAATTATAATACAACTTTTTAGGAAGCAATCCACTCATCAAAGTAATAGATATTTTCTCCTCGTAGTCTACCACTTCAAGCTTCTCTTTATTGAAACGAGTAATATATTCCTTGGTAGTCTCCCCGACTTTCTGTCAAACACTTAATAGATGTGCTACTCTCTTCACTGGTTTTGCCCCGAAACAAAAATTACTAATAAATATCTCGGCCAGCTAATTAAAATCAGGTATTTGCCCACGTGGGAGGTTATTGTACCATATTTGAGCCGATCCGGTTATGGTACTTAAGAAAGCTCTACATCTCATCTCATCGGTAATGGAATATATGTCAGCTGAAGCTTGATATTGTTTAATATGTAAAACAGGATCAGTTTTACCATCATATTTGGGAGTTACCACTGGAGTTTTGAACTTTGATGGGGTTGGAAAATCAACAATCGCTAAGACAAAAGTTGACCCTTTAGTAAAGTTCCTATGTAAAGGGTTCTTCGTCTTAATTATTTCTCCTATTCAGTCTTCCATCCGTTGAATTGATCCTTTCCAGGATTGTCTACCTGGTGGCTCCGGCCTTGTAATTGTGCTGAACTTTCTTCTTGGGATTGCTCGACATTGGATGCTAGGTGAGTGTTGGACCTGGTTCTAATTGACCTCCTTTGTTGGTCGGCTGTATGACTTTGCGATTGGGAATGTCCCACATGATGATTTGCGATTGCTCGGGGTCCTAGGTGGTCAAAAATTGAACTCCTACTTAATCTCTCCAAAGCACTAGGTTGTTCAGGTACAAAAGAGGCTTCATTATAGAACTTGGAGGATCTGATTATTGAGGTTTCCCCTGGTTGATATGATTGATCCCTAGTAGACCTAGAATGACTGTGAAAATTGTTCCTTAGTGGTGGAGGTGGCATTCCCCTTCTTTTAGAATTTACTGTCTATTTTCGGGAAGGAGTTGAAGATCGATTTCGAAGTGTGTGATTTAATTGCCTCATGGTTTCTTGCATGTCATCCTGCCCTCTGGCAAGATTGGAAAGGATTTCGTTGAGGTCTAAATTACTGGGTGTAATAGGTTAAAGGGCAGGATTACCTTCATTCCTTACGCTGCTTTTTGGGTCATTCATTTTGGTTATCGAAGATAAACGAAATAACAACAGAGGATGGTAGAGAACAATGCTTGTAACACGTTCCCACATATGGCGCTAATCTGTTGAGGTCAAAAAATGGATTTGATCCAAATTAAGAATCACAGATAAAATTGAATTCAATAATCAGAAGTAAATAAAAGACAAGAAATTTTTAATGTGGTTCAGCTATGGGAATTAACTTACGTCCACTGTTGTTGTATTAAGCTAGTGAATCTTGTTCTGAGTCCCCCCTTGTTGTGAGGGTTACATTGTATTTATAGACTCTTGGAGATCAAAATTCCAGAGACTAACGGTTGGAATGCTTTTATAATTAAGCATTTACACCCGTACATTATGTATGTGTTGTTTGATAGTTTAAGACTCTTTATTTATACTGATGGTCTACATTCTAGTGTTGGTCGGCATTCCTGGTGTTGTTCGACCTTCTAGCCAAGGATCAATAATCCTGCCGACTAAGTGCTTGATGTCTAAGCATAATCTCCACGTATGATTACATGTGTCCTTTGCTAATTGGTCCACGTAAATGGATAAATTTTAATAGAAACACCTCCTTTTTTCGGCGTCGTTATGGTCCGGCCCCTTGGTCTTTTTCGGTGGAGATGGTCCGGTTTTAGATCCGGTTTGGAGATTCATTTTGGTCAGGAGTCTTGTTTCGTCTAAAGTCTGGCCCCTTGATTATTTTCTGTGACGGTAGCTTTTTCGATTTGGTTCCGACGATTTCTAGTTCGGTGGTGTTTATGTTCAGTCCGGAGGTGCGTTTTGGTTGTTCGGATTTTTGGAGCTGTGTCCGGTCTCTCCGATTTCATTTTTTTTGTAACATCTTTCTCTCTCTCTCTCTCTCTCTATATATATATATATATATATATATATATATATATAATTTTATTTTTATTATTATTATTATTTAAAAAAAAAGGTTTTATAATCTGATTTTTTCTTGTGTTGTTAAAACATTTTTTTTTAAATCAGATTTAATTTTTTTTTATTGTTCATATGCTTGTGCACATGTCTTAAACTTTCCAAGTAGAAGAATTTATTGTTTGTACTTAGTGTGTTGTGTTTGACCATTTGTTTTGGACTGTTTTTGAACCCTTCTTGTGTTGAGACATAAATTTGGACTAAAATTTTATTGGACTTAATTGTGTTTGAATCTAAAATTTTCTTTGTACTAAAATTTAGTGAATCACCTTTTAGATCTGTTTAGTTTATTTAGTTCATGGACTTTATTGAGAACTAAAATTAATTTGGACTGTTTTGGACTTAGTCTGTTTTTGGGTGTTTGGCATTGAGAATTTATTTACACCCATTTTAGCGTTTGTGTGCACTTGTTATCTAGTCCTAATAATTTGGGTGTTTTTTTGTTGTGAATTTATTTACACCCAATTTAGTGTGTGTGTACTTTTCTAGTTGGATTTAACACTTTGTTATCTAGACTTAATTTTTTATGTGTCACCCATTTGATTAAAATAAGTTTTATTTTAAATTTGATTTAAAATTAATTTATTTGGGACTTTTAGAATATTTGGTTTGTGCCTGTAACTAGTTATACCATCTAAGTTGAACTTTTGTGTGTTTACTTTATTTAGTTGGGTGTAACTAATGTGTGAACTTTAAATCACATATTTATTTATTTAAATTTTATTTTAGTTAAACCCATCCTATTTTAGTGAGTCGAGTGCTACACTCTTTATCTCATACTCATTTGACTTGGATTGAATCAATTGACTCATACACTTTTTGTTGTATTCTTTTATACTTAGGTGGTGTTTGGGTGTGTATGAGTTTTTTATCCAAACCTAGTTATAGTATTGGCTTGAACTAAAATTTAGAATTTAATCTTTGTGAGTTTTTTGTGTTACTAAAATCTTCTTTTGGACTTATATCTCACTTTTAGCAATTATTTTGTTTATTTTAATTAAGTCCTAATCTGTATGAGCTAAGTGCTACACATATTTATCTTTTGCCCATTTTACTTGGACTTAATATTTTAACATAACACCAGTTTAAATTGATTCATATTCTATTGGGTGTTAAGTTAAATTCTATTTTAGTTGTGCGACACAATTATAGGAATTTTATTTCCTATTTTCTTTGTGGTCATTTTGCGCCAACTAAATTTGTTTTAGGATTAATCTTTACTTGAGTATTAATTATTAAGTAAGAATTATTCAATCTTTAAACTTGATATATAATCACTCTTTTAGTACTGATTAATTCAATATTGTCTTACCTTTCACTTAGTCACTGATTGGTAATTTTTCTTATTAATTAAAATAGACTTAACCGAGTGTGTGTTTAGTCTCTTTTTCTAAACAAGATTATTTTGTTGTTTTGATTTAAAACAAACTTTATTATTTAAATCTGTTATGCACAACTTCACGGGGTCTCGAATTTGAGTATGTAGTTGTGTGTGTCTCATGGTTACACTGCCTTGGTTGTTTAGTAAGATTCAGTATTGTGGGGTTGTTTAGTTTGTGCCTAGGTGTACTGGTTTTGTATTGGCCAAACTATTTCATTTACACTAATGTTGCTTTAAACATTGGTATTAGTGTTGAGTGTGTCTGTGAGTGAGTGATAGTCACTATTACCTGGGTGTTATTGGGTTGACTGATTTTCAGTCAAGTTGGGTTGTTTTAGACTAGGCTGGTTGTACGGGTGTGTATTTGCTTAGTTTAATTAATTGGGGACTTGGGACTGTAATCTATAACTTGTAATTGGTAATTGTGGACTTGGGTGTGTGAGTTGTCCTGGGACTAGGGACACGGGGTTTACCAACACGGTGGGTTCCTCGAGAACAAATATTGTGTCTCCTTCTACTTTACCTCATCTCATTCTTAAAGGAAATTATTTTGTATATCTAGCATCACCACCTTTTACTTACTAGTGTGAGTGTGTGTTTTCTCAGTTATAATTTATAATAGATTTTGTATCAAAGATTTAAAAGAGTTTTTAATAACCTAATTTCACGTTAGAGTGACCCTTAGGTCCTTTCAAGTGACCGTTAGGTTCTTTCACCTATAGTGCCTCGTATGTAAGGGTATGGGAATTTACGATAATATCCTAGGGATGGATTGGCAAGAAAACCATAGGGTTTGTGTTGATTTTTATGGAAACATTTAAAATTAATAGTCGGAGGTGGTGTGACTAGTTGGCATCAATGTTTATTTTCACAGTGGAAAATACTAAAGGAATTGTGACACCCTGGGTCTAAATATGGTTAAATGGGAGACTATAGGTCCTGGGGAGCCTTATAAATTAATTGAGCACAATATAGATGTAGGTCCTGGACTGATGGATCTCAGAAACCAACAATCCTATACAGTAGTGTATCGGGAGGTTTCCTTGTTTGGATTTCACTTTTGAGACATCCCACGTATGAAAGTAAAAAAAGTCAAGAGTTGGGAGATGTTAGAGCTTAGGACATTTTGGGTTATTGTTCTTTGTATAATTAAACGGGTTAATTTATTGGGATTATGTGTGTCCCTTAGGCGATATGAGACTTTAGTTGGCAATGGGAAAAAGTTGGAATTTACATGATTACTGCACACATTTATTTTTATTCCCATTTTCTTTTAATCTTGGGCCGATGGACCTCAATAACTGACTAAGTTGTACAGTAGTGTACCGGGAGGTTTCCTTGTTTGAATTTCGCTTGCGAGACGTCCCACGCACAAAATTAGCAAAAGTCGGGAGTTGAAGGAAGTCGGATACTATGATCATTATTCTTTTTTTATATACATATGTGGTGGTATGCTTGATATATGGATATGCTTGGTATGAATGGTACAAATTAGATGTATATGTGTCATTCATCTTTGTTAATGTTATTCGTGTGTACATATAATGTGGAATATATGAACACCCCAATGGTGTCATGATAGGAATGGGTGAGCCTTTTCTTTTATCTTAAGGGATATGGGTATGGACTAATTAGGTGTAAAACTTGGGTTAATAACGCAGATTAAAACATAAGGTTAGACTTTAGCGAATTTTGAGGATGGAATTCCGTTATAAGGGGAGGAGAATGTAATACCGTGTATTTTCAGAATAAGATATTACGACATAAATAAATTTAAGGATTTTTGATTTATTTTAGAATAAATTAAATTGGGAGGATTTCAATTAAATGAGAAAAAAATTTAAATTTGAACTAAATTTATTCATGGTTATATAAATACAAAACTCAATTTGACATAATGGGGTTGCTAGTGAAAAATAAATCACACATAAATAAATTTACGAACGCGTGTCGTTTAAACATAATAAAAATGTCTAAGTGAACTAGGAATAATTGGCACGCATTTTGGGAAGCGCTAGAGGCTCGTTTAAGTTTTTTAAATCTTAAGAAATTGTCATGGGTCACGGGTATATAAGTTGGGGAACTTTTGGGTTGGTTTAAATATGGATTCGGGTCCACTTGGGGGTCTAAAAATTGGGTTTTAAGCCCAACTCAAGATTTGGGATTAATTAATGTTTAAGTGGGGATAAACCACTCCCCCACTATAATTAAAAAAAACTAAATGTAACTGCTACCAAGAGAGAACAGGAGAGGAACCAAAGAGGGAGAAAAAGGGAAAGAAATCAAGAAGGAATCAAGGGGCTTCTTCCACAAATTTCCAAGGCATGAATTCTCTTGCTTAATTTAAGTTTTCAATGTATTTTCTTGATGCATTATAATGACCCTTAGAATTTTTAGGATTTATGTTTGAAATGGATGATTTGATGATGAATAAATATTCTATGCATGTAGAGGACTGAATTTAATATAGAATTAGTCCTAGAAATCTAGGTATCGTATTCTTGAAATTGAGGTTAGATTGTGATACCCCGTAATTTTATTGGTTTTTTATTTAATGGATTAATTGAATTAAATGAGAATTAATTTGGAAATTAATCCGGAGGTAAATACTAGCGAGATGTGAGTTGGTAATTGATTATGATGTTAAAATAAAATATTACTGAGTATATATGGTAATATATGAGTATTGAAAATATTAAAATTGTCGCGAGGCAGAAATACGAAATTTTGGGAAATTAAGTTGAGACGCGCGTGTCAGTCGCGTCAGGAATGAATTTAATTAGATTAAAAAGTAATTTATATTTTTAGCAACCGAATGGTCATTTTGAGTGCGCCAACGTGTCCGAAAGGGTCGAGACAGTCAGAAAACACTAGCCGGGAGTTTAGTTTGGGTCCCGGGGCATTTTTAGGCCAAACCGGCAACCCAAAAGGGTATTTTGGTAATTTTAAAAAATATAGGAGTTAAGACCCACGAATTTTAGAGGTTAATTATATATTATTAGAAAGGCCACTAAGGCCATTATCATCCAAAAATAATAGAAGTGGACTACGAGAGTTAGAGAGAAGTTTCAAGTAGTTCCAAAACAAACCAGCACCCACCACCACTAATTGGGAAGGATTTGTGACCGGAAAGAGGAGAGATCCAGCCTTTAATCACCAACAACAAATCATAAGAACAAATCTAAGGCAAGTGGTTTGGTTTCATTACTTGTATTGAATATTTGCTCCATGCTTAGTGTAGAAATTAACATATGTCTTGAAAGATTGATGTAAACCCAATGGAATTGTTAGGGATTGCATGTAGAATTGATCTGGACGAATTTAGTATCCAAAACAGAGCATTTGATGATGTAAAAACGAATTTAAAAAGGAGTTTTCATGTTCGATTAATATCTGGGTTCACGTTGTTAGGGTTTGTGGCAAAATTTGGGGATTTATGGATTTTACATGTTGATTTGAACGAATTGACCCAAAAAAAACTATGTTAGGAAGTGATCTAGGGTGGTTTAGAATAATTTAAGGACCTTAAAATCTGATTAGTATGAATTTAGGATGATTTTGGAGAGGAGAAAAGTTGAGAAAAACGAAATGGGTGAAATCTGGGCACTTTCAAAAATTTCGTTAGAAGACCAACCCAGGTCCTTCGAACGACCTCGTTCGAATGAGCTTCTAATGAGATTCCAGTAGCCCTTCTAACGAGATTCCAGTAGCCCTTCTAACGAGTTCAAGGTTTGTTCGAAGCCATTTGTTCGAACGACAGTCATTCGAACCACTTCGTTCGAACGAGATTTCTGGATCATCTAACGAGATTTTAGAATGACCTCTTTCGACCAATTTTTGGTTCGATATCCGTGTAAGTTTAGCTATATGAGTGTCATTCTTCCCTTTGTTAAACTTTAATAATTTTGACCCTAGAGAATGAATGTTGGGAACTTTATGAATACTTAGACTTGAGGAAGACTATTAAGTATATTTGTGAGGCCGGAGTATAACTTTGGATTAAATTTTGGATAAATACATATAAGACTCATATAGGTTAAGTTTTAAGTAATTGAGATTACGACGTGAGATGTGTCGACGGTCTTTATTGTGGATTATACAAAAAAATTATAAATGTGTAAACTTGAATGACGATATAGGGAGGTAGAATACACCTCTATTACTACTATAAGATATCTAAGGTGTGTGAATGCTTAGTAAATGGATTTATATGTGTATAACATACCTACTATACTTGCTATCACGGGAGGTCGGCTTTCAAAATGGGCCATCTAATCTTTGTGTGCCTACGGGGGGATTTAGATTGGTACCTTAAGGACATAGGGTTGTGAATGACTTATTCGTGAGAAATAAGTCAGCTGACCATGGGAACGTAGGTATGTGCGTGACCCATGGGTATGTGAACTATGTTCGCCTTCATTATGTGTGATTGTTTCTTATTGAAACGGTTCCTGAGAGATTCGGAACACGTGGTCCTTATGTACGGGATGTACCGAGATACGATAGCAGAGTATGTGTGCACCGCAGCTTAGACTAGGTGTGCCCTTATTGTATATTTATGATGAGATTAATATAATAGTAATTGAAATGGACTTTTAGTAAAGTATGAATGTGAATATTTGTAACATTGTTAGTAGAATTAAAAATGGGTGAATCGCATAATACTATTATAAGTAAATCTGAGAAATAAAACGGGAGACTCACAGTTTAATTGAAAATGGTTGGTATTAACCCTTATATTATAAAGTAAGGCCAGGTTGTGGATTGGACTAGTTAGATAGTGGTTTAACTAGAACGGGTACGGGTACATTAGGAGTGCACAAATAAATGAGGGGTGAGGAACTCATGTGAGTGCACGCACTATCATGTATTTTATATTCACTCTTTAATGTTATTAAACAACTGTTTTCACAATCGGGCTCTGAACCGTTTGCTTTCAAATATATTTTCTTGTAAAAACCTTTTAGGTGCTCAGCCACAGGACACCAAGCTTAGGAGTTCCATTCCAGTGACGTGTTGTAGCTGCTGTGGAAGTTACATAACCTAGATAGTAGACGTCTCTACTTTCTACTTGACTCCATTTCAGATTTATTCATCTGTAGGGCATTTCGCCCTTTCCTCTTAAAGACATCTTGTTTACTCAGTTCTATTTCTGTTTTGGATTTAATTAATTAGTGATTCAGACTTTGTATTTGTTTTATTCAGTATTCGAATTATTCAGAGGAGTGTTCCTCCAGATTCATTTTATTCCATTATTATTCTATTGTGACTGTGATGTGACCGTGGTATCATTATTTTATAATTTAAATTGTTGCATGTTAATCTAATTTAATTAAAAAATTTGACACTCACTTTTTTAAATATTAGGTGGCCAGTAATTGTTTAAAAAAATGTTTTTCGACAGTGATGCTATGAACTGAACCAACTTGACATTTTGTATTAATTTGAATAAAGGAGTAGCTACCTGATATTTAATTACGCGGGGTGTCACATAGATCTCTTAAGGTTCTTAATATTTAATTGGGGACATCTTGACTTTTTAATGTAGAGGATGGTAATGCTGGTTTATGGATTGAAATTCTGATGTAAACCCCATGATAGATGCCTCATATTATGAATTAAACAGTGTTGAAAATTGGAACGAAATCTGAGTTGAAACATGTATTTAATGTTCATAAATTCTGGGAAAATTAGGCATGAAATTGGAATTGAATCATGTAATTAATGATCCTAAATGGACTAATTAAGTTCTAGGGACTCAACTACATAACAATGAAGTAGCATAAACCTTTGGAAGTGAATTTTGCAAGGAAACCTAGGAATCCCGCATTGAAACAAATAAGCAGATTTGGGCTTCTACATAAAATCGAATTGATTCGGCCTTGGGGTGAATCGATTCGATTTGGAAGTGAATCAATTCGGCAAAGAACCGGATCAATTTGGTCCTGGGGGATGAGTGAGTTGGGCATGTGGTTTGGTCAAGGGTATTTTTAGGAGTCCATGTGAGTTGGAGGGACCGTGTATGGACCAATAGGGAATTTATTAAAAATCAAAATGTTCCCACAATTTATCCAAAAAATTACATTTAACTAGCTGGTTATGTAATTATACTATTGAAGGGAATTAATAATTCACCAGATGGTAAATTATTAATAAATGGAAAATTGTGGACGTTACGTGGTATTTCTATAGTAATTATAGAGTAGCTACCAATACATGTTATATAAGATAATAATATGTACTTATATGTATTTGTGTGGACATACTAATGTTCGTGGTCTGTCCTATCGGCTCGAGGGTTCATGCATTCGGACCGGGTACCACACATTGGCACAGGTGGGCTTGACGATTGTGTAGAGCGTATAGGTACTACGTGGAGGCGCCATCTACGAGAGGTCGGTGTTAATGCTGGCCAACCTTTGTCACCACTGGGTATGGGCTATGAACTGGCATCCTGCATAGGGTCCGCCCCTAAGTTATGTGTGTTTTGTGATATCCGCTTAGGATAAGAGATTCCTTCGAACCTTCCGATAGTATAAGAACTAGACACCAATGGTAGATGACTTTGTGTGTAAAATATATGAAAAGACATATATATTTGATTACCCGGACCTTAGATGAGATAAATTGAAATGTCTAAGAATGTGGACATAAACTACAAACCCTTATTATGTGATGCATAATGGATGTTTGTGCCATTTATGTGAGACTTATGAGACTGGGATATTATGGGTATTGACAATTAAATGGAGCCGGTACACTTAAGCATTAAATTATCGACAAACCCATTATTATTAAATTGATACATTGTCATAATTATTATTTAGGACTTATTGGGATGCGGATAATATCATACTTAGACGAGGGGTGAGGTACTAATCGCATGTGAGTGACGAGGAGGAATATTTATTTTGCATCAACAGTATTATTGCATCTTAAATTGATTATGTTAATACTTGCACACCTAGGGCTCTAACCCAAATTTAAATGTTTTCCCCCAGGTGCTCTTGGATAGGGATAGATGGATTGTGCTGGGATAGTCTTGCAATCTCTTTTGCTCATCAGTTTTCAGATTTATGAATTCTAGCATAGGTGCTTTTCTGCCGTAATTATTTATTTTATTTGGAACAATTGTAAGGTCATAAGCCCTAGATTTCTTTACATTATGTTGGGTTGAGATATTTAAGTTAGAGTTGAATTTATTATTTATTTGGTGTTTGGTTGAATTTATTTATTGTTATGGAAATGTTCATAAAGCTAAATCATTAGCCGTTAAATTAATATTATTTATATGATGTTGTGCTGAAAATGGTATTAATTGACAAGAAAGCCCTATCTTTGGCGTATCGAGCTTGGCCAACCTTTACGTGAAAAAATATGGGTTTTTTCACTTGATTTTACCATGGGATCAAACCTCTAATGGACTAAGGCAAATATAAGACTTTAGAGTTAAACCCAATATCCAAGGACAATATTATCAAAAGTCCCGATGTGACATCATATCGCCCCCGTGTTTTAGAGATATCCTAAGACGTAGAAGGTGAACACCCCTAAAATATATGTTGGTACATATTATAAAATGAAGGGTCACCTTAAGTATTTCCACCGGCTAGAAGAGGACACGTGTGAATCTCCTAATCTAATCTTTGAAAAGGTTGAAAATTTACATCAGTGTGTCAAGTGCCTTGTAAAGACTTCCAAAAATCTCATTGGTGAATTAATGAAGTCCATTCCTCCCATAGAGGGTCAAGTAAAGAGGAGAACTAGTAGTAGGAAAATGAGGACCAAGGGTGAGGGAAACTTCTCGATCCCCATGCCAATGAGACATTTTTGTCATCTAAGTTAGGATGTTTTTGGGCTTTATATTGTTGCATTTTTTTATATCATACATAGATTTTCACTATATGTAGTATATAGTTTTTTTGGTTCATTTTCCTATGAGCCTTCATTTATTTTCTTACAAAAATAAATATATGTTTTTTTAAATTTTTGTGGATAACTATTGATTTAAATTCATTAATAAATTTGGGAACATAGAATTCTATCTATTACCCTTTTCTTTGATTGGATACTTCACTTGTACAAAGAGTTTACCTTTTGTTTTTACTTAATCACTACGTGTAAAGGTTGTTTGAGAACAACTCATATGAACTATGTAGGTGTCACTGTCATATCGCACACACATTAAACGAATTACAATAGATTTTATCCTTGATTTAGTGACAAAAAGTTTCATTGAATGTGCTTGCACCCAATCGGGACTATTTATTTTTCTTACTAGTGTTGTTTAAAATTTTACATGTAAAAACCATTGCATGTAAGCATTAATTGATAACAAAATTATTTGAGTAAGGCACTCGGAAGTGCTACCCTTGGGTGTTCTGTTTAGAGTTTCTATTTAGGTAAGCATTTAGTTGAACTTGACCCCATGGACTTGATGAAAGCCCCCATTGACAAAATGGCTTATTTTTCTGCTCAAAGAGAAAATGAATAAGAATATATATGCTAAAAGACAGAACTTTTTGCACAATTTTGAGGGTGATATAAGTTGAAGATCAATAGATGTGAAAATATTTCTTCAAGAATTTATTTTAAAAACCTTGTTGACTTAACTATCACGCACGTGATACTTTCGACCTTAATTGGTCCTAACCCTTTACGAACTCAACCTTTTTTATTAAGGTAGACATAATTTGGTTTTAACTATGGGTTGAATTCTAGGTTCTTGTAAAAACATGTGTGAGTTTTTCTATAGTCCTGGTTTCGATATTTATCCCTATTATCATAAGATACTATGTGTGGGACTACCTAATTTGGATATTATCTCAAATTTATAGTTCACTTGAATTTTTTTTTAAACTAGTATTTGAATCTCTATGTTTAATTGTAATACTATTATATTCGATGGTTGTACAAATTAATTTTTTATCATAATCCGCTCACGATAATCAGTTAAAGACTAATAAGGATTGATGGAGTATATTAAATAGGTGTGCTTAATTTACACAAAGTTCAGAATTATAAAACAATGGTAGTAAGTCCTATCTTTTGGTAGTCAAACGATCTAAAATATGAAACGTACTCTGACGATTTTCTTCACCGCACAAACGAGAAGATTATAATTACTTCAAAATCGAGAAGATAAACACATATTTATTAAAACAAAACAACAAAGCTTAAATAATATAATTTTAAGAATTTATTTATATCGTATATTTCGTTTAATAATATTGGTAACATACATTTTCGACCGTGAATTGCGCGAAGTACATGCTAGTTGATACATATATCACAATTCACATTCATAATTAATAATTTTGAATTTTAAACAATTGTAGAAAGCCATGAAGTTTTCAATAGAATAACCCATTCACCTTTATACCTTCCCTTCTCTTCATGCTATTACAGATTAGTCTAAAATAACCTCTTAGGAGAACTTTGGCTCAACTTTTCTATGCATGATACTTGCCATTATCATCATCATCATCATCATCATCATCATCATCATCATCAATTAATTAAGTTCTCTATTCTTTTCGTCTTTTAGCTAATTGTTGATTGACTATTCGTATTTAATTGGAATTTTTTTAAATATATACTCTCTTTTCATAACTTTTTGCTTTGATTAAGTGTAAATCCGTTTCGTCATTGGTGGCCAAAGACTGCGTGTACATCAGTTTATGAGATAGTTAACATTGTTCCAACACTCCCTTCAATCTGTAGGCATTAGTTATACAATGGTAAAGCTTATCATCATCATCATGTTCATCTTTTATATATAGTCTATCATGGCCATCCTTTGCAGAAGAGAGAGGTAAATAAGAAATGTAGTGGAAATTACACATCATTTCAAACAAGACCAAAGAGCGACGACAATTTCTTCCGTTTATGGGAACATACAATAACTGGGTAAAAAAAAGGACAAGACAAGACAATGGAACTATCAAAATTAGTGGCGAACTAACAAGATCGAGGACAAATATTTTTCTCATTCTTGCTTGCATCTCTTGTTTTTCTAGTGAAGCTAAAAGTCTACTGAGCCATAAAAATAAGGAATTTATCCACACTGCTCATTTTTCTTTGATGCTTTTACAAGCTCTGTCTGTGGATCAAGGAAAATTAATTCGTTCACGGTAGGACAACTATTCAAAAATCATAAGGTTGAATGTACATAATTTCCAATAAAAAAAATTCATGGCACGAGAAATACAAATGACACAGCAAATTACAGGGGTAATTCTTGCAAGACACAAACGACGAATACAAATTTGTTGAGATGTGTGCCTTAACTCTCCATATGTAACTCCATGCATTATTGACGTAGGAGTTAATTTTTTTATCACTCTACCTGTATCCTGATTGAAAAATATCTTCATAAACAATTAAGTAGTATTTTTAATAAACAATCCCCATGCAATTGCACAATTGCAATATGATCATATTGGGTTTTAGTTTGTTTATTAAAAAGGATTTATAGTATCCATTTAACAATATTCATTTATTAAGTAGTAAAACAAAATGATCGTCTAGATTATCTCAAAATATCGCATGAGTTACACATTTATTATACACAATTACATTTAGAGACGAATTACTTTTGAAGAATCCTAAAAAAGTGCATGTTATGTTACATGAGGATGTGGATCCGAGTGAAATCAAATTACCACCGTTTTGTCTCGCACAAAAATTATTTGTCAGAATTCACATGGGAAAGTAAGAATTTCGGTTATAATGGATGGATTTTGATTTCAATAACTTTTCTTTTTCATAATTTTTGTGTGAGACAAAATCGCCCATAAATTTTTAATAAAAACTATGCTAAAATCTAAAATTTTATTTTATTAAGAGAATTTAATTATATAATTTGTATCAAATTTAGACTTATACAAATTTTATTTATGCATTTTTTCTGCTCATACAAGAATTTAATCTACTTACTCTACAATTGAAACATGTCTAACATAAATTACTATATTTTTTAAATATTGAAAAAACTTTTAAAAAACATATTTTGGTTTCAAACATTTGTAAATAATGAATTGTATAATTGTGTTATTTATAAAATGTCTAAAATAAATCAATTTAATATATATATATATATATATATATATATATAAAATAAAGGAGGAGGGGGTTTAGCCACGTCATACAACTTTTCCCACGTCATATCGCCACATCATACAACATTGTATACATCCTAAACCCATGGTTCAGATCGTTAATGCTGCGACCCTTTGAGATTTCTTTAAAAAATAAGTTTACAACACTTTCACCCAAAAACTCAGAGTTGTATCCTAAACCCACGCTGAGTGTTGTCCACGCTGATGAAAGAAAAGTACAATGTATTGTAGTGTCAGTCAAAAAAGTAGATTACACAGCACAAGGCTCAAGATTCAAACTTTTCATAATGCCCTCTACTCTCCCTCAACTCACTTCCACGGATACAAACTATTATAATACCCCGTACTTTTGGCTATATTTATTTTTGGGATTAATTAATTAAATGCGTATTAATTGGAAATTAATCCGGGTTATAAATACTAACGAGATGCGAGTTGGTATTTGATTATGTGCATACATGTTTTTATATATGAATTTGGAATTATAAAATTTGTCGTGAGATTAATATACGGCAATTTGAGAATTTTGTTGAGACGCGTGTGACCGCCGCGTCATGGTATATTATTTTAATTATAAAAAGTGATTTTTATTTCTATTACCCATATGGTCATTTTGAGTGCGCCAACGCGTCCGGAAGGGTCGAGATAGTCAGAAAACACTAGCCGGGGGTGTAGTTTGGGTCCCGGGGTATTTTTAGGCCATACCGACAACTAAAAGGGTATTTTGGTAATTTTACATTTTGAGGAATTAAAAGTGACGAAAATTAGGAGTCTTAATCTGATTGATTATTGGCCCACTAAACCCACTATCCAACCCACTTTAACCCTTTAAGCTACGGAGGTTATCAATTAGGTTTCCAAGTTCCCCAAAACAAACCCTAGCCACCTTAAGCCACCATTGAAGAAGGAGCTTGGAAGAGAGGAAATTCTGCAGAAAAACTCCATCAAACCTACACCAAAATCAGAAATTGAACCAAGGCAAGTGACTTTATTCCATTTAATTTCAGAGAATGTCTTTTCCATGTTAGAAATTGAAGAATATCAATTGTTCTTGAAAGATAATGAAAACCCATGTTAATTGAACTTAGAACTTGAAATCTTGAGGAGGATTTGCATGTAGAATGATAGGTAGATGTTCCTACTGATGATATTTATGATTGGGTGAAATTTAAAATGGATTTTATTGGGTTAATTCATGATTCAAAAAGTTAGGGTTCATGTTCTTGAAATAATTGGGGGAAAAAGGGTAGAGATTTATATTTTGATTGATGTTAGAGAGATTTAATCCTTGAAAACATGTTAGGAGATGACTTGAATATGTTTAGGATGAATTATAGACCCTAAAACGTTGTTGGGATGAACTTTGGAAGAGATTAGAAGTGATAAAAATGGATGAAAACGAATTGGGGAAAAATCTGGGCCGAAACTGGTCAGTCGTTAGAAGCAATCCCCAGGTCATTCGAACGAACTCGTTCGAACGAGCTTCTAACGAGTTGACCAGTCGCTGCTAATGAGAAGGGATTTCGTTCGATATCTCGTTTGAACGAGATATCGTTAGAAGGTATAGTTCGTTCGAACGAACTGGAATCTCGTTCAAACAGCCTCGTTCGAACGAGACTTCTAACGAGTTGACAGTGGAATCTCGTTCGAACAGCCTCGTTCGAACGAGACTTCTAACGAGTTGACAGTTTGGTCCTTTTTGGACTGTTTTGGTTTTTGGAGTCCCGTAGACTTGTTCGAGGAGATAGATAACTTTCCTTTGATGATGTAAGGATAGATTTGGGACCTTTGGGTTATTACGAGGAGTAAATTTATATACGAGAGATTTAATTCAATGAACCATTTGGGTTGAGACGTGAGTGTCTACTACGACGTGAGAATTAATTATGGCGAGTATGATTACAAACCGGAATAGTATAAATTGTGATAATTATAAGTTAGTACGAGAATGAGAATAGTACTACGATTAAACTACGGTATTACTAAGACGTGTGTTTACTTAGTATTGGTATATGAATTGTGTGTATGACATACCTACCATACTTGCTATCACGGGAGGTTTGCGTTCGCTTAGAGCCCTCTAATCCTTGTGTTTCCCGGATTTAGACTGGTTACCTCGATGAACATAGGTCAGAGAAAGACTTATTGGGATGTTAATTAGTCCGCTGATCATGGGAGCGTAGGTATGTACGTGACCCATGTGATGTGACTGTGTTCGCCTCCACTATTTGTGATTTGTGTTATCGGAACTATTCCTGAGAGATTCGGAATATGTGATCCTTATGTACGTGATGTACCGGGATGGATAGCAGAGTATGTGTGCACCGCAGCTTTGTTCTCGGGGTGCTTATATTGTATATTTATGATGTGAATAATATACACTTAATTAATGAGAACCTTCATGTTAATGATGTGAATATAATTACGGTATTGTTTCAAGAAATATAACGAGTTAACTGATAATTATATATATTGTATATTGAACATCTGAGTTACGTTAAACCCCTACTTAATTACGAGTGTTATTATGTTAAGAGAACCGAGTAATAAGGGTAGGACCTATGATAGTCTAGCTAGATATGTTGTCACGTAGCTAGTTGTCTGTATCACTCTAGATGGGTACTTACGTTAGGAGTGCACAGTTAGACGAGAGGTGAGTATATCATGTGAGTGCACGTCCTAACATGTACTTTGCATTTAATGTTTTAAATGTTTTTAAAGCACTTACAGGTTTTTAAAATATAACTCCACATTCGGGCTCTGACCCATTTGCTTTTCAAATCTCTTTTCTTGTTAAACCATTTTAGGTGCCCAGCCACAGGGACACCAAGCATAGGATTCTCATTCAGGTGACGAGCTGTAGCTGTTTGTGGAAGCTACAGGGATTTGCTTGTAGACGCTTCTATCTTTTGGATTCCATAGTCACTATCTATCAGTTGTAGGGCATGTTTCCCATTTCTATTAGAGACATCTTTTACATTTCAGTTTTCATACTTTGGCATGTATTATTCCAGTATTCAGTTTAGTTGTTTCAGTTGTGGGTTTGTAGTGAGGAGTTTTCCTCCAGACTTTATTTACACTATGTGATGGTTATTCGTTTTACTTCAGTATGGTGAATGGTGTTGTTATTCTTTATTACACTTGTTGCATGTTAATCAGACTTATATTAAAATTTGGCAACTTACTTTTTAAATACTAGGTGGTTAGTAAAATTAAAATGTTTTCGACAGTGATGCTATTAACTGAGCCAACTTGGCATTTTGAATTAATTTAATAAAGGAGTAGCTACCCAGTATTTAATTAGTCGGGGTGTCACAACTACCACCAACTTCAGATCTGAGAAGAGGAGGATTCATGGGGTTAGGTCGTTTCTTTCTCTCTCTAATATTTTTTCCGGAGCCTCAAACTCTCACATTTCTATGTAAACATAAACCAACATCATCCATCTCTCTCTCTCTATCAGCTTTTATAAATCGCATAACCTAAGATACCTAATTTCATTTTTTTGGTTGTAGATCTAACTATGGGGTTCATTTGGGTGTTCGTAGAAATCAGTTCCCTACATTTATTTGAGGCAATCTGTTTTACAAGTTTCATCTCCTTTATCCCCAATGTTAGTTTGGGTATTTTTCTCCCACGTCAGTTTGTACATTAGACTATTTTTTGTTGGTATTTGCATTCATTATCACGGCTTAGTGTTTGAGTGCGGTTGATGTTTATGTTCGTTATACTTTGCAGGGTTGATAAAATGTTCACGATTGTTTGTAAGGCAAGGGCTCAAAGATATGGGTACCGGTTTCCACCAAAATCCAAACCAACCCACCACAATGATTTGGGTTTTGGGTTTGCAGGTCTTATAGAAGTAAAAAAACTTTGGTTCTTTGATACGGGTTCTGATCAGGTATGGGGTCTCTAATTTGGTTTCCTATTTGATACGGGGCCGGGCTTCTACCCTTATTTTTTACCGTATTCTTTGACATTAAAAATAAAGTTTGGTTTTGGTTGTGTTACAGATCTCAGGTTGAATCTTAGGAGACAATTTCATCTTCACTACGCTTGAGGAGATGATTTTGGTTGTGTTAAAAATAAAGTTTGATTTTGGTTGTGTTACAGATCTCTGGCAAATGCCATTTTTGAGATGCTCTATTCAGGTGGTCACACCCAAATCATTGGGTTAATGCTGAAATCTACTATAGGTAAGTATGATTTTACCTCTTCTTCGTGCAACTGTGTTTTGTTAATTGACATACCAAGTGAGTATACTGTACACAACTGTGTTTTTGAACACACCCATTTTTGGACATTTTTGTATACTCAGTGAACAGTTTCTTATACTCAGTTCCATGTTATTATTTCCATTCTTCAATGTTTTTTCTTTCGTTTTGAAAATTTTTGACTTTTTGTACCTTTTCTGACAGTTTATGTGAAGATGAAAGTGGAAAATGGTCTATTTTTGCTGTTTTTTCTTGAACTCGGTTTCTAATGCTCAGTTAGCTAATTTGCGATCTTTGTTTTAGTGCGAGGTTGTTTGTAGATTAAAAGTTTAATGAACTTTATAGAAAGAATGTTTTTGCAGGGAGAAAGAGAGGTCATGTAAATATGGATGGGTATACATTTGCTTAAGTGGGTTTTCATGATTGTGGGTTCTCTGCAAGATGTACAAGATGTGTATTTAACATATTGCACATGAAGGATTACAGATAAAGTTTATGACTTAATTTTTGTGATCTCTGTTTATCAGATAAAAGTTGAGTTTTGGAATATGTTGAAAGCATGTGTTTTTTGTAAGGTATTAGAGTTAGTTTGTTAGTTTTTAATCATATTAAATTTTTGAACATATTTCTAACAAATGAGCATATGTTAATTTATTATTATTTTGATTTAATTGTTTTGCTCTTGATCATATTAAATTCAAGTCGCTTGCAGCAAGTGTATATTTTGTATACCAATTGTATGTACAGGCAGTGAAAAATCTTCCTCCTCACATAATTGATATAAAAAAGTAAATTGATAAAAAAAAGCAATGATGAGTTAAAGATGATTTGATCGTACATGTTCGGTAGTCTATTTTAATGCATATAAAAATAATTATGACCTAACATGATTTAACACGACACGAAATGTTTCTGATTTACCTAACGCAAACACGATTTGTTAGATAGCTGTTACGAGGCTCGAGAAAGGGTGACACGCTATGTTATCAATGTACGAGGGCAACTAACAATGTGAGTAAAGTTAATAAAATTTGGTTTAGTAAAGTTTGAAATGTTATAGTAAAAAAAATACTAATTGCAAATATAAATTAGATGTTCCTAAGACACAAATGCACCGTATTAAAATCGTAACCATGTCGTAAGTTTACTATGAGATGACCAACGCTATTTATATTTGCACTGATGGCAACACAGGAACATATTTTGCTCGGAAATAAATTTATTGTTGTGTTGTCGGCACGGGTACAAAATATCACGGGAATAAAATTATCGTCGTGCCATCGGCACGGGTACACCCTAGTATATATATATAGGAGAAGGCTCACCTACATCATGCTCTATACATCACCCATGCATCACGCCTAATTCTCGGCCCTAAAAAACTTTTTTTTTTCAAATTTTATATTTTTCCCTTGAAATTAACCTTCCAATCAACCCATATGCAAAAATTAGGTCAAAATACATTTTGTAGCTATTTTTAAAAAATCCACAAAAACCTGCTAAAAATACTTTATTTTTAAGGGTTTGCGCCAGCAGTTTTTTTTTGGATTTTTTAAAAATAGCTACAAAATGCATTTTGACCTAATTTTTTGCATATGGGTTTATTGGAAGGTTAATTTCAAGGGAAAAAATATATAATTTGAAAAAAAAAATTCAAGGGCCTAAAATTAGGTGTGATGTACAGTGTGATGTATAGTGCATGATGTAGGTGAGCCTCCCTCTCTCTGTGTCTCTCTCTCTCTCTCTCTCTCTCTATATATATATATATATATATATATATATATATATATATATATATATATATATTCACACACTTAAATATATAAAATTGCTAACGTCTATTACTGGTATATGTTGTACATTTTCATGTAACTTTTTATTTATGAATAAAACATTAAATTTTGATTACTATTAGAAATAATAAAAGATTTTTTAGCAATCACTTTTCAAGTAATCACAAAAATATTGAAAATATTACCACGTATTAAAGAGAGCGTAAATATTAAGGATTCGTCTTTTTTGTTTGTTTCATTTCCTCTCTTCCCGTGCATCAACCTGCCCCATCTGGGTCAATGCAATGAGTTTTATATTAGTGATGAACTCGAAACATTCCATCAATACATAAGTAAATTAAAATGGTGAAAATAGACTAAGAAGTTGAATAACTGAATCCTACTTCTACTGGCATATATAGTATTATGTATGACAATTAAGCATGACGTACTTAGTTGTGCCACGAACTTATATGACATAATTTGCATGGAGATTTCCAAAGTAATATTAGGGTGTGTTTGGATGCTCAAATTTTATGCATTGGAATTTGAATTAGTTTTAATTTTCAATTCTTATGCCAATGGTTTTAATTCTAAACCTTGAAAGTAGATTCCTCAAACACAATCTAAATTCAGTAAACTTGTAGTAGCACTGTGTGGAACTATATAGGAAGTTGAGGATATGGCGTGGGAAAGGCGGTAAGGGTAAATTAAAGTCAAAGTGATTGGTATATGAAGAGTTGCGTTCATATATAATGGTCACGAGAATGTGTCAATAAAACAGTTGAGTTTTCCCCTTTTACTCATCAGTTGTAAGAGTTATGTGTTAGTACAGTCATCCAACTGCTCCTTATGAACACTACTCTCTTCAATATTGAACCCGAAACTCGTTTAATGGTACAGGAACTCGTACTAATAGATATGTCCTTTTTCCCCTCTTTTGTATATGAATAAAAAATTTACTTCCTCATATACGTCATCACAAACGCAATAATTGTTTGATAAAAAGTATTTTAGTGACCAAGTGAAAGGTCGCTGACACATCCCCATTTTCCATCGACTTTTGGTGACTTCTCTAACATATAAAATCTTAGTGTACAACTCATGGGACAATTACTTGAATTAATGTGACAATAGAGTCTATTTTCTTTATTTTTTAAAATATGGTTCATCAAAAATCTTTTGAAAAACTATCAGGCTTCTTGTAAATTGTCTAATAACTCTATTGTTAAAGTAATACGACTATTACTTAAGAAAGATACTTTTCCAAAACATTTTAAAGTAATACGACTATTACTTATGGATGATATCTTTCCAAAACATTTTAATTGTAAATGCAAAAGGTTTAGCTGCTGTAAACAATACTTGCATGTGTAAAAGTTCTTATAATAATAATTACCTTTAAACAAAAGATTTTGACTAAAATTAAATTACAATGAGACTCTTGGAGTTAACCACTTCAGTGATTGGGGAACGTGGAACATGGTCAATAATTTTTTGAATCATTCTAAGCTCGAGCACAGTCATGCGTGGAACGGATGCTTATCAACTGTGATAACAGGCAGTGGCAGTTTAGAGGCACAACTCACCGAAGTTGCTGCTATCACACCCGAGGCCTAATTGTATGGTGCTGGCTTTGTTTAGCTTAATAAATACGAGGCAGTTTCATCAGTTGGGGTATTATTCAGACTTAATAAATGTGAGTTGGAAAGGGGTATTCTATAAACTCTGAATACCGGTTCCTTGCCTTTTTATGTTTTCTTTCTGCTTGTACTAAGAAATACTCGATTCATAAAGCTAAGATTGGATGGATATTTTTGCGACTAAATTACATAACTAAAAAGATTCATATTTTCAGTGTTAATTGACCTTGAATTCTTATTGAAAGGAATAGCTTTGGCCTTTGAGCTAGGGAGTTCGATGAAATCTTTTCACTTTTTATTAGAATACTCAGTAAATGAAAAGTATAAGTAAAGCAAAAGGTTTATAAGTGCAAGAAAAGTGAAGAGATGAGATGACAAAAGTGCACCAATCACATACCTATCTAACAACAAGAATCAACTGGAAATGAATGCAAACACAGCCAAAAAAATAAAAATCAACTTGATCTTTCTAAATTTAAGAAAATATACAACTACAATACTGAAGAAATTCAATTGAACCATTAGAATACATAGCTTGTTCACATTAGCATCATACGCTTGAAATAAACAAAAATCGCGTTTGGATATTTTCATGAATTTAAGACTAATAAGAAGATAGATTGTTCCTCTGTGCAACTAGTCGCAACTAATGGCACTTGAAGATGAGTAAAATAGAACTTGACTAAACTATATATGTATATATCGAAGGCCAAAATTTGAGGCATTAACCTCTGCCATGACTAGTAATGAAGTTCCAAGTGGAACATGAGAAGCTTAAGTAATTAAGTAACATTGGAGTTACCGGAGGAAGACACATAACCATTTTGAGCAGTTTCATGTTCAGACTCGATACCACCATGGTATTCCTCATCCACCTCCATGGTAGGAAGCTCATTAAGATCAAACTCTAGAAATCTACGACCCGATTGACTGGCTTCACCTGCTGATTGGACTCGAGTGGGTGGAGCTTGGGCGGGAGTGGTCCAGTTCCACCTGCTGTGGCCTCCAAGTGCCCGGCCTGATGGGAAAGTCTTGTCACAAAACTTTCACTTGTACGTATCCCGAAATTTATTGGGACTAGCCCTTTGTCCACCCAGCGCCAGGTGAGATGGGAAACATTTGTTACATCTGCCGCATTTGAATTTATGAGTAGTTTTTGTTGTTGTCCCTACTATCACCGCATCTTTTACGGACGTTTCCAAATCCATCATCAACCTCATCTTCTTCATATTCGCTGCCTTCCCATCATTACTCTCTCTAGACATACAATTCAATAACCCTTGATTGTTCTTGTAATCTGATTCTCCCTCTAAGTCATCCATTTTTAGCAATTAAGACTCCTCAATTGTAGCCTTTTTACTTTCCTCAACGTTTTCCTTGTTGGTCAATATAGACTCCAAAGATTCCATTTCAGGCCTCATTAGATCATTGACAGTGTCTCGTAACTCCTCATCGTCCTCGAATTTGACGTTACTACCACGTTTGGCCGTCCTTGACAAACCCCGCCAACATTGCATCAAATCAACCCTCAGTGAATCAATAGTGTTAGACACAAATGAAGATGAACTATTCATGGCCCAAGTTGGGGGTTGAATCCCTCTCCATTCCCTCTCAGGATGACACCTCAACTGCCCAAACAAAGGCTGAATGTGAACCCTCATGTGAGCCCCTAATGCCTTGCCGTTACTAAACTCTTTGTGGCATTCAGGACAAACCCGACTCTGATTATTTCCTTTATCACCAATCGGATCCTCAGCCACGACGACGTTTTGAACCTTTGGAATGATCATCTTCTCATCACCGGAACTAGGTGATGAACCACAAACAGACAACCTCTGATGGTCTTTCTTCAATCTGTTCCATTGTTTATCGTTACCTTCCTCCATTATTCTTGGCTAAAATAGATAGAGAGAGAGTGGAAGTGTGTGTAATATATAAAAAGGTAGTGATGAAGAGATTTCAATAAAAACGTTAAGCAAATACTCAAGAGGCTGTTGCTTCTCTAAAGACCCATCTCGATTAATCTTCAGCTCCCCTAATAAATTATATGCATTTAAAGGATACTCGTATATACACGCAAGTGCGTGTGATGAGATTGAGAGGATGAGAGTGAGAAAGAGCTGAGAAGGCGAGAAGCAACAAGGCTAAGGAAGAGTCATTCTTAATAACTGCTCACATTCTTAGCCCAAAAAATAATTGCTCACATTCTTAGCCAAAAAACTAACTGCTCACATTCTTAGCCCCTTTGCCTCCTATTCCTGGTTTTCGGAATTTTCTCTTTTATCTTTGTTTTCTCATCTCTCACTCGCATACAAACTCTCTCTCTCTCCAATTGTCGGAAGGAAATTAAATATATTCTTTTAGGGAGGAGTTATCCGACGCCCCTCCCATCTTCCCCGCAAATAATATTTAGGGTCCGACTATATACACTCCAAACAAAATCTATGATACTCCAAATTTGTTTTTATTATAATCAAAAGACTTAACTACCCTTCTTGTCCATGTTTCAAATACCCACTTTCCAACGTCGGTCCCGAGATTTTAGGTCCCGAAACGAACTCTTGAATTGGGGGCCCCATATTTAATAAGAATTTTTTTTATAAATTTAGAAATTGTAAGTTTTTGTTTTACAAAAAAAATGCCGAGTTATTTTTTGGAATTACAAGAAGTTTAAATGTTTGTCTGTTCAGTTTTTAACAAATTGGTTTGGGGACAATTGGAAAATGACTCTATAAATATATACATAAATTAAATTTTGGGACCCCTAAAATGCGTTTAAAATCGGAGGCCCGAGGCGACTGCCTCTCTCGCCTCCCCTCAAAACCGGCCTTGCCTCTTTCTTAATGATTATTAACTTCTTAAACCTAGTAATTCTGTTATGACGGATGATCTGAACCAATTTATAACCAATGATCTGAATTGGTTTATAATAAAAAAAATGTGAGAAAATTATTTTAAAATAGATAATTGTTTATAAAAAGAATTATACCATTTTTAATTATACTGTTATTAACTATTTTTTCGAAAAATAAAAGTGTAAGTTCTTAATTTTTTAAAATTTACAGTTTTAACATTTTTTACTGTATTTTTAAAATTGTTTTACAATTGATACAAACACAACCAATTAAAACATGACATGACATGATACGACACACAATCTTTTATTTTCTTAACATGAACACGACCCGTATAGAACACGACACGACACAATTATTTTATTTTTACCTAACACAAATATGACAAAAATAAAATTGGTCACAATTTTTTTTATACTTAACACGAACACTACCCAATTGAAACACGATCACTCATTCTATTTTTTACCTAACACAAACATGACACATATAAATAGTATTTTGTTTCAATTGGACCGTGTCCGTGTTAGGTAAAAAAATGCATTAAAACCCGATATGACAAAGTACTAAGGAATTATGAATTATTTGGATACCTTGAAGCTCAAAAGCAAATAAAGTGGTAAGGAATTACCAGCTAAGTTTGAGATTATTATTTTGTTTCAGTATCACTTTGGGAATATTATAAATTATTGGACTGTCATGAAGTTCAAAAGCAAATAAAGTGGTAAGGAATTATTTACATGTCATCTTTGTGTTAGGTTCATTATTGAATAGATAGATTGGTCAATAAACATATATATTTTTATTTATGAAAAAAATAGATAGATTGCTCAATAAACATAATTTTTTTATGTTAAAGATTGTAGTCAACATGGTTATGTTCATTAGTGAATAGATAGACTGCTCAGTAAACATAATTTTTTTTATTTATGATTTTATTTTATTTTAATTTTAATAAAAAAAATAGATAGATTGCTCAATAAACATAATTTTTTATATTTATTAGTATAATCTCGTTTTACATTCAGTAGTGTAGTTATTTTTTTATTGTTCTTTAGTTTCGAGGATTTACTTTAATTTTAGTTTATAAAAATTATTTTTTTCTTCTTTAGTTCTAGTTATTTATAATTATTTAGTATTCACATCAAAGTCTTCCTTACGGTAAGCACAAGTCTTATTAATTGAAGCATCGAACGATACGTAATCGTTTGATTATCAAAAGGATAAAATAATCAATTGGTTGGTAAGACCATAACCTTATCTGACACGCTTGCAATTAACCAAAATACATAAACAAGCCAGTGACTCAAACAATAATTAACTCTTAAAACAATAAAAATATGATTATTTGGTCAAACGATGGTTAGGAAGGGTTTCATTTTTTCATCGATACTTTTCCATTATTTCACATCATTATATTTTCAAAAATGTGGACATAATCATATGGTTATAAAGTCTAATAGGCTTGATCCAAGACAAATGCCCATATTGAATCTACTCTTGATTAGGGTTGATAGCGTGGCCAACATTGACAAAATTATATCAGGACCAAAAGGGCATGGACCCTAAGCCTTTTTAAATTCTTGTAATATATCTACATTTTTCATCCTGTAATCCTAAAGAGTTAGCTCCTTGTAAATCGATAGTCTCAATACCCATATAACTACTTAAATATCTATATTATACCTCTAATACAATAGTATTATAGGTTAATGACATCTAATAAATACGCCAATTCTCCATTGCTACTCTTTCGGTATATAAAAAGGTTCCAGAAAAAACTCTTTAATTATCCACGTGACTATCCAACCTACATATCATTTTGCCATGCGTTGTTGTACAATTATATGTCTTTCAAATTCCTCCTCAAACACCGTTTACATAACCCATTCCAAAACCAAAAACCTCATGATATTACTAGTGCTAAAATGTCGGTTTATATGGTTGTTACACATACATAGAGAAGGCTTCACTAGATGATGTTTGCTGACCATGATTATGAAAGAAAGACAATTATAAAAACCAATGATGATTCTGCCAAAATGGTCTGAATGTGACAAGACTATGTCCCATTCACTGAGATACCTTATCCTCTTAATCTAGACTCACTTTTTTCTACTCCCGTACGTCCCCACATCCCAAGAATCGCATCTCCTACTTCTTCTCCACCTGAACTTACTCTCTTTGTTCATTTACCTATTTGTCCACCCTCGTCACATGAAACATCCACTCCTCCCAAAACACTCACCTTATATTAACTCTCTCAAAAATCCACCCACCAAAACATGTTTCTTCCCTCTTAACTACTACGCTACACATTGAATTTCGGTCCTTGAAAAATGCCTTAACTCAACCACATTGGTCTCTTGCCATGGAAGAAGAATTTCAGGCATTATGTGTTTACAAGACCTGGGATTTGGCCGTAGGTTTGTGAGTTTTAGTTTTCTTAGATTGATATTTTTTTTAAATCCAAATTTTCACATTTTTTTTAGATTGTTGGATGAATTTGATGATAGTTTTTTATCTATTAAAAATAGTTTTTTGGGATAAAAAATATTTTTTTGGAAATCGTTTTTATTTTACTAGAAAATATTTTTTTTGGATGAAAACATTATTTTTGCTGGAAATCTTTTATCGATATTATTTTTTATGTTTTTTAATCATGGTTAGAATTTTTATTTTTGAAAATTGTTTTTCTTTTTTATTATTTAAATATTTTTTTCTTTTTTCTGTATATTCTATATTTTCTACAATTATTGAATTTTCTTTGGTTTTATTAGAAATTTTGGTTTTTTATTGGAAATATATTTTGTTATTGGAAATTCATTTTTTGTAGTATTTTTCAAATTTTTTAGAATATTTATTCAGTTTGCAAATTTTTTGAAAAATATTTTTTCTGTGAATTGAATATTTTTTCTATTTTTTATGCATTTTCAATATTTTTATTCGTGTTTTCTATTTTTTAATGTATTTTCCAGTTTTTTGCTAATTATTGAATATTTTCTCTATTTTTTTTTTATTGAAAATCTTCTTTGTTGTTGGAAAAAAAAATTCACAATATTTTTTTTTTAAACTCTTTAAGATATTTACTCAGTTTTTTGGAGACTCTTTAAAAATATTATCCAATTTTTTATGTAGATTTTTTAGTATTTTCCTAATTTTAATATGAAATCTTTTTTTAACTAAAAATATATTTTTTGTTGGAAATTTTTATTTTTATCTATTAGAAATTTATATTTTTATTGTTCATTGGAAACATGTTTTTTTTAGGGGCTTCTATATATCACCCCTAGTAAAGAGTAAATATATATGTAGATCCTAATTATTTTTAACTAAACATTGTGGCCCCTCTAACCAATTATGAATCACCCGGTTGTATCTCCTAGATTCTAGGAGTTTCCATCACCTATTCAAATAATCTCTTGAGGTCTGCATTTCGTAACAAATAAATCCATTAACATAAACATATACCCATTTGTGTTCATATACCAACTAATCAAATGGTTAAGTGTATACATTCTATTAGATACCAATCATTTACATAGAGGTTTTGTTAGATACCAATCCATTTTAATTTATCCTGAGTTATGATATTAGGTTTGGAGAAGATAGTATCTACATAGAGTTTATGTCAGAAGATCCTAATAATGTTCATATACTAATCATATTACTTCGTCAATCTCCTGGGTTAATTGAATTGTTTGGCAACCTAAGAGATCTCAAACGAACAGTATTGGGCGAACATCATGGAAACCGTAAAAGGGCCGTTATGCGCAATTCATGTTTAGGTGGGTTTTTTTTAAATAAAAACATTTAATTAGGGGAAAAAATATAGTTATCTATTTTTTTTAATGGGAATATTTTTTTTCTTTTTTTGTAATTTCCAAATTTTTTAATACTTTTAAAATAATTATTATGCAATGTTCATTTATTTAAAGTTCTATATTGAATGTCGTGTTCGAAAGATGGCAAGGCAAAGGCTCTAGAAGGAAAAATACGAGGTTCATTTTAAGTTTATGCTCATGTTAGTTGCTGTTTATGGGAATCCCATTAATTAACAGTTTATTATGCTTATAGATGACACCTTATGTACCTTTTCATCCTTTTTAACATTGTTAACATCGTTTGCAGTTATTTACATTAATAATTCCGTTTTTGTCTTAGTGTGATGCATGTTTCAAAAACAAAAACAAAAAGTTCTTGATGCCCAAGTTATAGATATTATGTACTATGTTTGACTACATACACAATCGAAGGCGCTATTTGAGATTGATTATTTATGCGAATTATCAAGGATACATTAAATAATATTGTCATTTTACAAGAAAATAGTTGTTGTAGCGGTTGAAGTTAAACAACTGTGATTTTGAGTTGTTTTTTATTACCACGAATGGTTGTACAAATTAATTTTTTATCATAATCCGCTCACGATAATCAGTTAAAGACTAATAAGGATTGATGGAGTATATTAAATAGATGTGCTTAATTTACACAAAGTTCAGAATTATAAAAAAATAGCAGTAAGTACTATCTTTTTGTAGTTAAAAGGTCTAAAATATGAAACGTACTCTGACGATATTCTTCACCGCACAAACGAGAAGATTATAATTACTTCAAAATCGAGAAGATAAACACATATTTATCAAAACAAAACAACAAAGCTTAAATAATATAATTTTGAGAATATATTTATATAGTATAATTCGTTTAATAATATTGGTAACATACATTTCCGACCGTGCATTGCGCGAAGTACATGCTAGTTGATACATATATCATAATTCACATTCATAATTATTAATTTTGAATTTTAAACAATTGTAGAAAGCCATTAAGTTTTCAATTGAATAACCCATTCACCTTACCTTCCCTTCTCTTTATGCTATTACGGATTAGTCTAAAATAACCTGTTAGGAGAACTTTGGCCCAACTTTTCTATGCATGATACTTGCCATCATCATCATCACCACCATCATCATCATCAATTAATTAAGTTCTCTCTTCTTTTTGTCTTTTAGCTAATTGTTGATTGACTATATGTATTTAATTGGACTTGTTTTAAAATATATACTCTTTTCATAACTTTTTTCTCCGATTAAGTGTAAATCCGTTTCGCCATTGGTGGCCAAAGACTGCGTGTACATCAGTTTTTGAGATAGTATACGTTGTTCCAACACTCCCTTCAATCTGTAGGCATTAGTTATACAATGGTAAAGCTTATCATCATCATCATGTTCATCTTTTATATATAGTCTATCATAGCCATCTTTTGCAGAAGAGAGAGGTAAAGAAGAAGTGCAGTGGAAATTACACATCATTTCAAACAAGACTAAAGAGAGGCAACCATTTCTTCCGTTTATGGGAACATATAATAACTGGGTAAAAAAAAGGACAAGACAAGACAATGGAACTATCAAAATTAGTGGGAACTAACAAGACTGAGGACAAATCTTTTTCTCATTCTTGCTTGCATCTCTTGTTTCTTTAGCCTAGCTAAAAGTCTACTGAGCCATAAAAATAATGAATTTATCCACCCTGCTCATTTTTCTTTGATGCTGTTACAAGCTGTGTCGGTGGATCAAGGCAAATTAATTCGTTCACGGTGGACAACTATTCAAAAATCATAAGGCTGAATGCACATAATTTCCAATGAAAAAAATTCATGGCACGAGAAATACAAGTGACACAGTAAATTACAGGCGTAATTCTTGCAAGACACAAACGACGAATAAAAATTTGTTGAGATGTGTGCCTTAACTCTCCATATGTAACTCCATGCATTATTGACGTAGGAGGAGTTAATTTTTTTGTCACTCTACTTGTATCCTGATTCAAAAAATATCTTCATAAACAATTAAGTAGGATTTTTAATAAACAATCCCTATGCAATTGCGCAATTGGAATATGATCATATTGGGTTTTATTTTGTTTACTAAAAAGGATTTATAGTATCCATTTAACAATATTCGTTTATTAACTAGTAAAACAAAATGATCATCTAGATTATCTCAAAATATCACATGAGTTTCACATTTATTATACACAATTACATTTAGAGACGGATTACTTTTGAAGAATCCTAAAAAAGTGCATGTTATGTTACATGAGGATGTGGATCCGAATGAAATCAAATTACCACCGTTTTGTCTCGCACAAAAATTATTTGTCAGAATTCACATGGGAAAGTAAGAATTTCAGTTATAATGGATGGATTTTGATTTCAATAACTTTTCTTTTTCATAATTTTTGTGTGAGACAAAACCGCCCATAAATTTTTAATAAAAACTATCCTAAAATCTAAAATTTTATTTCATGACGACAATTTAATTATATAATTTGTATCAAATTTGGACTTACACAAATTTTATTTATGCATTTTTTCTGCTCATACAAGAATTTAATGTACTTACTCTACAATTGAAACATGTCTAATATAAATTACTATATTTTTTAAATATTGAAAAAACTTTTAAAAAACATATTTTGGTTTCAAACATTTGTAAATAATGAATTGTATAATTGTGTTATTTATAAAATGTCTAAAATAAATCAATTTGATATATATATATATATATTCACACACACCTAAATATATAAAATTGCTGACGTCTATTACTGGTATATATTGTACATTTTCATGTAACTTTTTATTTATGAATAAAACATTAAATTTTGATTACTATTAGAAATAATAAAAGATTTTTTTAGCAATCACTTTTCAAGTAATCACAAAATATTGAAAATATTACCACGTACTAAAGAGAGCGTAAATATTAAGGATTCGTCTTTTTTGTTTGTTTCATTTCCTTTCTTCTCGTGCATCAACCGGCCTTCACTTTTTTCAACACGTACCCATCTGGGTCAATGCAAGGAGTTTTATACTAGTGATGAACTCGAAACATTCCATCAATACATAAGTAAATTAAAATGGTGAAAATAGACTAAGAAGTTGAATAACTGAATCCTACTTCTACTGGCATATATAGTATTAGGCATGACAATTAAGCATGACGTACTTAGTTGTGCCACGAACTTATATGACATCATCTGCATGGAGATTTCCAAAGTAATATTAGGGTGTGTTTGGATGCTCAAATTTTATGCATCGAATTTGAATTAGTTTTAATTTTCAATTCTTATGCCAACAATTTTAATTCTAAACCTTGAAAGTAGATTCCTCAAACACAATCTAAATTCAGTAAACCAGTAGTAGCACTGTGTGGAAATATATAGGAAGTTGAGGATATGGCGTGAGAAAGGCGGTAAGGGTAAATTAAAGTCCAAGTGATTGGTATATGAAGAGTTGCTTTCATATATAATGGTCACGAGAATTTGTCAATAAAATAGTTGAGTTTTCCCCTTTTACTCATTAGTTGTAAGAGTTATGTGCTGGTACAGTAAAGTTCATCTTTGATACAGGACTTACCAAAAATGCATATTTAGTGACAATATTTACATACTATTCTAGAGATGTAATATGTTATAAGGATTTAATCCGTGTGTGCTAATATACACATAGAATTTCTCCCCATGCTTTTGGCCATAACTGTTAACATTAAAAATATTTAAGGGGTTGTTTGATATAAAGAAAGAAAATGATCAGAAAAAAATTATTTTATGAGAAGTTTTTTTTAAAATAACCATGGGTATCCGGGCTTCACCCAACCATATTCCATGGGGCCTTGAAGTTAACAACCGGTTAAACTCTCCAGTGGCCCTTGCGGTGATTCAAACTGACGATCTTTGAGGGCATACCCAAGGTGTGGCGTGATTTTGTCCTACTTTTGTATTTTGTCATACTGAATCAATTCTTGAGTTGTGGTTAAAAAATATGTTTCCACTTAAAATGATATAGCTATCAGCCAATTTTCACATTTATGATTATGTTTTTCATTCAATGTATTTTATTCAAGCATCACAAAAGTTAAAAATGAATTAAAAAAAGATTATTTCATGAAAAAAAAAAATCAACACCAATCAATTAGTCCCTAAAGTTTTCACAATCCTTGTAGGGAATTTAGTGTCACTCTACAAAGTTTGGACTTATGTGCAACATAGTCAAACCACATAACACAATAAAAAAGAATCCACGCATGCGTGCAGAGATAACAGGTTCTTGAATTCTTATTGACAAGAATAGCTTTGGCCTTTGAGCTAGGGAGTTCGACTAAAATCTTTCGACTTTTTATTAGAATACTGAGTAAAATATAAAGTTTATTTCATGACTAGTAATGAAGTTCCCAGTGGAACAAGAGAAGTTTAAGTAATTAAGCAACTTTAAGTAATTAAGCAACATTGGAGTTACCGAAGGAAGACACATAACCATTTTGAGCAGCTTCATGTTCAGACTCGATACCACCATGGTATTCCTCATCCACCTCCATGGTAGGAAGCTTATTAAGATCAATCTCCAAGAATCTACGACCCGATTGACTGGCTTCACCTACTGGTTGGACTCGAGTGGGTGGAGCTTGGGCCGGAGTTGTCCGGTGACACCTCTGGTGGCCTCCAAGAGCCCAGCCTGATGGGAAAGTCTTGTCACAAACCTTGCACTTGTAGGTAGTTGTTGGGCCTTGGTTTTGTTTGGTGATGATGGGACGCTCAACGATGGTCATCTTGAATTTATTGTGACTAGCCCAGTGTCCACTCAGCGCTTGGTAAGATGGGAAACACTTGTTACATGTGCTGCATTTGAATTTATCACTAGTTTCGGTTGTTGTTTCCAAATCCATCATCAACCTCATCTTCTTCCTCCTCATCATACTCGCCGCCTTCCCATCATTACTCTCATCACTATTTAGCAATGAAGACTCCTCAATTGCAGCCTTTTTAGTCGGCGAATTGTTGTTTGAGACCTCAACGTGTTCCTTGTGGGTCAAGCCAGACTCCAATGATTTCATTTGAGCAACCCTCATTAGATTGTTGGCGGTCATTTGAGCAAGCCTCGTTATATTGTTGGCGGTGGCTTGTAAATCAATAGTGTTCATGGCCCAAGCTGAGGGTTGAATCCCTGTCCATTCCCTCTCAGGATGAGACCTCAACAAAGGCTTCTTTGGCTTCATCTCTTTGTTTATCTGACTGTGAACCCTCGTGTGATTATTGCCTTGATCACCAATGGGATCCTCAGCCACGACCACGTTTTGAACCTTTGGAATGATCAGCTTCCCCTGACCGGAACTGGGTGATGAACCACAAACAGACAACCTCTGATGGTCTTTCTTCAATCTCTTACCTTCCTCCATTATTCTTGGCTGGCTAAAATACACAGAGAAAGAGAGTGGACGTGTGTCTAATATATAAGAAGGGAGTGATGAAGAGACCAGTACTCAAGAGGCGTCCTTAGCCCCTTTGCCTTCGTATTCCTCTAATTAAATATATGCATTTAAAGAATACTCAAGAGGCGGTTGTATATACACGCAAGTGCGTGGGATGAGATTGAGAGGAGGAGAGTGAGAAAGAGCTGAGAAGGCGAAGAGTCCTTCGTAATAACTGCTCACATTCTTAGCCCAAAAAATAACTGCTCACATTATTAGCCCCTTTGCCTCCTATTCCTGGTTTTTCGGAAATTTTCTTTTTATCTTTTTATCTTCGTAAGAAAGTGGGTATTTGAAAAGTGGAAAAAATGGTAGTTAAGTATTTTGATTATAATAAAAAATAAATTTGGAGTGCCATAAACTTTGTTTGGAGTGTGTATAGTCGCACCCAATATTTAAACCCTTATGTTCACTCTTTTCATCTTCCCCACACTTTTTGATTGACAAATGACATTTTTACCTTTATGTTTATATAATTTAAATGTTATATTTTTTTACTTCCAATTAAAACAAATACATCTAATAAAAACAAATAATTATATTTTCAATAAAAAAACTATTTTTTATAAAACTATTTTTTTTCTATAAAACGTAAAATCTTATCTGTTTTTATTAAACATTGTTTATAAAACGTAAAATTTGTTTTCTTAAAAAAGTGTTTATTTTTACAAATTTTATTTTTGATTAAAAACTACTTTTTTAAAAATGATCTTTAATATAGACAGTTTAAAAATTGTTTTGCTTATAAAAAAAATGTTTTCATTAAAACTGTTTGTTTTATTTTATTAAAAACTGTTTTGATTATAAAAAAAATGTTTTAATAAACACTTAATTTATACAATTAAAAAAAGTTTTCTTTAATAAACAGTTAAAATGAACTGTTTATTAAAGAAAACTGTTTTTTTAAATTGCCAAAATTAATTGTTTATTAGAAAAACTCTTTTTTATAACTGTTTTAGAAAATCAAAAAACAATTTCCGTTGTCTTAAAAAAATTAACTTTTTTTAAAATTGTTTATAAAAACTAAAACAATGTTTATATAACGTAAATGACAATTTTATTACAAAAAAAATTGTTTTAGTTGTTAAAATAGTCTTTTATATATAAATTATTTTAAAAATAATCTTTTTACTATTTAAAAAAATGGTTCATGATAGCGTTATGTATAAGCAGTCTAACCACCTATACATACCGCTGGTGCGGACTAACATATTAAAAAAAATGGTCTGCGCCAGTGGTATGTATAGGTGGTCTGACCGCCTATACATAACGCTGCCGCGAACCATTTTTTTTTAAATAGTCGACATTATTTTTAAAATTGTACAAAAAAAACAGTTTTTAACAAAAAATAAAATTTGTAATGAAAAAAAAAAACTCTTTTATAACAAAACATTTTTGTAAGAAAACAAATTTTACATTTTATAAACCTTTTTTAATAATAAAAAAATAGATAAGATTTTACGTTTTATAAGCAGTTTTTTTAATAAAAAGCAGTTTTTTTTATTTAAAATATAATTATTTATTTTTATTAAATATATTTATTTTAATTGGAGAAGAAAAAATTGAATATTTAAATTATATAAATATAAGGGCACAAATGTCATTTGTCACCCAAAAGGTGTGGGGGAAGATGGGAGGAGTGAACATAAGGGCATAAATGTCGTTTGTCACCCAAATGGTGTGGGGGAAGATAGAAGGGGTGTGGGGATAGCCCATCCCTTCTTTTACCATTAAAATTTAATTGAATAGTCATCAAAGTAATCGGTTATTGTTAATTCTTTAAATGAAAATTAAAAAAAAATATAAACGATTACTTTAATATTATGTTTTAATGGAGATCTTGCTTGAATTGGACTCACTTACCTAATATTCTTTGGATGGAATTGAGCTAAGATATCATCATATTATTCTATAAATAAAAATTGATCTTACAATTATAATTACGGAAGGAGACTTAATAAAATGGAAACTTTTTTGAAATTTGAATTCATATGCTTATATATATTTCGAGAGGTACAAAATGTAACCATATTTAATTCTCTATCTTCAACAATTTTTTTATAATCCACTATACTAACTTTTCCAATATGTACACAAATATATCAATTCGATAGGACAGTACAAAAAAAGGCTTTTGCAACGAATTTCTTAACAAGAAAATAAAGTATGTTGCTAAAAGTATTCTATTAGCAAGAAAAAATAAAATTTGTCCTTAAAAACAAGATAATATAAAAAATATTTTGCAAGGAATTATGTCGTTGTAAAAGTCACTTTTAGAAAGGAAAAAAATAGAAGCCTTGCTAAAAATAAGGACGACAATTTTTCCAGCTATATTTTGGTTTTTTGAAATACCTATTGTAAGGAAATGATAATTGCATTTCAAAAGAATAAAAATTTTATGCTAAAACTACGTCGTTTATGTTACAAAAAAAAGGATTTACTTCATTTTACAAAAACACATAATCCAAAACTAAATCCATTTATCTCCCGCATTTCTCTAATTAATACCCACGACCAAATCCTACCCAACATTTCTCTCTCTCTCTCTCTCTCTCTCACCTAAACCCCTAACGTTCTTCTCCATCCCAGCTAAACCGATTAGCAATCAACCCAACAACAGCGTCTGGCCTCCAGCGTCTGGTGTCAGTCTCACAGTGGCGTATCCTCTCTCTTCTCTTCTCTCTCACTGTGATTTTCTCCTCTCTCTCTCTATCTACATCAGTCTTGACCTATCCTCTCGCTTATTTCTTTCGGCGTCCGACGTCAGTCTTACAACGGCACACAAAGGTGCACAATGACGCATAGAGGCACACAGAGGTTGTCCGCTTCCTTCACCCGTGGTATGGGTTTTTGTGAGTTTATTTTGATTTTCTATTTGTTTGTCATTTTCGTATGTGTATTTGGTTATTTGGTTTGTGAGAAGAAGATGCAAATCTTTCAAATAATACATGGGGTTAAGATTTAAGAGATATAAAGATATGGAGTTAATTTTTTATGGGGTTAAGTTTTGGTTATATGTTTAATTTACGGGGTTAATAATAACATTTTGAACTTATTTATTTTATCAGCCTGCTCAAATATTTTTTGTTCAAGACCTCGAGTGAGTTGAAGCCTAATTGTTCTAGAGAGATTGATTCTGATATTCAAGGATGAAATCAGAATTTTATTTTTAGGGGGGCCAAGAAATTATGAAGAAAATAAATCCCCAACAATATAATTTATTCATCAACGAAAGATAAATATTGCATGATATATAAAACAAAAATTATTAGTAAAATAAATTAAATTTTTTTAGAGTTTTCACTCAACATGTTTGTAAATCATGAAACTAGGTTGTACCAATTTTCATTGAACTTTAGAATAAGAGTACTTCTAAGTCGACTAATTTCGATTATTTTTGTGACCCACTAACATGACACGATTAAATTTCTTCGTTTAGAGCATCCGCCAATTAAGTTTTGACATGTCAATTGTTCTAAAAATGATTCAAAATCATGAGGCAAAATTTTAGTTAAATTAAACTTAAACGACAACAATCGAGGTTTTAATGTTATAGTGAATGTCAATATTAAGGCAATTATACTTCATTTAGTTTGTGTTCGAAATATCTACTTTTTTAAGAGAATTTGAATATAAAGAGGAGAAAAACTTGAGTTAATGACTCCGACAACAAAAGATAGGTGCTAAATTATAAAAAGAACAAAAAAAGAGGAAAGAGTTAGGGGCATTAGGCATTAGTAGAATAATGCTAAAGACAAAGGGTTAAAGATTAATAGGCCCTTATAAGAAAAAAATACTTCTTTCTTTGTTAGTTACAAAAACATACCTATAAGTTATATAGTAAAAAAGTGAGAATTTGGAAAAGTTCGGGAGGAGGAGGCATGCCTTAGTTTCATCTCTGTTGTTATTCCAAATTTAAAGAAAAAATCAAAACGCTACTAGGCTTTTGTAAATTATTCACAGTTGATACAATATGCTTCTTCTTTTCAATTTCATTTTTTTAATTCTTTGTAAGTCTTTCTTGACTTCATAAACAAGGTTAGACTCACATATTTTTTGTCCATGATAATATATAAAATAAAATCCATTGTTACGTTTTATTCAAATTTGATTAATCTAGGTTACACTCAAGTATTTATTGAAGCAGAGAAATATGAAAGTGGTATTATTTTTCAGATGCTCTTGTAGTATTCATTAATTACATTGTTGTGATTTTGTGAACTTCTTTAGTTCTTATTTTGTTTATTTGATATAATATGAAATACGTGTTAGTGTTTTTGTTTACGATTTTATTATTCACATTACTGGATTTTAAATCTTTATTTGAGGTTCCATTAGAGGTATCAGTCTCATTTCCTTAATAGATTTTGGATATTTTTTAGAGTTTCTTAGTTTTGGTATTTTTAACATGAATATGGTTTTTGCAGATATGTAAATAAGTTTTGGTTAAAGGTATCATTTTCACTCTATTATTAGTTTCGCTTTGATATTATATTTGTTGGCATACTTTTCAATTAAAAAGTGTTTTAAAATGCTACTAAATTTGGTGAAGTGGTACTCATCAATAAGCAGTGGATTAATTATATGAGTTTATAGGTGATTCTAAAACGTTTAACAACAATGACATTGATAAGTAATGAATCAATATTGAATTACTAAAAAATTTATTTATTATTAAAGATTTATATCCAATATGTTGGTATGATATAACACGAAGGTAAAAATGGATAAAAGATGGATATATATGCCTAATAGGTTGTCTGAGCAATATAAAATCGGTGTTGTCATTCATTGAGATCGCAAAAAAACACTTATATGAAAATAACAAGTCACAATGTCCATGTAGAGACTATTAAAATGCGTATTTCCATGATCTGGTGACTATCAAAAGTCATTTGTTGAGTCGTGGAATGTCTTATAATTATACTTATTGGATAAATCACGAACAAGGGGTGAATACTGGGCACCATTTTCTAAATAGATGTTGAGGAGGAGGATGATATGTTTAGCTCAAATAGTTCTTTAGAGCATAATGAAAGTGGTGCAGGTATATATAATAAATTATTTGGTGAATTCGGACACGAACTGTATCCAAGTTGTAATTGTTAAAGCAATAATTCTTCATAAATTTGGTGAATGTTAAGGAACTTAATCGTTGGAGTAACAAATCCTTTGATATGACACTCTAGTTGTTGAAGGATGCCTTTTGAGATGGGTCAAAGATCCTGTCCTCACATTATGAATCAATGAAAAAGTTGTGCCTTACAATTTGACACCATGGTTATGTATAAAGGAACCATTGTTAATGATGTATTAGTTATTTCTTGGTCCATAATTAGCTGATAAGGACATGGATGCTTCTTACAATCCTTGATAGATGAGTTGAAAGAGTTGTGGCACGTTGGCGTAGAAATTAGGGATATTTATGGTAAGAAATATTTATATTTACATGCAAGTGCATTGTGAACTATCAATGACTTTCTGATATACGGTAATTTATATGGATGGAGCATGAAAGGATATAATGCATGTCTGATATGCAACAGAGAAACCTCTTCATAACGACACCGAAGTAAGATATGCTATGTGAGTCATCGTCTGTATTTACCTTCCAACCATTTTTGGTATAAGATTAGATTACATGATTGGAAAGTATACGATATTAGCATAATACTATAGTGATCGCGAAGAGGATCATAGTGATGATGATTATTATAAAGAGTGATACAAGATAACACTTTCGTGTTTTCTTTTCTTTTTATTAAATCCCTATTTACTTGTTATTATTTGATGGAACTTTGTTAAATCTCTATGTACTTGTTATTATTTAATATAACTTTGTTTAATACAAAAAAGATTTTGTTGTGTTTATTTTATGATTAAACTCTAAATTATGTGTTACTTCATAGGATTGGGTTCTTAAATCATCACTTTTTCATTATATATCTCTGAATTTTCTATTTTGATAAATAACTTAGGATTATAAATATACATGGCACCTGGTGGACGTGAATTACTCAGGATTATATATATATATATCAAAGAGGAGAAAAAACAAACCTAATAATATTGAAAAACATGAAGATTAGTACTTTCTTTGCTCATATTTTAGTAGTGATGGATTCATGGTAAGAATTATTATTGACACAGTGCTAATTTTTGAATGTATCAGGTGATTCAAGTTGAAATTGTGTGTTTTCCAATATATATTTCTATTAAGTAAACATAAAATAAATCATTTTATTGTAGCACAAATATGATGCTTGCTCTACTAGTCTCTCAAAAACACCAAGTATGTTCATTGCAATGGGATAGAATCTTTTGTTAAATACTTGTACAAAGATAGGGTACATTTTTTATATCCTCTATATTTGTGACATCTTTATTTTATATAGAAACATGTATGTATGTAAGTTTTATTTTATATGATAGTAGGATGGTAACAAACATAAAGGTAAGACCAAGGGCTAAATTGAAATATTTTATGAGACATGTTGGACAAAGAAAAATGAGTGGATTAGCGAATAAGCAAAGTCTAACTATTTAAGTATTTTTATATTGATGTTTGACCCTTTTAAGGACATGAGTTTGGGAAATTTAAAGACGTTCAATTGTATTATGATTTTATTTAATTTGAAATTATGGAAGGGAATCTTTGATGGTATAATTGTGGCAATTATTATTATTTTTATTGAGTTGATTTTAATGTTAAAACATGCTGACTTTCAAGAATAAACGAAGGAAACTCTGTGGAATTTTGTTTTTTAAATAACAAGTGTTTCAAAAATGGTTAACATTGTGATATGAGTCCGGAGAACTTTGAAGAAGTTTGTAACACCTACATATTAGATTGGCAAGTGTGAGTGTTACTTCAATTGATCAATTGAAATAACACTCACACTTGCCAATCTACGTCGTGTACTCAGAGAACTATGGGGATGTGTTTCCGAATTTTTTTAAAATCATAAAAATGTGCATGAGCTTTTAAGTATATTACAGAAATATGCCGTCTTGAATGGGATAGGACCACTCTCCCTTTAGAGGAAATGGAGGAAATAGGAATTACTATTATAAATTGAATTAGAATTTGAAATTTAAAACTCAAATATAAATAAGACTTAATTAAATGAAACACACTATAAATCTAAGTTTTGTTTATGCCAATCCACGAATATACGCTTCTTACTTTCAATAGGTGATTGTTCATAGTAGCTGTGATGGGATATCCTAAATACAAAGAGTTGATGGGAGAGACAAATTTCGCAGGGGGGATGTGTTTCGCAGAGGTACTAATGAATTTGTGAAATATGCAAAGAGATGTTATAATGATGAAGAGTTTCCATGCTCGTGAGCTAGGTGTAAGAATGGTGAAAAGAGTGGACCTTATGCGTGTGTTTCAAATCAAACCAAATCTCACCAAAAATTATCCAACTTTTAATTAGCACCAAACCAAGTTGTGAAAAACCAATTTTTACTTAAACCAATTTTATCTTGATTAATCCTAAACATGCATATAGTGATTAAAGCAAGTAAAGTAAAGGAAAGGAAAGGATACTCACAACGTAGGATGTACGAGGAAAAACCCAAGACGGCATCGAACGGCCCAAGCCAGACAATCACTATGAATGTGGAATCACAACGAACAGACAAAAGACTCACTCAACGACTCGATCCCCACGGGTCTTGATGCTCTTCTGATCTTCAACCACTCCTCTCACAGTGCCCATGCAGAAAGTCCTTCTTCCACGATATATGTCCACAACACACGCATCTACGTATGTCTCGGTGTCCACCGAATGGCTTCGATACATCTACGATGTCGAATAAGAACTCCTTATCTTTTCTTCACCGCAAAACCCAGATGTTCAGGTGTAGAACAGACCTTCTTTGTGCAACAAGATCACTTAAACATATAGTAATGATAACTCGAATCTTTACACACTCTAAGGATGTGTTTAAGCTTCGAAACCTTATAAAACATGTGCAAAACTCATACCGGATTAAGATTGTTTTCTAGATTGCACCTCCCATAAATTCTGACCAAACCACGCTTTGAATAGGAAAAAAATCACCGCCTCGAAAAATGTGTCACTCGAACGAGATTGTCCAGTCGTTCCCGTGATAAGGCTATCTCGCTCGAACGAGCCTAAATATCCTTTGAACGATGCGTGTGTCAGTTTAACTTTTTCTTTAAAACATTTCTTCCAAAAGAGATCCAATTAATTCAAACTCTATTTCGATCTTATCAGAATAAAACGTAGTTTAAAACATTTAAAACATTTTTTAAAAAAAATTAAAATATTTTCCTTATAAAATTATATCCTTATCTTTTATAAAACTTATTCCAAGCTCCATTAATTATACGCATTAATACCTGTGTGATCTCAGAATGCAATTAACTTGAAGATGAATAAACTTGCACCATATAAACTTCGGCATGATTAATTCTTTGAAGCTTTTCCGCAACGTATTCAATTTCTTCAATACGTCATAGACCAAGTGGGATCGTGACAAAATAAAATCTCCCTATGACATATTACAAACACAGTTTTGTTCACAAAATTAAGTCAAAATAATACAGGGACTCAATTGGAAATTTATGTCCTTACAAATCTCCCCCTTTAACTATTCCAGGACAAAACTAATTCAGTGAAATGCCTAAGTCGAGCCGTATGACGCCTAAATCCTATCCCATAAACCCAAAGTCAAAAATTACATGACACATACTAGAATATGTAGCACCGGAAAGCATGAACTGTCTGAATGTGATGTAGACTTGAAATCTCGAGAAACAAATGAAGCCAATATATATATATATATATATATATCCAAATGATACCAATTTAACATAAGATACCAATATGAATAAACTCTGGAAAATCATTTGTTAAACAATTTGGCAACAAAATGATAGCAATGTGTACTACAAACTTGTAATATCAATTTGTAAAATATGTAATAAAAAAAATGCTCAATAAATCTCCCCACATCACATACATCTCTCCCCCTTTTTGTCTCGAATAGACAATCCGGTGAAAAGATAAACCAATCAACAAGTATCTAGCATGAAGGTATACCAAATAAAATCACTAAATAATCATGAAACAACCAGCTAAATATGATCAAGTAATGACAAATCAGTAGCTAGAAAACAAATGAATCACACAAAGAATATAGCAATCTAATCAGGTGTGATAAACAGATTATATGCAAAATTCCAATATGAGACGATAAAACCTGCATATAAAACAGTTAGTCTAGAAATCTTCCAGCAGTACCAAAATATCACAAAGTAAACCGTGGACTGCAAACAAAAAGAAGCAAATTCCCAGACTGTCATTTGAACGAGTTAGGGACGTCACTCAAAAGAGATAAGGACGTCGCTCGAACGAGACTTCTCGCGACATGGAGATGTCGTTTGAACGACTTCTTGCGAAAGCCAAACTTTTTCAAGTTTCCCAGAAATATCATAAATTTTTACCCAGTGAAAAACTTTCCAGAATAAACATACAGGAAGGGCCTGACATCAGCAAAACAGTGCTAAAACAGTAAGCTGTTTACCCAAAATGCATAAAAACTAACACTGCGAGTTACATGCAAACATAGTACTTATGTGCTCAAACATGGACATGGAATGTATGGGCATGAAACTACAACAAACGAGTCATAATTCCAACACATCAAAAGATCAAGAAGCTCTAATTGATAGCGATAAATCATCAAACTTTATCATAGCCATATGACAATTAAAGTGTGAGCTTAATGAACTAAACATACTATGTGCACAGAAATTCAGAATTTTGACGATTGTAGAAACAATAACATCAAATTGTAATGTTTTAACATTAGGATTAGTTGTGCAAACCCATTTAAATTTTCTCCAACCAAACTCCCTCATGTATACATACTTCTTAAGTTCTTTTGAGGTTTCTAGCATTCTCAACTTAGAGAAAATCTTATTGGCCCTTTTCTTAGCATTTTTCCTTTTTCTTATGGGCTCTTTTAAATGGTGGCTTTCACGACGAATTAATTTTGAACTCTCGCAGCCCTTTCTCGTGAATCACTCATTATTTTTTCAATTAGGTACCAATTCAAATTCTCACGGTAAACGGTTCTTATATGCACAATTCTCCTTAAGTCTACTTACGCATAGATGACAGGATTGAGATAAGAATGCCTCACCAAATTTAAATATGCAAGAGAAGTCAAACATGCATATAAACTCGTGCATATGTGCAATGATGACATATATACAAAGTCGAATTAAAATGCATATCAACTTCGAAACAACCCCATATAAACAATGGTTAAGATCATTCTAAGCATCGATAATAATGACCAAATGTCCTAGCCACATGGATAATAAAATGATGGGGGGTCCAAGCACACCAATATGCCACATCAAAACATGTAAACTCAAAAACAAAAACCGAAAATATTTTTGTCTTTTCAAACATTTTTTTACTCAAATAAAAGCAAACTCTTTTTGGGTTTTCCAAAAGTTTTCTCAAAAACAAAATCTTTTTGTATTTTTTCAAAAGGACTCAAACAAATGAGAAACTATAATACAAAATGATACACAAGTCTATATATTAGCAATGCATATATCATGAAGCAAACTAGCATATGACAAACATGGAAACACTATCATTCTTTAGATTTAGCATGGGAAGAATCAAGTTCACCCAAACGAGAATCATGAAGTTTAATTCCTAAAGCCACTAAATCCGATTTCCTAACCCAAGTAGGTGTAAAATGATGCATGGGGTTTGGGGAACCTGGGCAACTTTATTCCTAAACTTCATAGGAGCTTGTCTAAGGTTGTAACAATAACGCCTAAGGTTACCTTTCCTACCAAAAAAACGTGCAAGTGTAGCGACGGTGGGAATGATTACCTATAAGTGGACCTTTTCTAACCTTCCTAGTGTTTCTCACACGTGCGGGGGGAATGGGAACAATTCTCTCATCAAAACCTATACCACCCCTATCTCCCTTAATTTGGGCGGTGCCTAAGATTTTATCTAACTTCTCCAACCTAGCCTCCAAATCAAACTTAACTCTAGACGAGTCTTTCAATCTCTCCCCAACTCATGAATCCTAGACTCTAGCAAACGCCTAGACTCCTCAAACTCTAGAATTTCCTTTTTCAAAGACTCCATCAAACCATGGAGATTATCTCTCTCACCCTCTACATACTCTAATTTCTCCCTATGAGTCTTCTCTCATGCCCTAAGATCCTCAATCAAACTATCATTATTTTCTATGGCACGCTCATTCAACTATCATTATTTTTTATGGGTTTCCCACTCAAGAAGAAATGGGAAAGCAACATAAGGATATAGGTTGGTGATTCCAAAGATGTACCTTTACCCTGGCCTCTAACAGAAGTGACGTCCTTCGCGATAGGAGCTTCGAAGAAATAGCTAATAAGGGGAGTAAAGGTAGCTTGTTGGAAGACCCAGTGCAAAGGTGGAAAATTCGAACCAGCTCAGCTCGGTCAGCAGTTTCTTCGGCATCCAAGGCCTCATCAAGATAAGTAAACTCACCCATGGGTTCAAACCCAATTAGCTCACAGACATCTTCCAAGGAAATATTTAACTCCCCCCCAGGTAGTGAAGAAGGTGTGAGTTATGATGTTCCATCTCGAGACCAGCACTTGGAGTGCAACATTGTGCTTAGAGAGAGTGAACTCCCCAAACTAGTTGTATCTGTGAAGACCAACCTTGGTAAGAGCTGTAATATGGGAGCTCTGCATATGTGCATGCCAGGAGGCAAAATGAGCTGGAGATCCCCCAGGTGCTTCAAAATCTATCTGGGAGTAAGGAAAGTCACCACGATCCAACCTAAAGCACAGAGTCCCATATGGAGGAAGAAAACTCCACTTGGATGGTTCTTCGTCTTCATCACTCAGTAGCAAAGGGTCATACTTAGCTGAAAAATGGCAGGTCTTGCACGCATCAGAGAACTCATCATCTTTGCCAAAGATGGGAGACCGACGGTAAAAGCGTAGATGTTCTTGGTGTGCTGCCACTAAGGAGGTGGTGTCCAGGGTGGTTGCAGACGGAGCACTGGTGGTGGGCGTGCTGGGAACGCTGGAAGAGGTTATGGCAATGTATGATGGAAGAAGAAAAGTTTAAAGAAGGATAGAGGGGGGTAAAAATGGAGGAATATAACCACAAGTGGCGGTGAAAGAGATAATGAAAGGGAGAGACCCAGAGAAAACCTTGTTAACAACGGCGGTTTGAATCTTTCTCTCTCTAAAAAAGCGCTGGGAGTTTGAAAAAGACAAATGCAAAAATGGCTAAGTGTTTTTGAAAAATAGAGGTTTGTAATCCTTTAAACTCGTCTTTTGAGTTTTCCCACTAACACACGTGCAAAGCCGCCAATAATCATTTCAAGCGGACACGTGGCACTTCGGAGAGTGTCCAGACAGTTGAAAAGACATCACCACGTCATTAATGAAGTGACGCATGGGGAATAGAAAGTGTTTTCTTCCTAGTAAAGTTTAAGTTTTGCCACCAGAATTTTTTCTCATACATATCCAATAGCTCCCAACAAAGAAGTTGTCCCAACGGTTCAAAAAAGTTATGATGTCCCCTCGCCACAAGTCCAAAGGTTATTTAATTGTGACTCAGATACATCTGGGAGAATTTTTCTACTTTTTTGAACATGAAGAAACGATGATAGAGCACAGTCCAAACGAAGTAGCACCTTCAAATTGGGAGATATTCCTAGGGAGAAGTTTACAAGGGAGATTTCGTACCACTAGGGGCAGTCCTAATGCAAAAAACTCACTGCTTATAACTATGCTCCACAACAGCACAGACGGGAGAATTTCACTTCCAAAGAGTCAAAACGGGTATTTGATAAAGGCGTCAGGTGTCTCAAGAGAATTTCAAATAGCCGAGGAAGCAAATACAGAACGGTTGAAGCTCAGCGATGGGAAAAAGTGGCGATGCCCCTTCGCCAATCGCCAATAATTCACAGTGCTTTGGCTTCGGTACATCGGGGAGAATTTTGCTTTTTCCTAGAAGCAATAACGGCAAAGGTCGTAATGAAGACAGATACTCCAAGATTCATCGGATTGAGAAGTTTTCGTGCAGACATTTCTTGCTCTCACAACAAATCTCTACATGAAGGGGCAAATGTAAGGGGGCTTGAAGATAATCTTGAGATTAGAGATAATCCCCCCCCCCCCCCCATCAACAACAGTGTTTGGGATTAAGGCGAGGCGGCTCAGCATGGTAGTTCAAGCGAGGAATCTTAACATGGTAGCTCAAGTGAGGTAGTTCATCATGGTAGCCTAGGGAGATCTTCCAGCGAAGCAACGGGCCGAGAGAACTCATCATTTAGTTCTGTTTGTTTTACTTAGTCCTGTTATATCCTTTGTTTGTATTGACTATGAGTTGTAACTATTATAATGTTATTTAGTGTGATGTCAAACAATACTCCCGAGAGATCAGGCCTGGGAGAGCTTTCATGCTCTATCGAACGACCTCGCCATGGGAACTCTAGAGGGACTTGATTTGGAGGATTGAGAAGTGAGGCAGTGTTGGGGCTTGTCCTGACCATCTTGGATACACCTGGTAAAACACCGAAGGGCCTTTGACCATGGAACTTTGGGTGGAGCAGCCTTGGGTTCAATGTGCATTGATTTGTAAACCAAACATCCCTCTACTTGATGTCACATCTACTTTAGATGATCTCACTACCCAGCTAAGCAAGGTCAAACCCGCACTTGATTAAACCGTTGTGGTATTTAGGGTTGTCATACAGGTGGTGAGCCACCCTAGTGATGACAGACCTCTAACGTCCAGTGGTTAGGCAAAAGGCATGTCTTCGCATTTAATGTTTATGACATAAAGTATGAGGGATGACTTTCTCAGTTATAAATGACTGAGCAACATCGGGAGTGGTGTGGGGGTTATTTATTGTCCTCAACCACTTCTAAGAGGAACAAGTTCTTTTCTAGATGTTGTTGGCTAGAGAAAGATTTTATTATGAAAAAGAAAGAAGTTACTGTAAAAACCAGAGTTTTTACTCATCTACCATTGTCATTTATTATGAAGGTTTTAATATCTGATTGGAGACCTTTGAGAGTTGGTGTGTTTGGATGCCTTCCAAGTTGTATCTACGGTGCTTACTTCTCTCTCCCTCTAAATGAGTTACTTCTGAGTTCATTATTATCTTCTAAGTTATACACGAGAGATTTCTGAGTTCAAATTGAGTTTATCTTCACTAGGTTGTGATTGCGTGTCTTGTAATTAATCAATAGTGTTACCGGTTAACTTATCATTACTATACTCAAAAGGGGTTACGCCTACGTCTAATCTAAACTACCCTCTTATAGAATTTACACATTCGATATTATGATATCGGACTTAACCCCACTTTTTACATTTATTAGACATTACTCCAAAATCATTCACACCATTAGTCAATCCGACTCAATCGTTACTTTCTTTTTCCTTTTCCCCAAAATATGCTCACCTCTAGATACCTTTAAAGGCACTTTCTCTTTCTTTTTTTCTATTCTCTTTCCCATTCCTCAAACACCCTCACATGCTCTTAGAAAATTTTGAAAAATTATTTTAAAATATGGAAATTATAGAAAATATACTTAAAAAAACTTGAAATTAATGATAAATATTTAAAATTCCAAAATACGCAAGAAAAACATTTTTTAAATATGAAATTTCCAAACAAGAATATATTATAAAATTATAGACAATACAACTCAATATTTTAATTTCCAATTTATTGAACTTGATACTAAAGGAATTTTTTATACAAAATTAAAGAAATTTCATCTCAAATATTTCAAAATTAGAATTGCATAAATATTTCAAAATTTTGTAAATTGCATTAAATATTGACCTTTTTTCTTAAATGGCCAAAAAATCATTTTGATCCATTTTTGTTTTGTAGGTTTGTTGAAATGTTTAAATACCGTACAGAAAAAATCAGCTAAAATAATTTTTTTTTACTATATTTAACAAATGGTCATTTTTTTGTCCTCTCTTTAAGGTATGTTGGAGATCCTCTCTGTGTTATATATATATATATATATATATATATATATATATATATATATATATATATATATATATATATATATATATATATTTATATTTATATTTATGTATGTCATAAGTTTGATCAATGATGTCATCCATATGAATTTTTTATGCACTACCTTTTTCACCCTTGAAAATTTTAAATTCCCCCCTTTAAACACACTCTACTTTATTTTCCTCATTTTCTTCAAAATTCAATCACAAGGGTATAATGGTATTTTCTTCAATATTACCCATTTAACCCCTTGATCTATTAACCCCTTTACACAAAATAATAATAGAAGGAGGAGATTTATGTCTTTGTCATCTTTTGTACCATCTCAATCTTTGAAATCCCATCTAAATCATCTCAACTATAATTTTTTAATTATATTTTACCTCGAGCCTATCAAAATGTGAGCTTTTACCTCGAGCCCCTAAAATAGTCTTGACTCCTCACACGCAAGCTCCTCCATCATTTGTTACATACCCTTTCTCTCTTTGCACACAAAAATAGTCTCGTCTCCTCTTGTAACTCACTAAAGAAAACAAAACACGCAGCCTCTTTTTTTCACTTGATTCAACAAAATTGTGGGAACACCTCTCTCTCTCTCTCTCTCTCTCAAACGTGGGAACATCTCTTCACCAGGTAATGGGTTTTACTCTCTTCCCCGGGTAATGGGTTTTACTCTATTTACATTTGTATTGTTTTATGGGTTTACATTATATTTGGATTTCATTTTCATGTTTTATACTCTATTTACATTAGATTTGGGCCACATGTTTTATGGGTTTATATTATATTTGGATTTGAACTCATGACAACAAATCTACTCCGTGGGGAGTTCATGAGTTTTGGTTTCCAGATCTCTAATTTGCGTTTTAATTTTTTTTCTCATGTTTCGAATTAGTTTTAGTGTTTATATATTATGTTTGTTTAAAATTCTATTTCTTCAAATAGCAGTCGAAGATAAGTTAAAATATCAAGGATCGGAAGCCGAGAGCAGTGATTGGAAGAGCTCAAGGGCGGTTAAAATATCAAGCTGTTAAAATATTTGAAGAGCTCGAGAGCAGTGATTGGAAGCCGGATATTATATCTTACAACGCTTTAATTAATTGTTTAGGAAAAAATAGCGATCTCGATGAAGCGTACATGAGGTTCATGGAGATGAGAGAGAAGGGCCTGAGCTCTGATGTGGTCACTTATAGAACGCTCATTGAATATTTTGGCATGTAGGCCGTTTGACGAAATTACTTGAACTCATTTCAGTTCTTCAATGATGAATATGTACTTATATATTGTACCACCCTCATTATCAGTTCTTAATTCCAGAACTGATACGCTACTGATACTGATGGGTTTTTAATTTGTACTGATACGCTATAGATAAGCTACAGTTGAATATGTACTGATACGCTACAGAACTGATATGCTACAGTTAAATACGCTACAGATACGCTACAGTTGAATATGTACTGATACGCTACAGATACGCTACAATTGAATATGTACTAATACGCTATAGATATGCTACTGATACTGCTGGGTTTTTAATTTGGTACGCTACACCCTCATTGTAAGTCAATGTTGTTTAATTTGTAAGTCAATTTTGTAAGTCAATGTTGTTTAATTTGTAAGTCAATGTTGTTTTTTTATTTTATCTATTTGGTTATGTATTATTCTCTTAATCATTTTTTAACTTCCATTTTTCAGATGAAAAACAGAGGAACTACCAAATGGGTGTCAAAAATCTCAATGAGTGTTAATTCTTTCACTACTTTAACTTGGATCAGTTGAATGTGTATGGGTTTGGTTTGATTGGGGCGGAGTTTGGTTTGATTAAGGCGGGTTCGGGTTGGTGATTTGAGCAGCCAGTATGGTGGGTGTATGGGTTTTCAAGGTCGGGTAATGGGTATAAGAGCAGGACGTCGGTGAGTTGAAGAGGACATCAGGTTTGGCCATGGCTGTTTCAGGCGGGTCGTCCTCACTCCGGGGTGGATAGATTCGTGGGTTAAAGATCTGTTGGTTGCTTTGGTCAAATCAGAGTTTCTTGCGTATCCACCCATTTTATGTTTCTGACTATAAATAGAAAATTAGTTATTTGTGATTTGTACATCATCATTGAAGTGGATACGCAAGAAACTGTCTAAAGTAGTGCGGTATTATTTCCGGGTTGATGCGAGGTTTCTATGTGATGGGTGTTTGCTCTTACGATTATTATTTGTCTGTAAATTAATTTGAAATATTATTCGTGCTATATTTTAATATTGAAGAACACATAACTAGAAATTGCAATGAAAATGAGAAAAATCATATAATGCAAAAAAAATGTTGCTTACACTGTTAATGTCATGAGGTATTTATTTGGTATCATGTTTTATATTAAACAGTTTTTTTATACAACAGTTTTATATTAAACAATTTTTTTAAAACAAAATAAAAAAAATAATTTATTATATTGAAAAACAGTTTTATAAATAAATTAAACACTTTTTTTATTAAAATTAAATTTTTTTTATTAAAATTAAAATTAAAAATAAAAATAAAATAAGACAATTTTTGGACCCACATTCTTGGACTCACATCACTTGTTGAATGTAGGTCAACGCCAGAGCTACTAATTAATCGCGAATCTAACATATCAAATTGACTATTTTTCATTAAAATTAAACAGTTTTTTATTAAATTAAAATTAAAAAAAATGTTTTTTTCATAAATGAAAAGAGCTATGTTTACAAATATGCCGCTGGCGTGGACCCACATTCAACCAATGATGTGGGTACAGGAATGTGAGTTCCCGCCAGCGGAACTAATCATTCGTGATATCATGTTAATAAACATAATTTTTTTTATTTATGAAAAAAAGTTTTTTTATGTCTTATATTCCCTGTTTAATTTGACCAGCATCGCTGTTTAATTGATTAGTGCTACTGGTTCGGACTCACATTTAACAAATGATGTGGGTTCCCGTCAACAACGCTATTCAATCGCGATATCATATCAATAAAAATAGTTTTTTTATTTATGAAAAAATGCTTTTTAAGTTTTAATTTTAATAAAAAACTATTTACTTTCAATAAAAAAATGTTTTTTTAATATAAAAAACTGTTTACTTTCAATAAAAAAAATTGTTCTTGTAATATTAATAGAAAACTGTTTTTTTTAATATAAAACTATTTTTTTTGAAAATAAAAACTGTTTTTCATAAAAATTGTATGACTTAAATTTAATAAAAATTATATGACTTAAATTTACTTGATTCTATACTTTGAAAACTTGTACTTCTAACATATAAAATATTTATTATTTATATTATACACGACTTTGTGTTTTTCAAAATTATCGGTGTGCCTTCAGGCATGGGCATACCCTAGTATATATATATATATATATATATATATATATATTATCAAAACCACAACACAAATATATATTCTTTATGTAAATGGATTTTAAAATCGATTCAAAACCATACAACAAAATAATTGATTCAAATAAGTTTTAAAACAACATCCTCTCTATACAAACATAAATTCAAATGGGTTTCTGACGTAAAAAGGCAAAATGGCTCAAAGAAATTCCCAAGACAAAATCTTTCTTTCTCTTTAAACTAAAATGTATCTTAGTAATAAATCACGCACAATCTCTTTATAGATGAAGTTACCCCCATGAAATGTCTAAATTATCCTTCATTAATCCTACTAGATGGAGGATTACTAGAAAGGACAACAATACCCATTTATAGGTCAAGGGCTATACACCATTAAGAAATAAGAAAAAGACATATATATCCTTAACTAAAAAGAGACTATCCATAACTAAGAATAACAACTGTAAAGAAAACCCTAAGTCTAGGGTGCCGACTACATCACTCTCCCCTAATGAGAGAGAGATCAACCACGAGCTCAGATGGATAGGTAATCCTCATCTGGTGCAATATGTATGGTTTGCATAACTAATGACTCTTTAGTGATGTCATCCGAATCCTTTAGCATGTTCTCATCCACGAACTCTACTGCTAACAAGGGGTGGCTCCTCTTCTCAGGACAACTGATGCCTTGCGGCCAGTTTGTCCACACTCGTAACGTTTTAACAGCCTTATCAGACTCTCATGCGCCTTCGAAGAAGCCCTCACCCCTTCAATCGATCGAGAAAATGTAGTAAACCCTAGTACGGTCCTCCTCCAGAGCATACTCAATGGCTTTTGCCATTACTTATATAGCGCTCAAAGACGAGTCCGGTCAAAATCAGAGTTGAATGGATGTAGCGAGCAATCAATTGCTCCTCATCCTCTTTTATGGACACCCACGAGCATAGCAACTAGAACTGCTTGGTGTAATCCACTATTGAAAGTGTACCCAGCCTTAAACTCTGTTAACGTATGAACAAATCACGCCAATAGGTATGATAAAGGAAATTCCCTCTCAGTAGATGTTGCATCTCACAGGCTCTTATCCATCCAAATCTCATCTCCTCACTACCTCATTACACCATACTTTGGCATACTCTTGAAATTTAATCGACATCAATCATACCCACTTAACACCATTCTGCTCCTTATACTATAACACTTTCTCCACACTATCCAACCAATCTACAAAAGCATCCAGATTCATCTTCCCATCAAACAATGGCACCTCCACCCTGAGATCCCTATGAAGTATTTGGGTCAATTATTTCAAAGCATGACCTAAATGGTTGGGGGCCAAGTCAACATTATCAATATCATCCCTTACAACATCGCCCTCATGATCATATGTATGGTCCAAATCACATTGTCTCCTTCCCCCCAAATGTGGTCGTGGAACCTCCTCCGATACTCCACTCCTCTCAATCTCACGAATGGGACATTCATTCATCTCATGTCCTCTCTTTTGGAATCAAAAGTAAATACGTTGATCATTGGTAACATAAGGGAAAACCTTGGGCTCAAATCCACAAACAGAGCCTTAGCTCGATTCAATCTTCATTCTTCACATTCCTCTCATATTATCTCTTTATGAAACATCATCTAGTCAAAGAAACCGAATCAAAAGCGGGACGGATCTAATTTCCATACTCGTTACTGAAAAAGTCATCGAACTCCATACTCTCATAAAACCTTATATCCAACGGAGTAGAAGTCGTGGATTAGGTATCAATCAAAACCCTAGGTATCTTGATGGGAGCCTTCCCAATGGCCAACACAATATCAGATCCATGCCGGTGATGTTGATGTTTATTTTGACGTCACGGTGCATATTCAAACCTCGGAGTACCCCTACAATTTTTTGTTGAAGGTGCTGCATGGGGGACCAAATGGGTGTTGATGGGAATAGCCCTAGCATTTGGATCACTAGTTTTTTTTTGCATGTTTTGAAGGTTTAGTGCTTCGATCGGGGTTTTCCCTTTATCCCTCAGCTGATCGGAGGTGGTGGTGGTGGTGTTAGATGGAGCAACCGTCCCAGTCAATTGCCTGGAAGTGGTGGCTGGACCATAGAGGGGCAGGGTGCAATCGTGAGCAATTTGGGGTCCTTGAATTGGGTCAGACAGATGTGTGTTCGGGGATGGAAGTGTTATCGGACCAGTTGGGATTCCAGTGACATTAATTTTATTATATTCGCTCAAATTTTGTGGGGGATTGACCTATAGTGGGGAGAGGGGGATGAGAGGATTGCATTTGTCGGCTTGAAACTCTTAGAATGATTTTTCTAAGGTTATAATTCAACAATCCACTTCAGTGGCTTGGTTGAATTTTTTGGGTGGAATGTTTGAACTTAGTTACGATTTACAATAATTTTGGCTCTTATACTAATTTCGCGTAACAAGACAAAATGGCTCAGAGAAATTCACAAGACGAAGTCTTTCTTTCTCTCTCAACTAAAATGTATTTTATTAATGAAGCAAGTACAATCTATATACAAATGAAGTTATCTTGCTAATCAAGCTAACCTATAAAGTGTCTAACTACCCTTTGAAAAATATGTTACTTAGGTCGTTTAATACAAGATTAACTATTGAAGTAACTCCGAACTGTGTTTTGAGGAAACTCTTTTCTTGAAAACAAAACAGATTAACACAAGATGTGTTTAATAAAATATGCACGAGAATTGTTCAAGATTAGTTAACTAGTTTTGAAAAACAAAACTAAAATGTTTAAAACAGCACACCAGCAAGAATGAGATGAGGAGATGTAGAAAGATTAAGGACAAGGAATCTTTAACGTGGTAAAACCTCACCCAACTGAGGAAACATCCACGGTGACTTTTAAGTCATAGACCAAAAATACACTAAAACAAAATATACAAGTTACAAACTATTTAACACACATGCACACAAATCAGACCTATACAAGTTTAGAAATATACCCACTGGTTTAATTCTAACTTCTCTGTAGTTTTGATGTTTATGTGGCTTTCCCAGTTTGCTAACTTCTCCACTTTGTTCCAGTCTTTACGTCGACTCTTGAAGATTCAAGATCTTATAATCAACACTTATGTGTTGTAGTGTGACAAGTGTTTGTGATGGCGCTCTAACACATGCATGCACACACACACACACACACTTATTTTATACAACAGTCCTATCAAATTACAAATCAAATCTATATGATGTGATTTTCAGTTTCTCTCTTCCTTAGGAAACAAAAGAACTTTGTTTGACCTTTTAATTAATCCTGGAATCCAAGGTTACCTTTCTCGTAAGACTGCCAAGGTCATATCCAATTTCAGAGGGTTTTGAAAATGATTTTGAAATTGGAAACCACCAATTGCGATTCCAATTAGGTCAGAAGTCTTGTTTCAAAAGGACTAGAAATAGAAAATGATTTTGTTGATTCTAGAGTTGTGAATAAGATTTAACAAAATAATCAACAAAGTGATTTCTTAAGATGAGAAACTAAATATGCAGATCTAAGTGTAATATAACATAAAATGAAGAGATCTATAATTTCTATAAAAAAGAAATACATATCCAAACTAAATACTTAAGTTGGACACAAGATCTCAAACTCAAGAGGATATAAACCACGAACAAGCTTTCAAACCAACTCAAAAACAACTCTCAAACACTCAGGTTTGGTTTTGATTTAAACTGACTTTGGAAAAATGAGTTTAGGGTTTAAAACAGGGTTAGTGCGATTTAAGATTTATTTTTCTCTCTCTTCTCTCTCTTCTGTCGAAATGCCAAAAGTCTTCTAAAGGCTGAGGGTAAGCCTCCTTTTATAGGGAGCAAGGAAGGATCGAGAAGGTCTGTTCAAAACCAAGGGCTGAGATGAGGTCAAGGTCTTTTGACCTTGATCCAACGGTTTAAGATCAATGGTGGATTAAATGCCTTGTGATTGGTCTAGAGGGGTTCACAGGGATTGGGTTCAAACGCATGTAGAGCGTTAATAACAATGATCCAAGGGTTGAGATTAGACAAGGGTTGTGTCTATAAACAAACACAAATCGGGCTGTTATAAGGATGACAGGTGTAGGGCTGAAATAGGCTCTCACATGCGCATTTCAAACTTAATTACACAGGCACCTTCAATTCTCAAGAGCTTTTCGATCCTACCCAAACTAACTTTCAGGTATGAAAACATAAAATCAGTAATTACAAAATGACCCCAAAAGCTTTTTAATCCATATTTTAATTTCCAAACAATTATTTAAAAATTCTTAAAAATTCCCAAACAATTATTAAAACTAATTTTAAATGGGAATAAACACACACAACTCTCACACAAGCAAATAATACATAATATGAACAATGTATGCAACCCTAGAGTGTGTGATAGAGCATTATGCCTTTAATATAATCAAGAGGAATAAAGAGTAGAGTCTGAGGCTTTTTGGAATCTAGGGAATGGACTCAATTTTGTCACTATTTTCAAACTAGATGAGCACTTATATAATGTAGACTCAAGTGAGTCAAGAGTATAAGGTGCTTCACCTTTAATGAAAATTACTGGATGGAGGATTACTAGAAATGACAAAACTATCCTTCTATAGGCTAAGGACTTTACATCATTAAGAAAAAAAAAAAAAAAAGACATGTATTCTTAGCTAAAAAGAGACTATACACAAGAGAGAATAACAAATGTCAAGAAATCCCTAATTTTGGGTTTTGAAACAATATTCTCTATATAAGTGGGTTTCAAACTCGATTCAAACCCACACAACGCAAAACATTCAAACGGTTTCAAAACAAAATTCTCTTTCTACAAATAGGTTTCAAAACTAAAATAAACCCATTATTTAAGGTAAACTAAAAGTCTCAACTTAAACAAATCAAATGGTTTTAGATCAATTAAAAATAATTAAATGGGTTTGGAGAATAGTCAAATTGAATCAATGAACCCATTTGAGATTTTGGGAGTTTTAAGTTTAGCAATTAGGCATCTATATCAATCAACCCATTTTAGAACCCGTGTGAGATCTTCGATTATTTCACATCAATGAAACCATTTGAAATCAATAAACCCATATCGATTAACCCTGGGAGGAAGGGGTGGGTGAGTTGGCGATGGTGGGGATGAAGGGGGTGGGTTGGTGTTAGCAGTGGGGGTGGAGAGAGAAAGGATGGTGGTGACTAAAAATGTGTGGGCTTGAGTGAGTAAAGAGAAAGAGAAGATAAATATAGTTTCAAGGATGTGATTTTAGGAAAAAATATGTAAAAAAATAGAGACAAAAGACTGATGGAGTTTGAGTTTTTGGTGAAATGCCTAATAAATGTTAAAAACTAGGGCTAAGTCTAATATCATATTATCAAACTGGGGTTTTTCAAAATGACCATTTATTCTATGGGCTTGTGGGGTTCCAGAGTTATTCTTTATTCATTGGAGTCTTATTCATAATATGTATTGCTGAGATTCACTTTATTTAGTATCCCGTTGCGTTTGATTTTTTCTTATTGTCTCGTTTTATATTTCTTATTATCGAGGTTATGATCATATCAGTTATTCATTAATGCTTAGAATGATATAAATTGTTTTATGTCCCCTATCTCCGACATATCTGGTTGGCCACCTTATGCGTGACAAAATAGGGGGTGTTACACACAACCAATAGTCTTGGTAAAAAACTACTCTATAGGTGTGTTTGGGAACTCTAATTCCACGAGAATTGAATTGGAATATTTTCGGTTCAAAAATTTCAAAAGTTAAATTAAAAATATTCCAATTATATGGCTTGATAATGAATAAGCTCGAACAATTGGATCCACTTTAGTGTTTAACTCATCTATCTAGTTGGAAGTGATCTAGTTATCCTAAGGTTATACGGATTATCAAACACACGCACAAATTTTTTTTCATTTTTTCAAAATTAATTAAACCAATTAAAACTTTGCACCAATTAAACTTGTGTTGTGAAAATAATTAATCAATTTTATCTTCTCCTATAACATGCATTTAAGACATATATGCAATCATAAAATAAACCACACCACAATACAGTAATGTACGAGGAAAATTACAATGGGAAAACCCTCGGGCAGCCAGCCACGCAAATCATTATGATATAGGTATCGTTACAGGACAGAATTGACTCACTCAACCGACTCTACTCTTTCAAACCTTGATACACTCTTTGCTGTTTGAACCTTCTTCACAATCTCTGTTGGACGCCTTCCAATGGTGATCACAACACATGCACTCCCCACGTCTTGATATCACACCTATCTGACCATTGCGTAACTAGTTCCAGTCGTTCAAGCAAACAGGCACGGATCACCGCACGGATAAAACAACGGTATCCACCACACGAAACTAACTCTCACAAGATGATGAGTAAACAAACTTTGGTGCAGAAACACACGAAATAGACATAATATGTTGAATCTTGGATCTCAAATAATTGGGTGTAAACTAAGAGTTAAGAGGCGTTAGATTTTATTCTGTAAAACATTTTTGCAAAGATCTCTTAATAAAAACAGATATCCCCCCTATTTATAGAAAACATGAAAAATAAGGCTGCACACATTTTGAGAAATTTCGTTCGAACGAAATCACTAAGGAAGTTCGAACGAACTAAGCATTTTAATCTGAACAAAATAAATCTCATTCGAACGAACTAGCTAAACTCATTTGAACAGGCATCTAACGAGCTTTAAACGACATCTCCCTATAAAATAGAAAAATCTCGTTTGATCCTTGTTTGATGGTCGTTTGAATGAAAATCCACTTCTCGTTTGAACCAAACTGGAACTCGTTCGAACAAATTTAAACAAAATAAATTTTTTTATAAAATATTTTTACGAAAAATGCCTAAAAACTAAGCACCCAAATGTATCCATGGATTAAACATATATATGCATTCGCACCTCTTGATATCCCATCGACATTGAAGACGAAACACAGCATGTACTCGATATCTTAACTTAGCTATTATGGTTTTCAATCACATATCATAGGCTTGAAGGACAAACAACTCAAATCCTAACCTACGACACAAGCAGTTTTATCCATATGGAATAAAGTCAATACATACAAATTGATTCGATTGGATTGGATATTTGCCCTTACAAATCTCCCCATTTGGCTGTTCCGGGACAGAACTCAAAAACAAAAACCTACTGGGCCATCAAGCTCTCTAAAGAATCGATCCTAACCCCAAAAGGAAAAAGGACCGATGCTTGACCGACACAAATTTTGAGTGCCTTTTCTCTTCTAAAACTTTATCGCAACGTGGCTTTAAACCTACACACTTAACACACCTTTCAAATGCAAATTGAATATAACAATATAAACCGCCTATAAAAACAAAACTCCCCCTTTGTTAAACATCTCCCCCTTAGAGTATGCATCCCCCCTTAGGTTAGACTAATTCTCATGAGAATATTTATTTCCCCTTTTTGTTCGGGAATAGACAAAGGTAAAGCGCACAATATAGACAACTTTTCCCCCAAATGTAACACATGTCAACATAAAGGAAAACAAGCAATATCATGCACTGATGTGAAGGGAAACGCAATAATAAACAAACTTGACAACACAAGAACAAATAATCCAAATAATGAACAAATGATACCAATGTAAACAAAGAAACAAAAGATACCAATAAGAGCATATATGATGTCAAATATATAACTATGAAGTATATGACAAACATTGATAAATGCAATGCAAAGACTCAAAATAAACATACCATATATATAAAAACACGCATATAACAATAACACACAAGCATATATAGTTATAAACAACACAAAAGGCACAAAACATAACTTTCTACACTCTATAATATAAATGTGTTTAAACCAATTGTGGCAAGGAGTGAAGGGGAGAGAACTAGAAAACAAAAGAAATATGTCTCAACCACTCAGGATAGTCCAAGGAGATCTATTTGACAACATTAATTTATCAAACTTCGATTTTGCTTCAAGTGACGAATAATGTGTACTATTAAAGGACAAACATACACAATGTACACTATCCTATATGATTCTCAAATCAATAGCGTCAAATATTTTAGCTTAACTAGTATTCATTGTGCAAACCCATTGATCTTTAACTTAAAACCCTAAAAATAAGAATATTCAATTTTTTTTCTCTTTTCCTTTTGAAGATATCACACTTTTGATGACCAATGCTTAACGTTTTGGCCTTCACGATTCTTTTCTTTTCTTTTTCATTTCTATTTTTTAAGCTCTTGTCAATGATGGTCTTTCACGCAAAGGAGATTTACTCCTTTCGTATCCCTTTTCCATTTCTCACTCATAATTTTTTTCAAACTAAACAATTTCTCAGGCAATGGTTCTTACATGACAAATCCCTCAATCAAATAGTTATGTATATGAAAAGATTGATATGAGAACACCTCACTTAGATCATGCAACATAGGTAGTTAAGATCCAAAAGAGCTTGTGCAAGTGTGTACGGAGGCATATACAAAGTGAAGCTATTAAACAGATCAAATTCGAACAACTCCATGCAAGCATGATTAAGAACAAACCAAAGCAATGTAAACCATAATCAAATCTTCTAGCCACATGAAAACATGGAATGAATGGGATTCAAATACACCAATATGCCACACAAAATGTGAAAACCAAACTACACAAACAAACTAATTTTTTTTTTGTTTTTAAACATTTTTCAAAATGACTCAAAAGTCAAACAAAAACGTTTTTTATTTTTCTCAATAAGACCCAATAAATGAAAAATCAAAATACAAAAGACACAAACATCATATAACTAAAAATAACATATAACATGAATCACGAAAGATAGTGTATGACAAACATGCAAACACAATCAACCATTAGATATAAGATGAGAAGAATCATTTGCAAGCATGTGAGAGTCAACAAGTCTAACATGTAATATCTACAAAATGGATTCCCTAACCCACATAGGTGTAACATGATTATGTTGGATTGGGGAACCTTGTTGACATTAGACTTAGACTTCCTAGGACCTCTTTTAAGATCATAACAAAAATGCATAAGGTTACCTGTCCTATCTCAATGTGTGCAGGTGTAGACACGATGAGGAATGTTACCTTTGGATTGACATTTTCTAACATCTTTGGCTATGTTCGACTCTCTCAAAACATTAGTCTTTGATTTAGCAATGGGATCATTTTAATCATCGAAGTCAATCCCAAAGTTTGTCATTTTTTATTTGGATGGTGCCTAAGATCGTATTCAACTTCTCCGACCTAGATTCCATATCAAAATTGATGCAATTTGAGTCTCTCGATCTCTCCTATAACTCCAAAATTCTAGACTCAAGAAAAAGACGTGACTCATAAAATTTTAGGGTCTTATTCTTCAAATTTTCAAATATTCCTCGAAGGTCATCTTTCTCTCCCTCAACGTAGTCGAGATTCTCCCTAAGAGTCTTCTCACGTGTTTTCAAACCCTCAATCAATTTAACATCGTCATTACTTACGACATGTTCCTTCAACTTAGCTTCTAACTTCAAGTTAGCATTTTTCAAATTCAAAGACTCGGTGTATAACTCATGGAAGGGCACTTGAAGTTCACTATTCTCCTCTTCTTCTTCTTCCTCACTTGCTTGGGAATCACAAGACCAGACCTCAGAACCAACATGTATAAAATTACCTTCATCAGAAGAGTTTTCATTGAGGCTCATATGACTGGCCGTGAACGCGGTGTAGTTACACTCTATGGTGGAATCAGATTCCTCTTCCAACTCACTATCACTAAGGGTAGCATTGTATGACATAGGCTTCTTGCCTTTTCTCCTTAGTCTAGTGGGACACTCAAAAGCACGATGCCTAATAACTTGGCATTCAAAACACTTGTCCCGGTCATCCATCTTCTTAGGTTTATCCATGTTCTCCCGTTCACGGTCATTAAATTTCTTAGGTTTCTTCTCAAACTTCTTGTCTTCTCTAAGCTTAAGAAACTTTTTCAACTTCCTAACAAATCTAACAACCTCTTTGGGATCTAAATCACCCTCACTATCAGAATCCAGCACATCCTCCTTCCTAGGCTTCAAAGCCAAACTCTTTTCTTTCTTTTCATCTTTGTTCCTAGGAGAGCACATGTTCATCACATCGGTTTGGATATCACCTACAAGCTCTCGGACCCGAATAGCATTGACACCACTTAGACAATTGAGGACCTTGACCTTGGCATTAAATCTTTCAAGCAACGACCTTAAAATTTTTGCACCACTCTCGACTCGGGGATATGCTCACCTAAGTTAAACGAGGAATTAATGATATTCAACAACTTGGCATAATACTCATCTGAAGACACATTCTTTTACATCTTAATTGTTTTAAACTTTTTTGTCAGATTTTGCAACTTGAAAACCCCAACATTATCGGTACCCTCGTGTATGGATCTTAAAATATCCCAAGCATCCTTCACGCTCTCATAGGTCATAATTCATTTAAACTCTTCAGCCATAACAGGACAAAAAATAACATTTACTCCCTTGGAATTAAATGTCGAGGCATTCTTTTCAGTCGTTGTCCAAGTGGAGAATGCTTTCGGTAAACCATCCTCGCGCAAACGAGTTCCAAACGTTCTCATCGATCGATTTTAAGAAAAATCATATTCATGCCTTTCAATAAGGATAGTTTGAACCGTCAAACATGGGAGGGTGGATAATGGAACTTCCATCATAGTTAGAATCCATCTAAACAATCCTAAATGTACACTAAACATGGATCAAACATAGTAAACTAGTGTAAACCTCTCTAATACCAATTTAAAAGTGATCTTTTTAATTTTCCAAAATTAATTAAACCAATTAGAACTTTGCACCAATTAAACTTGTGTTGTGAAAACAACACGGCGATGTACTAGAAAAATCCACAATGGGACTCGGACGGTCCAACCACACAAATCACTATGATATAGGTATCGTTATAAGGACGAATTTGACTTACTCAACCGACTCAACAACTTCAAGCCTTTATGCACTCTTCTCTCCTTGAACCTTCTTCATAGTCTCTGCCGGATGCCTTCCAACAGTGATCACAATGCAGGCGCTCCCCATGTTTCGGTATCTCACCGATATTACTATTATGTAACTAATTTTGGTCGCTCACGCAAACACGCACGGACCACCGCACGGATCAAACAACGGAATCCACGACACGAAACTAACTCTCACAAGATGATGAGTAAACAAACATTAGTGCATAAACACATACAAGATCTCAAATAAACGTAATTTGTTGAATCTTAGATCTCAAGTAATTAGGTGTAAATAAGGGTTTGGGATGCTTTAGATTTGACTCTGAAAAACATTTTCACAAAGACCTCTCAATAAAAACATATATCAACTTTCCTATTTATAGAAAGCACGCAAAATGAGGCGACAAACTTTTCAAGAAATCTTGTTCGAACGAAATCACTAAGGTCGTTCGAATGAACTGAGCACTCTTATTCGAACTAAGTAGCTAAACTCGTTTGAACAGACATCTAACGAGATTTGAATGACATGTCACTATAAAACAGAAAAATCTCGTTTTATCCTCATTTGATGTTCGTTTGAACGAAAACCCACTTCTCGTTTGAACCAAACTGGAACTCGTTTGAACGAACATAAAATCTCGTTCGAACGACTTTAAATAAAAATAATTTTTTCTATAAAATCTTTTTACAAGAAATCCTCCACATTTTAAAACTAAATACCTAAATCCGGGGATCAAACATAAATATGCATTCATACCTCTTGAGATCCCATGGACGTTAAAGATGTAACTCAGCATGTACTCGATGTCTTAATTGCTATGGTCTTCAATCACACATCATAAGCTTGAAAGACAAACAACTAAAATCCTAACCTATGACATAAACAGTTTTGTCCAAATGGAATAAAGCTAATACATACAAATTGACTCGATCAAAAATTTGCCCTTACACTTGTTAAGTTCGTAAGGGGGCGTATTTGCCAATTGTGCTTTAACATTTTAAGCCCCGTTTAGTACGCAGTAAAGTTGGATAAAATATTATTTCTTCTGAACAATCCTAGAAAACATAAGATTAATGCATTTGGTGCAAGGTTAAGTTTTATCGGAATGTGGATCCCAATAGAAGAAAATTAACACCTTGGTGGGAAAGTGGGTGGAATCAAAATCCATCCCATATAGATGGGATTCTTACTTTCCCACGGGAATCCTAACAATTAATTTGTGAACAATATGGCGCCCATAAAATTATTATATTATAAAAACTATCCTTAAAATCCAAATATTTATTTTATGAACACGATTTGATTATGTTGATTTGTTTTAGATTTAAACTAGTAGAAATTTTATTTGAGCATTTTTTGTAGCCATATGCAATAATCTAACTAAGTTACTCTACAATACACACAACAGTAAATTATTTTATTTTTTCAATATTGAAAAAATATTTAAGAAAACATATTTGGGCTCATATATTTATGAATAATTAATAGTATAATTTATTTTATAACATGTTCAAAATAGATCAATATATATATATATATATATATAGTTATAAATTACTAAAGGGTATTATTGGTATATATTATACATTCCCGTGTCACTTTCGATGCATGGACCAAACATTAAATTTTGATTACTTATAGGATTCCATTGGTTAACCAAACAGGGCAAAATGGTTCAAAATGGCAATCACTTTCCAGGTAATCACAATCCATCCAAAATATTACCACGTACCAAACGAGACCTTAGAGCCTAGAACTTTGGTTGGAAAATAACAAATATGTTGCATGTTGGTATTTAATTCAATTAGTAATTATGCAAAATTGCTACGGCGAAGGGGTGATTCACTGCCCATGTGTGGGCAGAGTTTTGAAAGAAAGTTGTCAGGAAGTGAAGGGTTTGAGGTTTTATTCGTTGCAACGAACGGTGACGCAATTAGGTTAAATGGGGGGTATTTAGGAATTTAACCATAAACTTTTTCCGCATATAAAAGGATCTTTTGGGGGTTTTGACACTATATTTTCAATAGCTTTTGAGAGCTTGAGAGATGTAATGCTTCATTCCTAAGCTCAACTTTTGGACTAAGAGGTAAGATATATTCCATCTCACACATGAGTATTGCTCAAAGGTAGAAGAGGGGTGAGTGTGTGAGCATTTCATGTATTGTGGGTATGCTTTATCTTTATTGTGTGAGAAGTGTTTCACTAGGCTACATGGGAGTGGTTTGGTTTAATGAGAAACACTAGGAAATACTCATAAGCATGAGTTTAAGACTTTGATTAACTTTGGTGGAGAATTCGTGTTGAACAACTATCCAGAATTTGGACAGTAGAATATATATTTTGGTGTGAGTGTGTTGTTCTCTTTTGTTTTCCATATTATTACCATTATATATTATATATTGATTTATGTCTAGCTCGTTCTTTTCGTTTTTTTTTTCTTTTTTGTACATTTTCATAGACGAATTCCACATATTTTCACATCTGGGAGTTACATATACAACATATACAATTGTCAAGAGGGTATTTATTATTATTTAGCTTATATTTAGGTATTTCAATTAAAACAAATAATAATTGGGTTGCGCCATATATATGAAAGAGTATACAATAATGATGTATCCGGAGAATGTTGTGCTTGAGTAAATTATGAGATTGTGGGATAGATTAAAGCACATAGCCTGGTAAGACTGAGAAAGTGATTCTTTTTTAATTGGTTTGAGTGAAGTACACAAACATTGTTTTCCATTTTGTTTATTGTTACACTCATTTGTTTATTGTTTAATGTTTGAATATCATGGTCAATAATTTATTCATCGGTGTATAACCAATAACTTGTTTCTCATTTATTTATTGTAAGCGATTGCCTTATACAATGAATTTTCAAAACTTGCAGACCACGCTCAATTTAGCCGTCTCTTTAGGTCCAATTAATTTGAAATTTTGTACAAGTATGTCTACAGGTATTCGATCAAATTCCCCTGTCGGTGATAATTGAGTGTACATCATTTTCTGATATCGATCGGATGATGAGTTCGATTTTGGACTGAACTGCTGTTGGAGACCGACCCCTAGACCTTTCTTAGTAAGAGCATCTGTAGTGGTGGAACAAACGGACACCTAAATTTGTAAACTTACAAACTGAGGGCTCTGCAATGGTGTAACGAAACCAACAAAATTTGTAAGAGAAAAGGCAATGAATTTGTAAATTTACTGAACCGCTACTGAATTTGTAAATGGTTCCTACGAACTTCATTTATTCATAGGAATTCCTACGAACTTCCAAAGTTCATAGAAAATATAAATACTCATCTTTATTCTATATTTGGGTTACTACGAACAACATTTGTTCATAATAATTCCTACAAATAAATGATTTTCATAAGAAAAGTAATACTAATTCCAACGAACAATACAAGTTCGTAGAAAGTGATTTTAACTTTTGTGCATCCTCACCCATTGTGTAGTGTATTTTTTTACGAAAAGTAAATTGCCTTTTGGTTTTCTATATTTGACATTCATGAGCATCCACCATCATGGATTCTCTAACGTGGTCATCTAAAATTTAATTGTACCAACAAAATTTACTCAAAATATCTATTCGGAGATGGCTTTACTATGGGGGGGAGACGATGGAATATTAACACGCAGTGTTGCACATAACCACTAGCTTGTGTGGGATCAACATTAGGTCTACTGAGTTCATGAAGCTCGTGTGGATTTGCTTGTGTAAGTGGTTCGGACACAGCAGATTCAACTTGATTTGAGATGTTTTATTGAACATCAAATCCATTTTGATCAACACTAGTTAAAGTAAATAAATTGACTTGAACTCTAGTTTAAGGCATGATAATTTTATCTTATACTAGCATGCAGGCCACGCGATGCGTGGTCCACATTTTATAAATTAATAGCTATTGTATTTCTATGTTTTATCAAAAGAATTCAACTGTTCTTTTAAAGTTTTCAACTTATTAAATCAATTCATTCAAGATTTAAATTCATATCTGCTTTCTAAAAATAAATGCATTTGGAGATGAATTGAAAAATGGGCATCCACTATATTGAGATGGACTGGAAAATAGACATCCACCATAACTGTTTTATGAAAACAAAAGGACTTGAGATGTTATTTAAATAAACCCACACCATAACTGTTTTCTAAAAATAAATGGACATCCAGAGCAGTTATTGATACCAAAAATAATCCATCCAAGTGGACCAATCAGAAATGAACACGTGGCAGCCCGACCAACAGCAGGAAGATCGACCAACCTGATCAGTAAAGCGCCAACAACCATAAACATTATGATCATTATGTACTGATGTAAATGCCTAATTTATGAAGGCATTCCATCCTTCTACATTACAACTTTTGTATATCCTCAGGCGCTATAATACATTGTGATCCCTACATCCAAGAAAAACGAGGCAAGAGACAACTGAACAAAACACAAAGAAATACATAACAGTGAGCGTAGGCTTTTCCATTTTGCCGAACCACTTAAAAATCTTTTATGTCTCTTATTCATTCATTTATCTGTGATCAAGTAATTAGATCTCGTCTAGTTTTTTACATCAACAGATTGGCATCGTCTATAAAACATAATTTTGAACGTTTTAATTTTCATTCATAAAAAATGGCTGACATTCCTGAGCCCAACAATCGAAATGATGGCATCCCGCCCGCTCCCTCTGCTCCACCAACTAATAATGATTTGATTGGAATTTTTTATAGTCTTGCCAGAGGCCAAGAGTCCATAGAAGACACTATAAGGAAATTTTCCCAAACATTGCAAGCTGGAGTTCCTACCCAGTCTAATCATAGACATATGCCACCAACGCCTCCAAGAAGCGTTGGGCACAGCCAATCAAGGACTTTTAGAGATCCGTCATATCTTCCTATAGTGAGTTCTTCTATTAGGACTATTAATTCTTATAATAGGCAATCCTTTACTCCAGAAAGATTGAGTGCCTTAGAAAGGCTAAGTCGGGCCACTCCCTTTGAGCGTTTGGGACCCAAGGGGAACAACAATGTTCCCAGGGCATTATCGAGAAATACTCGATGACCAACCGACCAATAAGAAGGCTCAGCCCGATCTAAATCAGATGCCCAATGAACTACTTGATCTGAGCAACATTCACAAGAGAGTTCAACACAAACAGTTGGTCGGAATGAGAAAGCTGCCACGCATAGATCTGATGTTGGAAATAATGCTTGGAAAGGTTCCATCCAGCGATTGGAGGATAAATTGGGAGAAATGTCCAAGGCCAAGAACCCTCTACAAAGAAGGTTTGCTAAGGGATTTCCTTTCATACAAGCTATTGTGGATTTTCCCACACCTTACAAGTTTGAAGTTCCAGTAGTCACTCCCAAATATGATGGGAAAACTGATCCAATCCTTCATATAAAGCAGTACGAGGCAATAACTGATATCTATGCCATCCCTGAAGAATTGAGATGCAGGGCATTCTCAGGGATAATTACAGGATCTGCTCAAATCCGGTATAATAGTATTCCTTAGGGGAAAATTTCTAACTTCCAACAACTTGTCGAGATATTCATTGGTAACTTTTGCTTTGGAGATAAACCAGTTAAACGAGTAGCTCATTTTCTCAGTGTAAGACAGAAGGTGGTAGAGAGTACTAGAGATTACATTACTCATTCAACAATGAGAAGTTAGAAGTTGTTGATTATGAGGAAAAACTAGCAATTAAAGCCCTCATGAGTGGCTTTCTCCCTGATAAGCTTTACTATACCTTAGCCAAAGTTCCTCTAAAGATAATAATAGAGTTGATGGCAAAGGTAACAAAAATTATGAATACTGAGGAGGAAATGGCATCCAAGAGAAACTCAAAGGTAAAGACTGAAGGTAAAACTGACAAAAAGGATCACAAAGATCATACGGAGCGCACGGAGTCAAAGAAGAAAGGGAATGTAGATCGGCTTAAAAGGCACACCAATTATACTCCTTTAACAGTGGGAATATATCATATTTTGGAGGAGATAAAACATATCAAGGATGTATAGTGGCATAGAAATCTAAGAGCACCTTCTGACAAGAGAGATAGGTCTAAGTACTGTGAATTCCACAAGGACCATGGACATACGACAAATCGTTGTATCGTTCTTCAGAATGAAATTGAAGCACTCATCCAAAGAGGAAAAGTGGATAAGTTTGTTGATCGAAAAAATGGTGGGAGAGCTCGACAAAGGTCGAAATCTCCATGCAAGGCTAGAGACGAGAAAAAGAGAACTCGTGAAGATGACCAAGAGAATGATCCCGACCTGCCCAAGAAGCCTAGATAGCCAGAACACGAGGTATTGATGCTCAGTTTTAGATCTTTTTATTGTCAAATGATTATAGGTGGAGATGAAGGATGAGAGGATCACACTGCATAGAAGAAATCTTACCTCAATGAGGCACAAGCTTGCTCCTATATTCAGAGGATTCACCTGTCCGAGGAAGATCGACCAAGAAAGGTTAACAAAGACAAACTGCTAATTGGGTTTTCTAAAAATGACCTCCCATGTGTAATATACCCCCATGATGATCCTTTGGTGATCAAGGTCAGAATGGAAGATGTACTTGTAGCCAGAGTATTGGTTGATAATGGAAGCTCGACAGACATTATGTTTTACCCTTGCTTTGATAGTTTGAATTTTAAGCTTAGTCAACTGGAACCTTATCACAAGCATCCCATAGGTTTTTCTAGTGAAAAGGTATTTCCACTGGGGACAATCAAATTAGATGTGTTGATCGGGACATGGCCAGCAAGTAAAACGGAGAAGGTACGTCTCTTTGTAATGGACAAAAATGCTCATTCTGCTTATAATATGATTATGGAAAGAGTAGGTTTAAAGAAATTCAAAGTTGTGTCGTCTACAGTCCATCAGTGTTTGAAGTTCCTGACCAACTTTGGAGTTGGCGTGGTGAAGGGTGATCAAAAAGTGGCTCGAGAATGCTATTACTCATATGTCGAGCAAGAAGATATGGCGAAGATGAAGAGGAGAACCACCACTTATCAAGTGGATATGTCTGAACCTCACAGCGAATATGAGGTTGAAACCTTAGATCCAAGGGAAGAATCAGAGTTGGTAAAAGGCCAAGTGATGGAAGCAACAGAGAATATTGTGATGGATGACGATAATCCAGAACGGACTACTCAAATAGGGGCATCACTGGATCCTGCTCTTAAACATGAATTGGTGACAAAGAAAGAAAGTGTTCTCCTGGAGTCATGAAGATATGCCTGGAATTAATCCTAATATTTTTTACCATGAGCTTAATGTAAACAAAGATGCTAAGCTCGTGAAGTAAAGACGACGAGTATTTAGTCCCGAGAAGAACCAGGCTATTCATGAGGAGGTAGAGAAGCTTCAGGAAGCTGCATTCATTGAGGATGTGAAGTACCTATATTGGTTGGCCAATGTCGTTATGGTCAAGAAGAAAAATAATAAGTGGAGAGTGTGTGTAAACTTCACATGTTTAAACAAAGCGTGCCCAAATGACCATTTTCCTTTGCCAGGAATTGATCAACTTGTTGATGCTACATTGGGACACGAACTGCTGAGTTTCATGGATGCTTATTCTGGTTATAACCAGATTAAAATGAAACCTAGAGATAGAGAAAACACTTCATTTATTACTCCTCGAGGAACTTATTGCTATAATTTTATGCCATTTGATTTGAAAAATGCAGGTGCTACTTATCAGAGATTGGTGAATAAAGTCTTTGAGGAGCAGATAGGCAAAAATATGGAAGTATACATGGACGATATGCTGATGAAGAGCAAAAAGGCGCCCGACCATATTATCGACCTCAACAAGACTTTTGATCAGTTGAAAAAGGACCAGATGAGACTGAATTCGACCAAATGTGTATTTGGAGTGTAGGAGGGAAAGTTCCTTGCGTATATAGTAAACCATAGGGGAATTGAAGAAAATCCAGATAATATCAAGGCGTTGATTGAAATGCAATCCTTGACCAACAAAAAGGAAGTCAAAAGGCTGACTGCGCGAGTTACAACGCTAAATAGATTTGTGTTTCGAGCAACAAATAGGTGTCTACCATTCTTTAAGGTGCTCAGAAAGACCTTTGAATGGAACGAAGATTGTGAGAAGGATTTTATAGAGTTGAAGAAGTACTTGGGATCACCCCCATTGCTCTCCCGACCAGTTTTGGGAGAAAAATTATACTTATACGTAGTTATTTCAGAATCAGTTGTTAGTTATGCCTTGATCCGAGAAGAAAATGGACTTCAAAAGCCAGTATATTATACCAGTAAATCATTCCGAGGAGAAAAAAAATTAGATATCCACGCTTGGAGAAGTTAGCATTGGCACTGATTGAGGCATCCAGATGAATGAAACCCTACTTTCAAGCCCGTACAATTATGATGTACACTGGTATGCCCTTTAAGCAAGCTTTGCACAAGCCAGAGAAATTTGGGAGGTTGATGTATTGGGTTATAGAGTTGGGGTAATACGACATCGTTTATAAATTAAGATATTCCTTAAAAGGCAGGGTTGTTGCATATTTTATTACTGAATTCACTTATCCAGAGGTTCTCGAGCAACGAGGAACCCCAGTCGAGCAAGACTTAGGAGGAGATAGATTAACTGAAGATATTATCGACCAGCTCCCAGCAAAGGATGGTGCAGAAGAGGTCACCACTGACCTACCAGAACCTTATAGAATAGTACCAGAGATGTACAGAAGATATGAGGAAGCAATGAGCAAAATATTCCATCAAGGGACTTTGACAGATCGAACGTTTGATAGCAATATCCAAATATGGGACTTGTACGTCGATGGATCTTCTCTTGCAACCGGAAGTGGGGCAGGTATAATACTCAACACTCCTGACGGAATAGACATTGAATTTGCTCTGCAATTTTAGTTTCAGGCATCGAATAATGAAACAGAGTATGAAGCTCTCATTGTGAGCTTAAGTCTGGCCAAATCACTGAATGCTATGAAAGTCCTGGTATACAGTGATTCCCAATTGATGGTGAATCAAGTGTTGAGTTTGTACGAAGCTAAGGGGGAACTAATGACAAGATACTTATCTAATCATTGAAGGTGATAGCAACATTGTCGACTGTTTGGATGACTAAAATTCCAAGATTAAAAAATGATCAAGCTGATGCACTTGCTCGGCTAGCATCATCAACAAGAATTGAGCTCCGAAGAACTATTCCTATTAAAATCCTTGTTATTAGAAGTATTGATAAAGATCTGATGATTAGTCTTATTACAGTAGGAATGGGACCCTCTTGGATGGATCCCATTAGAGCTTACATTGAAGACGGAGTCTTGCCAGCTAATCTAATCGAAGCTAAAAAGTTAAAGTATAAAGTAACAAGATATGTGTTGGACAAAGGAGTATTATACATAAGAGGATTCACAGTCAGCCTACAGTGCTATGTTCATCCAACAGAAGTGAAAGACATGATATAGGAGGTTCATGAAAGGTCTTGTGGAGCCCATGTTACAGGTAGAATGTTATTGCAGAGGATAAATACATAGCGATATTATTGGCCAACTATAAGAGAAAATTGGACAGCCTTTGCTAGAAAATGTGATAAGTGCTAGAGGTATTCCAGCATTCATAAAACTCCACAAGCTTCTCTGACCCCAATCACTTCACCTTGTCCTTTTGCTATGTGGGGAATAGACTTGGTCGGGCCATTACCAACCACTCGAGGAAGATTTAAATACCTGGTTATAGTTGTGGACTATTTCACAAAGTGGGTGGAAGCAGAACCATGGATCGGCATACCCTACGAGAAGATCTATCAGTTAATCTAGAAAAGCATTATATGCAGATATGATCTGCCCTATGCTTTCATTACAGACCATGGTTAATAGTTCGGTAATAAAGAATTTGTTGCCTATTGTTCCTAGTTTAACATTAAAAAGCTTCACTCTACTCCAGGCCATCCCTAGAGCAATGGCCAAACTGAAGTTACAAATATGACTCTACTAAATGGGCTAAGGAAACGATTGGATGAGGCCAAGGGTAATTGGATTAATGAATTTTACTCTGTTCTGTGGGCATACTGAACAGCTCCCAGGGCTGTAACAGGAAAATCGCCATGCATGCTTGCATTTGGAACTGAAGCAGTGATACCAGTTGAATTGGGTTTGCCCACACACAGAGTATTGAACTTTAATTCTTTTATTAGCGATCTGATGCAATGACTTGATTTGGACATGATGGAGGAGGTACGTGAAGATGCAGCCTTGCGAAATGCAGCCTATCAGCAGAGGATAACACATTTGTATAACAAAAGGATGCAACTGACCAACTTGAAGGAAGGAGATTATGTGATGAAGAAGGTGATCCAGAAAAATAATATGCTTGAAGCTAATTGGCATGGGTTATACTGCATTTTAGCAGTCGCCCAACTAGGTACTTATAGAATTGAGGCTTTGAAAGGAGAAGAGTTCAAGAATCCATGGCATGCTGAACATCTTAAAATTATTATCAGTGATGTAATAGCACTCATTGTATTCATTTCATTTCGGTGTTAATGAAAGACTGTTTTCTCCATTTTTTTTACTTTTTGGGAGTGCTAGTGCTATGCACTACACACTTAGTGACACTTAGTGCATTTTCTTCAAAAGTTGGCCGGGACTGTTAAAAAGTTGGTCGATATACATATAAGTTGATCGGCGAACGTTAGTCGGTACAAGCATTTTATTGTTCAAAGGTTAATCGGCACCAACAAATGTTGGTCGATACCAGGCAGAGTTGATCGACAACAAAGTCGGCACACAAGCAAATGTTTGTCGGCATCAACACACCAAGAAATATTGGTCATTGCACACTAATAAATGTTGGTTGGCATCAATACACCTATAAATTTTAGTCGGCATCAACAAAAGTTAATCGACAACAAACAAAAACCCAAGTATGGCAGGACAAGTCCTCAAAAACTTGGTCAATAAAGATAAAGATAAAATCATAAATTTTATCCAAACTAGGCTAAATGAAGGAAGAATGTTCCACATACACTTGGGCACCACTGGTAACTAATGCAAAACCTAAAAATTTAGGTACATTAGTAGAACCAATGGAAAGACTTGGGTAACTAATGCACAACCTAAAAATTTATGTACATTAGTAGAACTTATGATAAAAAAATATTGGTAATTGGTACTAAACTTGGGTAAAAACCTAAGTGTATCAATATAACTAATGAAGCAATGAAGCCATTCACATCCAGAGATTGACAAGATAAGTTGATTCAATATTTCATTCATTTCACTAATTATTACATATTATTACTTATAACTAAAAGTACAAGAATAAAGCTACTCTAAGGGACGTTTCCCCTCTACTTTAGAAGAGTTTGGTGTTAGGTCCATTCTTGCTGGAGGATCGGCTAATGTGTAAGGGGAATTAATAAAGGTGAAATCTTAAAGAATCCTCCGATTAATGCTACTCGGAGTATCTAATAAATGAGGAGGATGAACAATTTCCACCTCATCATGTAGTTCATAATATCCCAAGTACTTTTAGATCAAACATTGGGGAATGGTCTCCACAGGAATTCAACCGACGTCTAGCTTAAAGGGTAAATTGTCACAATTCAGAAATCTAGGGTCATTCCAAGACCACAACTCATGGTCCTTGTCATGCTTAATCAAAGCTAAAGCATTAGTCAAACCCCATTTGTAACCCTCATGGTGTTATTGTGCCAGGTGGTCATCAAGGTGGTTTAGAGCTTCATTATATCCATCTATCCAGACTTCTCTCAGTTGTTCATGAAACTGGAAAGTTAGTCGATCAACTTGGTGATGCAGATTCTTCAATACTTCATCTTTTGTTTGCAACTGAAAGGATTTTTTGGAAAGTTGTTTGTTCAGACTTTGGATCTGCTGGGACATCTCAGCAATGGCAGAGCTCTTTGCCTTAATTTGTGCAGCCTAATCTGTAAGCACTTGTGGGTTCTTAGCATCACCTGTAGTTGGTCGACTGGATTTGGATCTTGCTCGGAAAGAAGAAGCATGTTTGATTTTCTTCATTTCTTCCATTTCTTCCCTTAGTCGGGAATTTTCAGTCTCCAAGAAGGAAACATCATCCTTAGAAGTAATAGCAGTAACATTAGAAGCTTTGAAAGATTTCAATTCATCCCTCAGACTGTTATTTTCTTCCTCCGATAGTTTGGCAATGGAACTAGCTTCTTCAACTTCACGATTAAGCAATAATTCATGATTTTTGAAGGAAGATGTATGTTTCTCCAACTTCTGCTCAAAACCCCAACCTTCACTCAGAGCTTTGTACTTTTGTTCATAGTCATCATACAAAAGAGTTATGGATTCTTTATATTTCTTTTGAAGTTCCTCTATCATTTCATAATATGCAACATTATTGGCTATTGCCCGATCAAGAAGGCACTTCAAATATTTGTAAGCTCTTTTGTCGGGTTTGAAACATCAGCCTCGAGCAAGTTGGATAACTCTTCCTCAGACAAGCTCATGTGGCCAGCCTTGAACAGTTCGTTGCACCTCTTCAGTAGCTCGAAGGCAGTGGAGGAGATTTGTTCCATCTTAGCCACAAACTAAAAGGAGGAAATAACAGTCGATCAACAACTGGAAAAAGAAGTATGAACACAATTAAAAGGAAATAAATAGCTGAATATAGCACGAAGATTGGAAACAGAGGAGAACAAGTGTAAGAAATGCTCACTTTCATTGATGGAAATCAAAGTTACAATTACATTGATAGCGAAAAGTGAAAATAAGGATAAAAATAAAAGTTGATCGCCGAGTAAGTCTACACCTTCTTTATATCAGAAGTAACCTTAGTTTTAGTGGGGGCAGAGGAAGGTGGAGCGACTTGTTTAGAAGAGAAAGGGAGTGAATACCCAACTGTTGCTTCTTGTTATTAATCGTTTGAGTCCAAAACAAGGATGGAGTCCTAAGATACCCTATCATCCTCAATTTACTCATCCAGGTTGGGAGGAGAACTAGGATCATGTATGAGGAACAACTCAGATTCTTTGGGTGTGCCGACCTCTGTGAGGGCTGCCGACAAGCCATCCTTGAAGAATTTCTTCTTGACAAAGTCAATCTGAGCAGAGGTAGAACTAATGGACTTGTCCCTAACTCTATTAAAAGATGATTCTTTAGACTTTGATCTTTTGGCCTTCTCAGCAGCCAACTTCTTTTATAGCTCAGCAATCTGCCCCCGAGCAGCTGCAACATGACTCTCAATAGTCTTTATTTTTGTCTCCCATTTAATTTGCTTATTTGTCAATGCTTATTGGGAATCAAGCAAAGATTTCTTCAGGCATTCAAATACATCTTCCACCTCGTTTGAAGAAGAATGAAGAGCATCATCCTTCTCCAACATCCGGTTAAAATTTACCAAGAACTGTAAAAAGAAATCAAGGCATGCCATTATAAGAATTGTCAAGCCAATAAAAAAAAGGAGAGGAAATAACAACTCTTACCAAATCAAGACCTTGAGCATCCGGTTTAGAAATTTTGGAGTGAGGCATTGCAGATGCAGCACTCCTGTGGTCTGGAAGAGTGCCAGAACTTATTAGTTGCCTAGCCAAACTTGGGCTAATAGCCACTGGAGACCCTAAATCAGATAAATCGACCAAGTCTTGTTGATCGGCCATAAAGGAAGTGCATTCATCCAGTTTGGAAGGAAGACCTTTCTTCAAGCATTTGCGTGGGGCTTCATCATTGTTCTTAACTATGGGCTTCTTCCCAGCACCATCCTTGCCACCAGAAGCTATGTCTTCCATAATGTTGAAGAACCTTCTTTTACTCATGGTAATGGCAAGAGGCAAGTCTGAGTCAATTGAAGAGGAAGGACCTGGAGTAGGTCCACAACCACCAGATGAGGTGGCAGAAGAAGTGGAAACTAGTTCTTAGTCAAGTTCAATCACCAAAGAGGGAGCAACAACAGTTGGATGAGAAATAAAGGAGGTAACAGAGTTTTTGTACTTCAACAGATATGAGGCCGACCTAGTGTGCTCCTCTCCAATCTTCGTGTGAATACTCCAAAGAAATTTTAGCTCAGCAAGATTGCTGTCTCTTTCTTTAGGACACTTTCTCTTCTGATCAATTACAAACAAGACAAACTCAATGCATTCAGTATTGTATCAGGGAAATTATCAATAAAAAGTTTTAAAATAGGGAAGCAGCGTATCCCATTGCCATATGGGGGCATTTGGGCCCCTGTTACACTTCTTATCCAGATAGAGGAGCATATTGCCAATTTTTTACTATGACTCCATAGTCGAAATAATCTCTATTGGAATCTAGGAGATTAATAACTAAAGCCCTATTTACAACCCTAATTTTTAAATAATATGTATTATCGCTAATGACCCATTTGTAGCAAAACATGATCTCTGGGACACCTATATGGGTCCATGGAGTTAATTCAACCTATAAATCCCATTTACCACTCTCTAAGAGTTGGGGGCTACTCTAGTAGGCACAAAGTCAAAATATTGATAGAGCTCAAGACATAGGGGATTTGGGGGAAAAGTAAATCCACATTCAGCAATAAATAAATAAGGGAACCAATGGCCCTCGGGTAAAGCAAAATGATCAATAGGTGAACTGGGAATCTCTAAGTCCACCCACGAAGGAATATCCCATTCATTCCTAAAGTCGTCTAAAGAAACTACTGAATAAACCATGATTGAAGATGGAAAAAAGAAAGAGAAAGGATTCTCACAAAGATTTAAAGATTCAGCAAGAACTGAAAGACAGAAAGAATGATCGCATGAAAATCTCAAAAGACATCAGTAAAAACCAGAAAGTGTGAGGTAGAAGATAATCGAGAGTTTTACCTCCTTTATAGGTTGCCTCAAAAGCTAAAAAAGTAATGATTAAAGGGAAACGGCGAATGAAATTTTGGTGGCTAAGCTAAAAAGACGTATTTGCCCCCAAAATGATTCGTTTTATATGCTGGTAATTACAAAAATGCCACTCGTGTTAAACATTATCAACTGGGGGTAATTTCACAAGTATGGGAAGTCGGTATCCGGCCAAGCATTAGGAAAGTGCCTGAGCAACTTTTAGAACTAAATGTTCCATACTTTCATAAAAGCATCAAGCATAAAACATTGGGGGCTTCTGTTAGTAACAAAAATAATCCATCCAAGTGCACAATCAGAAACGAACACGTGTCATCCATCATGACAATAATCCCAGCCATCAAAGCATAATTGCTGACCAACAGTCTAAGAAACCCGACCAACATCGTGAAGACCGACAAACCTAGTCAGTAAAGCACCAACGACCATATACATTATGATCATTATGTACTGATGTAAATGCCTAATTTATGAAGGCATTCCATCATTTCACATTATGACTTTTGTATACCCTCAGGTCTATAAATACATTATAATCCTTACATCCAAGAAGAACGAGATAAGAGACAACTGACTAAAACACAAAGCAATATATAACAGCGGACGTAGGCTTTTTCACTTAGCCGAACCACTTTAAAATGTTTTGTGTCTCTTATTCATTCATTTATCTGTAATCAAGTAATTAGATCTAGTCTAGTTTTTTTCATCAACGATAGTTGAAAATGAACCTCCCACCAAACTGATATCATGTACAGACCTTAAATCTACACCATAACTATTATCATGGACAGACTTGCAATGTAACAGTGGAGAAATTAAAAAAATCACATGTGTACTTGGGCATTGAACTTGGACACAACACAATAATACATAAAGACACATTATTGATATGGCATTAACATAACATTAAAATAACACATTTATAAAGTCTACTAATTTCAAGATTGTAGTTTGTTGAAGTAAATATGTGGAAACACCCATCAACAAACAACCACACAAAAAGTGGTCATTTTCATCATTTCTCTAAGAAACCCAGCAAGACACTTCATTGCCTCATGATGAGCTACCTTTCCCATGTATTTTATTTCCTCTCAGACTCTCTCTCTTTGTCGCATGCCTGTTGAAACAATTTATCAAATAGATGATGAATAAGGCTTTTTATCAACCAGATGGCATGCCTATTGTAAAATATCGTTGGTATGAATACTCCACAAATGCTGAATGAGGGTAAAAACTATGTCAACCATACCTAACCTTTGAAACAATATAGACAGACAGTAAACTATGTCAACAATAGACAAAATGTTGTGCTTAAACTTTGTACATTTTTCTGGAGCATCATATTTTTTGTTTCTTACTCACTGAAGAGAACATTACATGGCTTACTACAAATTTGTTATTCTACAACTATAATTTTATTAAAATCTTAAAAAAAATATGTAATGAAATGTCAATAATTAAACTTACCAAACAAACCCACGTGAGTCTTCTACCTCTAAGTGGGTCTTCTTCCTCCAAACCCACCGGAGACCAATCATTACCATAGCATGTGTTTTTGGGTTCCTCTCTCTCCTCTTCCTCCAAACCCACTAGTGACCAAAATAATAAGAGCAACCTCCTTTTTTCTGCGCTCTCTATCTCATCCTAAACTCTCCTTGTTATTAAACAAACTTAAAAGTAGAAATAATATAAACCGTTCAAAAAATAAAAGATTGCAAGCTTACCAAATCTACAAAAATGCATATAGAAAACCCACTTGAAAATGATGAAATGAGATACAGAGCACCTTGAAGATTGAACGGATGGTTTGATTATTGATGAAAAATATTATTGAGAGAGAGACTTACCCCCCCAAAAAAAACCAACCCACAACATAAATAATTACCCCCACAACAAAGAGTTAACCTCGAAATGAAAAGCAAAAAACCCATTAGACATTAATTCAAGAGCAAAAATTTGGAGGACTACAATTTGGAGTAGGAAGTGACCGCCAAAGATTGCAGTGGACCTGCAAAAGCCATCGATTCAAGAGAAGAAATGCTAACAAAAAATAGAACCTATAGTGGTAGAACAAATATAAATAAACATGATAAATCAAATGAAGAGAGGAATAAGATCACACCCATTTTCCAGGTTGAGAAAGAGATAAGGAACAGGGGTGGGTAAGAAAGATAGTGGGTGTGTTTGAGTTTCTTGTAAGACTGCATCTCTTCTGGTTGATGCGGTGTGTGTATGGGGAACATAACGACCTCATTCATTTATGTATTCAAGGTTTGTATAATTATTGAGGGAATATGAAGATATTTTGGAGAGAAAAAGACGCCCCAAAACTAAAAGACTAGAAGGGAGCATGAGAAACGAAACCAACTTTATACCCTTCGAATTTCAACACTGTTTCTGAAAGTATTTGGGACTTTATGATATTTAATATATCTTTCATGTGTCAGCCTCACACGATTTGGGGAAACAATTTTTATATAGTTACTAGCATGTAGGTCACACGATGTGTGGCCGAATTTATCATAACTTATTTTTTTTTGTTATTGTGTCTTTTTTCACATAATATATTGCACGAATAAAAGGAGATAGAATTTTAAATTAATATTAAAAGTCATATGATTATTAATGTCTATAAAGTATGTCCTTAGATAAAATTTGAATAAAAAAAATGCACAATTTGGGTACGAACGGAAACTCACAATGTATAGCTATCTGATTTATACGTTCTTTACCTCCAACAATTATAAGCGAACCTGGGAACTAAACAGAGGCCCAAATGGATATATTAGATTTTGCAAAGTAAAAGGCACGTAAATAATGAAGAGCAAAGTAAAAAAGCTCGTAAACAATGAAGGGCAATCTACTGAGAATTTCTTGTTCGTTGTCAAAAAAGTAAACCCGTTCTTCTTGAATTCTGCTTTGATTTCCTCTTCTATGTCGGTTAAGGGTTTCGGTGAATGGAAAAATTGTTTAGCCAAGGAAAAATAGCAGGTGCTATTATATATTAGTGCAAAGTTGTAGATAGAGGAGATGGGGGATACATGGTTCTCGAGAAAATCAAAGGGCAATGGATGTGGAGAAGTAAAAATTGACGGTAATTAAAAAACTTTAGCAAGCACGTGTTTTTATACATTGGTGCAAAGCTGTAGAGGGAGGAGATGGGGGATCTATGGTTCCCGAGAAAATCAAAGGGCAATGGACGTGGAGAAGTAAAAATAAGGGCAATGGATGTGGAGAAGTAAAAATAGGGTAATTAAAAATTTTTACCAAGCCTTTATTAGTGTCATGTGTCAATCTCACATGATTTAGATCTATAATTTTTATATAATTATATAGGGTAGGTGACATAATAGATTTACTTGAAGAAATTATATCACTAAAAATATTATTATATTTCATATCAAATATGACTTTTATCTCATTATTTCGCGCATCAAACGATATATATATATATATATATATATATATATATATATATATATATATATATATATATATAGAGAGAGAGAGAGAGAGAGAGAGAGAGAGAGAGAGAGAGAGAGAGAGAGAGAGAGTCCAGTACATACTAAGTACACATTTGAATTATACAAACTCCAGTACATACTAAGTATACATATAAATTATACATACCGATTTTTGATAAATAGTAAAAATATTATTTTTGAGTTGAGTTTTTATATGTGGTATTTAAACATTTCAAGGGACCCACACAAAAAAATCAACTCAAACGAACATTTTTTGCTATTTAAAAAAAATGGTCAAACTTTCATAGAAGCTATGAAAGTTTGACCATTTTTTTTAAATAGAAAAAAATATATTTTGAGCTAATTTTTTTAAAATAGGTCCCTTAAAATGTTCAAATACCACGTAAAAAAATTCAACTCAAAAATATTTTTTTAATATTTTAGAAAAATAGGTTTATGCCAATAAGTCTGTATACTTGATATGTATGAGGGTCTCTCTCTCTCGGAGAGGTAGGCTCTCATCTCTGTCGGTGGTTGCAATTCGGGTTAGTCGTATCATTTTCGAGTCATGTTGATTTTTATTTGAGTTTAAGTTTTTTGTACTCTTAAATCTATACGAGCAAATCGTGTCATATTCAGGTCATTTCGGATTATTACCATAAACGGGTTATCGTGTCAAAAATTATCAGCCCTCTCATACATACCATCTATACATATCACCTGTACGGACTATTTTTTTAAATAGTATAAAAAATATTCTTGAATTCACTTTTTCTGTGTGGCATTTAAATATTTCAGGGAGTCTCACAAAAAAATCAGCTCAAAACAATTTCTTTTACTATTTAAAAAAACGGTCATAATATGTCAGTTTTTAACAGCTTAAAAACTCAGATAGTTTGATCGATTTTTTTTAAATAACAAATAAATTTATGTTGAACTGTTTTTTTTTGGAGTCCCTTGAAATGTTTAAACACCATACAAAAAAATAACACAAAAATATTTTTTTTACTATTTAAAAAAAATGGTCTGTATTGGTGGACCTCATATGTGGTATGTATGAGAGATTCTCTCTCTCTCTCTCTCTCTCTATATATATATATATATACTAGGGTATGCCCGTGCCTGAAGGCACGGTCATAATTGTAAAACAATAAAAAATTTAAAAGTACGTAATTGCAAAAAGATACAAATTTCATTCCCCCAACAAAACAAAATGTAAAAAATGAACTCAAACTTTTCATTAATTAGTTTCTCATTTGAAAATGCAAAAATAAACTCCCAACTTTTTATAAATTTCTAAAATTAATTGTACTCTTAATAATTTTTTTTAGGATGAGATAGGGATAATGCTTAATCCTATAGGATACAGTATATTGTGCGTTTAATTAAACTTATATTTTTTTTAAATATCCCTCACTTTTAAAACCATGAGGATTTGTTTGTTATTAGTGATTGTACCCATAGACAATACCTATTGGTTTTGTCCGTTAGTTTAATATTTTAGCCTTTGTGATTTTGACCGAATAGGATCAGTCCTACTGCTATAATACCTTGTAGCTTTTGGCCTGAGAAAGATTTTATAAGTCTAGATATATACGATAGTTGTTATAAAGATTTTGTTGGCAAATATTTTATAATATTTATTTTGATTTGACCTTCAAGTATATTATACTATAATATTTTATAGTATTTTATTTTGATTTGTCCCAGCCTATGCTCATTTGATAGCTATAGAAAACCATCAGTTTTTTCAGACTTCATAATTGTACCCATGGGTATTCATGTTTAAGCTTCCAACTTGCAAGTAGTCAAAGCACTGACCACATATCAGTATGTACATCCAGTTGGCAAAAGGCTTCTAATATGTATACAACATAAAAAAGAGTACCATTTTCATACACGTGTCTGTGCATGTTTATCCTATAAAAAAAGATAAAAAAAAAAAATTTGAAATACAATATAAAATAATAAATTATTTTATTTTCCCCACCAAGACATGTTACATCAAAAAGAAACCATAACTAATTAAAGATTAAAAAAAATATATGACAGTAAAATTTCTTAAAATACTTGTTTTGTAATGTTGAAATCAGATACAAAAATTAGAACTTGGGTTATTTATCATTGGTTGCGATATGTTAAAATTCGATCTCCGCGTAGTTTCTAGGATCGTAGCTCTTCGGCGCCACATACAACCTTCAAATAACCTGCAGAAACCATTTTATAATCATCCATAGGAAAAGCCACATACAACCTTCAAATAACCTGTCGAAACCATTTTACTCGACAAAAAAAGTAATCATAGGAAAACCCACATATAATATTTATTCAACAAAAAAACGTAACCATGGCAGAACCCATTTGCAGTAATTGATTTTATTGACAGTTTTTGGTATCTTGAAGAAGATCAAAGACATTGAACACAAAAAAAAACTCATTTGCAGAAATTGATTTTATCTCACTCGAATCCGTAACAGCAGAACATAGAAGGGGAAAATAGAGGGAGGCGTACCAACGTTTTCCCAAACACATTGAACACCAAAAAAACAGAAAGAAACAGAGGTACAAAAGTTGATATTAACATCTGCAAAAAAAGTCAAACTTTGAAACTGAATAAAAAAAAGTTGAGATCTGCAAAATGAAACAAAGAACCATTTCAGAGTTACAAATTAATTTTATAAATAAAAAACATCCAAAAAAATGTAGAGAGATAAAGATCTAACTTGGGGGAGATCTAACAGACTCCATTTTTTTTATCTACGGCCAACCCTATCTAAGGTTTCACAACTCATTTGTTTGGTATTACACCCCAACACTAAATAACACTTTGTTTGGTAATATAAGAAAAGTTCGTGGTATGAGATAGTGATATCAATGTGTCGGTATTAACATTGAAGGCATGGGTATTTTAGAGCATTTACCAATCTTCAAACACTTGATGCCATGAAAAGACCAAAATTACAAGAGAATCAAGAGCCTGAAACATCAGTTTATGATAAATACAATCTTGAATCCATACCTGGACTCTGACCACATTTTTTCCAAATTGGCCATAGAAAATAGCATTTGGGGGGCTCAAGCTCAACCATTCCTTTTGATATTCCTTCATTTTTAATTTGGAACCCAACGGAGTTGGGATTGTTGTATCATTCCAGTTCTAACCATCATAAATGGATCACTGAGAATCGATACTTGTCCAATTTTTTAGGGCCTTTATTTAGATGATTGACTATACTCATTGACAATTGTTCCCGAAACAAAATCGGATGTGAGAAATGAAATGTTTTCAGCCTTAATGGTTTTTGAAGGAATTTTTGTTTGTAAATAATAACACCGTATAATGTGAGTAATCATTTTTAGGTTATTGCAACAAAAAAAATCCCATATATCCCGTACATCTCTGCCCAATCTGAGAGAAAGTCGTAACAAAATCTGATCTTTAAACAAAACTTGAAAACATAAATTAAACGTTAACATCTCAACAAAATGTTATGAATAAGTTGGGAAAAGGATCTTTGAATTGATTCAAACCTTAAACAATAAGGTTCTTTGAACTTGAGTGCTGAAACTTCCAGATCGTCAAAATGTAGTAGCAGAGGTTGTAGTAAGAAGTCGGCGAGAGGCAAGTATGTACCAAAAAAAAAGTTCTGAAGCAATTATAGATGGTGAAAAAACAGTATTGAGGCAACTAAGTAAGGCGAGTATGTACGAAAGACTCATAAATTACCTCGGTTTGGGACTTTGGCTTCTCTAGTGCTTTTCTTGTGTCTTCGGTCCTTCATATTTGGTTATCCTATGTACATTTTGTTCTAAGATAGTGGTCATGTTTTTAGATCAAGTGGTAGCTGGAGTGTTTGTAGTAAGAAGTGGGTGAGAGGAGAGATGAGGGATGGCATAATTTTTGGGCGTTGGTAGGGGTGACGGCGGATAGAGGGAGCATTTGGTGTGTCTTAGAAATGAGAGGGTTTGAAGAGAGAGGCGAGCGGCCAAGCGGGTGTATGTTTGAGAAATGAAAGAGGGTTTGGTGTGTATTTACCAAATTAGTCCTTCTATTTGAATTAAAGTGAAAGAGGTGGAAAAAAAGAGGGGAATTCAAAATTTTCTAAGGGTAAAAAAGGTATTGCAAGAAAAACTCATATGTATGACATCATCAGCCAAGCTTATGACATACATAAGTTTCCTACTTTATTATATATATATATATATATATATATAATTAATTATATTTGAGTGTTTGTTTGACTACAAGGTTTGATCACTTTGTAATAACAAATGTATTTGTATTTTTTTCTTAAATAAAAGAAACAATGTTACTAAACTAAATTAATGATTTAATTATTTTATTTTGAAATAAGAATAAAAAGATCTAACGATAAAAAAATTATTTTATGTTATATCTCATTTCATCATCGCTAAGAATTAGGTTGGTTGAGGCTATGTCCAAATTACAAAACATTCATAATTAGATACCTTCCAACTACTAAATTCTCAACGTTAACAATGCTTGATAAAAACATTTTTTTTAAATTAATATTTATGTTTATAGAACAACCTTTTAAAACATAATTTATATAAAGAAATGAAGTTAAAAACTTCAGTTTTTAGAAAACTATAAAAAAATACAATTTTTATATATAACAAAATATTTTATACTTATCTTTATAAAATCAGGTTTTATTAGAAAAATTGTAAAAAAAGTGTCACTAATTAAACAAGTTTGTGATTGGAAACTGCGCATTTAATCAAATCAGTATCGCAAACGTTTTTAGAGCATTTACAAATTAGTATCAGAGCAGGTTGCGCTAATTTATTGCGTATTCCTATTTTTCTGCAAAATTGTGTGCTATTGATTTTGTTTGAAAAATATGATTTTTGAAAGTTTGTTGCAATGTTTCCAAAAGAAAACTTATATAATGGGTTGCCAATTTTTTACGGGTCTAATTATGCTTACTGGAAAGCCCGAATGAAATCCCATTTGAAATCAATCGATGAAAAGGTTTGGTTAATTTGTGAAAGAGGATGGAATCCTCCCACTATCACCGCAAATAATGTCACTAGTTTAAAGCATGTGTCTGACTGGACTAAGGAAGAGTTTAGGTGGAGCATATATAATTTACGCGAGCTTAGTACCATTTTCGAACACGTCAACCCTGACGAGTTCCGACGTATTATGAAGTTCACTACATCTAAAGAAGTGTGGGATATTTTACAACTCACCCACGAGGGCACTAACGCGGTCAAAGAGTCTAAAATTCAAAATTTGACCACTCAATTTGAGATGATCACTATGTTAGAGACTGAGTGTTTTGACGAGTTTTATGCACGTTTGTCTGATATTATCAACACTAGTTTTAACTTAGGTGAGCCTATACCTGATGCACGAATTGTTAAAAATATTTTAAGATTGCTACCTAAACGTTTTATCCCTAAAGTAACTATTTTAAATACCTTGGGTAATTTGAGTTGTCTGAATTAGAAGAGTTGGTAGGAGACCTCCAGACGTACGAAATTGACATGTTCCCCGACACTGTTAAACCTAAGGATGGAGGGATATCACTTAAAGCCCAAACTAGGAAGCGAAAGAAAGTGTCCACGAGTGAGAGGAAAAAGAAAGTGAAGTTTTGTGAGTCCAAAACTAAGGGAGAGTTTTATTTTGACATGGCCCTCCTTGCAAAGAATTTCAATAAAAATCTCCAGTTTTCGAAACAAAATTCCTCCAATAAAAAGTTTTCGGAGAAAAATAAAAACAAAGATAAAGCCAAAGAAAGTGGTGAGAAAGAGAACAAGGGTGAACTTTTTTTTGAAAATTTGAAATGTTTTAAGTGTGAGGGGAGAGGGAACAAATCATTTGATTGTCCTACTAGACTTAGGAGAGAGGTCAAGAAAGTTGCCATGCCTGCCACCCTTAGTGATAATGAGGGAGAAGAGGGAGATGAGGATGACGAGTCCGGTAAAGGTTTATCCCATGGGATGTGTGTCGCATTTTCGAGTTGTGTGAGCACGCCCACTTTGTCCCACGATGATAGTGTTCACGAGAGCGACGATGATGAGTCGAGTGTTTCTAGTGTGGGTGAGAACGAGTTTGAGAATGGAGATAAAAGTGAACTCCAAAAATCCTTTAGAGATTTGTACACTGAGACCTTAAAAATAATTAAGTATTATAGGGATTTAGGTCGTCTGATTTTAGATTTAGAGAGAGAGAGAGAGAGAGAAAGAGGTTTTAAGGAGGGAAAAAGTGTGATTTGACCGACACGATGTCTAGTCTGATGACGTGTATCCCAACTCGAGAGTGATCTCGAACATTCCTAGAAGGTCAAAGTCCCTTTAGAGAACGCGTCTAAGAAAGTTGAAAATATGGTTCTTAATCCCATTTTAGGTGGTGGTGAGAATTTAGGAAAAGTTCATGACGGTATATCCACTTCTTCTATTGCACCTGAGACGGTTCCCACTTTAGTGATAGATTCACATGGTTCTCATCCTAACCCACCTAGGCATCCTATACCTGTTAGGAAAGCACGTCCTAGAGTTTTTGAAAGAGGTGTACCTAGGACAGTTTATGTTTTCTCCCATTCCAAAAAGAAAGGTCACCTTAGGGAGGTTTGTTTCGAGATGGGTTACATGCCACGTTATACTTTTACAAATGTTCGCGCACATGCACCCACACGTGATACTTTGCTTGCACATAATGATAGAGAGTTTGCACATATTCGCGAGCAAGTAAATTTTTTTGTCAAAACTTCACATGATTTGATGGATTTGTTTCAAAAGATGTCACCGTCTTTGAAATACTCCACCGCACCTTCTTAATGAGGTCAAGACTTGTTTACTAGCATAGGATGACTTACATGATGACATTTTTGCCTATTGCTAGTATGTACCATTTGTTTTGTACGTTGTTAGCATTTTTTTATTGTTTTTCTTAATTTTTCTACTCTCTTTAGCACTGTTTTGGGTTGGTTTGCCCAGTTCAGGAACTGTTTTTATGATATTTTCTCACTGGACAAAACTGCATGATATTCTCGATAAATTGGAATTTTTTTGCTTTTCTCGTTTTAATGAGAACCCATCTCGCGAGAAGTCTTCTCGCGAGATCCTCTGTCATTCAAACGACAAAAAGTCTCGTATGAACGAACCCTGGAATCAATTTTCTATTTGTAGTCCTCTGGTTCATATTGATATATTATTTGGTACTGCTGGGTTGATTCTGAACAGTGTTCGAAAAAGACAAAATTATTTTCATTTTTGAGAAAAATAATTTAAAAATTCAAAAAGATTTTTGTATTTTGTTTGCACCTTATGATTAGGCTCAAATTCTTCTGAATTTAACCCCTTAATTTATAGACTTTTACCATCTCGAATACGTAAAATGAGTGTAATTATCACGTATCCTTAACACTAACTCCTTTTAACAAGTACATCTAGTTTCTTATATTTCTCCTAAGTTTTGCAGGTATTTGAAACATTGAGGAAGAAAGAAACTAGATAAGCAATGAGAAAAGTTAAAGAAGGAAAGTCAAAGGATAATTTCATAAATTCTAACCTTTGTTCGGAGTTTAAGACAATTAGAAAGTTGAAAAGAATTCAATTTCAAGAACTTTGGAAGAAACTACAAGTCAATCCGAGCTCCGGTGATCAAGTTACGAAGATTTGAAGATGAGAAGGAAACAAGGAAAAGACCCCTGGATGAAAAAGGAGGGCGATCCGGACCTTTTATTGGAAAAGGATCCGGGCCGCCTAGGAAAAAATATTTTGCCTCAAAAAGGGGAGTCCGAACCTTTTATTGGAAAAGGATCCGAACCGCCTTAAGCTGAGGAACACTGTCTCGAAATAGGGGGAGGTCCGGACCGCTTACCCGATGGGTCTGGACCGCTTTGTATTTTCTTTTAATTTTTATTCTTTTTCTCATGGTTTTTGTGGGATCAAACTCTTGTAAATTTCGTAGCTATTTATTCTAGTTTGTTACATAATGACAGCAGATCGATTTTTAGGTTAGTTAAGTAGGAGTAGAAGGTTTTTGTAGTAAAAAACCCTAGTTTTCATAAGAAGATTTTACTGTAAGGGTTTGCATTTAATTTATGCAATTCAAGTAACACCTTTCCTTTAATTTTCGATTTCTCATTAGTTTTAATTGTTGGCTTTGAATTTAAAATTCTCTTTTCATTTAGTTTCTTTATATTTGATGTTCTCTTTCTTAAAAACCATGTCTTTTTCTAAGTTAATTATGTCTAGCTAATTATCTAAGGGTTGGGGTGCATGAACCCCCCCACCCGATGTAATTCATCATCATGGAAATAGACTTTTGAATTAAAATATTAGATGAATCGTGTTGCATAACTGTTGCAACCGTCGTAGGATTTTTGATAGGTAACCGGGATGCTTAAGAATGCGACGTGCATATTGGTTAATGCGACACCGCTTTACTCGTCCTTTGCTTACATACTGTACGGGCTACGATCCCTCATATGTGTAATACTTTGGAGTACTAAAGACCGGGTTCGTTTAAAATTCTAATTCCGAATCTAGTATCGTACAAAGTGAATTACTAGGGTGTGGGGGGTCGTAACCCGACCAATTGTTCTCATTTCAGATTTAATTCATAAAACCATTTTTCATTAGCTTTTCGTTTAATTAGTGTAGTTGCATTTGTTCATTCTAGTTTCATTAGTTAATTATTCTCAAATTTGCATCTAGTTGTAATTATCTCATATTCCAAATCACCTTTTCATTCTTTTTAAGTCAAAGCTAGGATTTCTTCAGCTTTTCAACGTCGTTACGACTCCGTTCGTCATGTTTCCCTACTTGAGCGACACGCTTTCACTTGAGCCTACATAGCACGCACACTAGACACATTTCTGGTCGTGTTAAGTTTTTGGCGCTTTTGCCGGGGAATCTAGGTAGACTTAGGTTAGATCGAGTCAATCTAGATCTTTGACCAAAAATCCCAAAAAAAATTATAAAAAAATCATGATCTCTCAAAAGCCTTTAATGCAAAATCCTGAACATACTCAAACTCCGCAAAATACTCCAACCATAATCCACGAAAATCCGATTGTTGAGTATAACTCTGAAAGCCCACACACACCTCGTGTTCCAGAATTTTCGGTTCCATTTCCTACTCCTGAGCACTCTATCGGTAGTTACACCCCGAGTCAACCCTCGAGTCAAACATCTAGGACACCGAGTGAGTATTCTGAGTCATTTGAAGAGAGTGGTGGCACTATATTTGACGCAACGAGTTTCGGCACTGGAGAGAGAAATCTACCCTATCGTCCCATGAAAGACTTACTCTTTCCTGAGCGGACTGTCACCATTGGTTGCATTTTACTTTCGTATAATGTCAGTCAGTTCCACTTTCGCAAAGGGATGATACAGATTCTCCCTACGTTTCACGGCATGGATTCGTAGAAACCAAACCTGCATATCTGCAAGTTCGAAGAGGCGTGCGACACATTTAGTGACTAGGCTTGTACGTAGGATGTCATTCGCCTAAAGCTTTTTACTTTTCCTTAAACGATAAATCCAAGACCTGGCTATGGTCTCTACCCCCGAACTCCGTACTTTCCTGGAGAGATATGCAATCCAATTTTATCTCAAAATTCTACCCAAAACACAAGACTAACTCTGCCAAAACTCAAATTTGAGGTTTCGACAACACGATAATGAGCCTTTTGACAGGTGCTGGGAACGTTTCCAAGAGTTGTTAAGAGCATGCCCCCATCTTCGTTTTGACAAACACCATGAGATCTCTTTCTTCCATAATGGTTTGAGAGTGGCTTCCAAACAACTTGTGCAAACAATGTGTGAAAGACCTTATTGGGATTTAAACTCCAGCGATGCCGAGGCCCATCTTAAGTATGTCACAGAGACTACTCAAGCATGGGACACATCCGATCCTAATATCCAAGCCCGACCTAGACAAACATATATCGCTCCGACTTCATACGTTCTATACCATTTGGATAGTAATACCTTAATAGATCGTCGATTCGATCAGTTTCAGAGATATATGAAAGATTGGTTTGATAGTCGGCTGAGAGATCTCTCTGGATCCATCCGTGTTTCAAAAGAAAAGGTGTGTGCTATCTGTGAGGCGGGCCATTCCACAAAGGCATGCCCAACGATTTCTACCTATAAGGCCATGCACACAGAGCAGGTGGATGCTATAGGAGGATTCAAGAGAAATTTCAACGCCCCATATGGGAATTCGTACAACCCTTCATGGAGAAACCATCCTGGTTTTAACTATGGATAACCACAAGATGTGATGAACCCACATTCACAGGTTGCCCCACCTCCACCATCTCCTCAATACCAATAAGAACACCACCTCCAACTCCATATGTAGCTCCACCTTGGAGTAATCTCGAGGATACCTTAAATCAGTTTATAAATTCTCAAACTGCAACAAATGCTGGATATGATCGCATGTTTGCTGACATGAATGCGAACATCTTCAAGTTACAATCCTTATTGAGTACGCAAGAGAAGGAAAAATTTCTTGCCCAGGGCCAAAGACCTCCCTAAGGTCAACCTAGTGTTAGCTCCACCTCTACAGAACAACAGTAGTAGTGTCAAGTGGTAACCACTCTTCGTAGTGAGAGAGTTATTGATTTATCACCTCCCCCACACGACTCATCAAAAGACAAGGAGAATTCGCCCGGCACGAAAGAGGCCGAAGATATCCCCTTGAATGAGAGTAACAAGGAAGACATTAGTGAGCCTGAGGTAGTTATAAATCCACCCTTCGCTGCGCCATTCCCCCGAAGATTGGTTCCTTCCCACAAAGGGACCATAAGTGATGAAGAGCTAGAGGTGCTCAAAGCCATGAAATTGAACTTACCTTTCCTCGATGCAATAAAGTAAATTTTCTCTTATGCAAAAGTCATTAAAGATTTATTGACTGCCAAGTGGAGGATGAAGGCAAAGAAAAATGAGTTCCTATCACAGAATGTGAGCTACGTTCTTCTTAACGATCTCCCACCTAAATATAAGGATTCCGGTGCACCCACCATTTCCTGCACCATTGGAGATAACAAAATTGAGAGGGCCTTACTCGACTTGGGGGAAAGTGTTAATATCCTCCCCTATTCAATTTATAGGCAGCTTGATCTGGGCGACCTTAAGCCCACAATGATCACTCTTTAATTTCCGGATTGAACCATGAAGATACCGAGGGGGTACAGTTGAGAACATGATAGTCCAAGTGGACACTTTCTACTTCCCGGTAGATTTTGTCATTTGAGACATGGAGCCCTCCTTCGCCTCAAAAAATCATGTTCCCATCATTCTTGGGCGCCCATTCTTAGCTACGGCTAACGCATTAATCAATACTCGAAATGGGAAAATGAAACTCACTTTTGGGAATATGACTTTAGAAACAAACATCTTCAACATAGCCCAACAAGCAGGGGAAGAAGATGATCTTCACGCGGTCTGCTTAATTGATGAGATCGTAGAAGATCACATTGAGGAAAATTACTTTGGAGATGCCTTAGAAGCTTGCCTAGTGTCTAGTCATGAGAGTGAGGGAGCTTACACCGAGTTTGAGAGAGAGATTGAGGAGTTGAGAGGCTTAATCGATGAGAGGCATCAAACGAGGATGCGAGAGATGTTAGTTGGGTTTCTCAATTCGAAGAGTTACCTCCAAGAGAGACACGCATGGTTCCCTCTAGCGACACATTCTCGACTCTCGAATTGAATAAACTACCTTCCAATGTTAAATATGCTTTCCTAGGCGAAAGTGAGACATTTCATGTTATTGTCACCTCTAGCTTAGATGAAGAGAAGGAGGGTAAGCTTTTAAAATTTTTGGGGAAGAACCAAACTGCTTTTGGTTTGTGTATAGATGATTTAAAGGGAATAATCCCTCTGATTTGCAACCATAAGATTCACCTAGAGGAAGATGTTAAGACCTTGAGAGAAATGCAAAAAAAGCTAAACCCCACAATGAAAGATGTGGTGAGGACTGAAATCATAAAGTTATTTGATGCTAGGATTATCTACGCAATCTTGGATAGCAAGTGGGTGAGCCCTATTCAAGTCGTCCCAAAGAATTCGGGTATGACTATGATTGAAAATGCCAAGGGAGAGCTAGTTCCCAACTTACAATCACTGGATGGCGTGTTTGTATTGTTTACCAGAAACTCAATGCGAAAACCAGGAAAGACCATTTCCCCTTGCCATTTATCGATCAAATGCTTGAAAGAGTAATGGGCACCCTTACTATTGCTTCCTAGATGGTTATTCCAGATATAACCAGATTGAGGTATATGTACTTGATCAAGCGAAGATAACCTTCACTTTCCCGTTTGGAACGTTTGCTTACAAACCTATGCCATTCGGTTTGTGTAATGCACCGGTGACCTTTCAAAGGTGCATATTGAGCTTATTTAGTGACATGGTTGAGAGAGGGCTATAAATGTTCATGGACGACTTTAGTGTTTTTGGCACCTCTTTTGATCTATGTCTAGCCAATCTTGAAAAAGTACTGGCCCAATGTGTGGAAAAGAACTTAGTGCTGAATTGGGAGAAATGCCATTTCACGGTAACTTAGGGTATAGTTCTTAGTCACATCGTGCCATCCAAAGGGATCGAGGTTGATCGAGCAAAAAATGATGTCATAGCTGACCTACCCCCACCAAAATCGCTTAAGGACGTGCGCTCTTTCTTAGGCCACGCAAGGTTTTATAAAAGGTTCATTAAGGACTTTAGTGCCATCGCTAGACCCTTAAGCAACCTTATTATGAAGGACACCCCATTCGAGTGGACTAAAGCATGCCAAAGTGCTTTTGAAAAATTAAAAAGCATGCTTGTGTCCGCTCCCATCATGCAAGCTCCGGATTGGTCCTTACCATTCGAGCTTATGTGTGATGCGAGCGATTATGCGATAGGGGCTACTTTGGGCCAAAGGAAAGATAAAAATGCTCATGTCATCTACCACGCTATCTATATTCTTATTGGACCATAACTCAATTACTCCACCACGGAGAAGGAATTGCTAGCGGTAGTTTTTGCTCTTAACAAGTTTCGGTCCTATCTTATCGGTTCCCCCATCACTTGTTTCACCGATCACGTGACTTTAAAATATTTCCTTGCAAAGAAAGACGTAAAGTCGCGCCTCATAAGGTGGATCCTACTCCTATAAGAGTTTAATCTATCCATTAAAGATAAAAAAGGAGTAGAAAATATCGTCGTCGATCATTTATCACGTCTTTCGTCCGACGTACCTTGTGATCCTACACCTATAGACGAGTACTTCCCATATGATCATCTCTTTTCCAGCTATTCTTTGCCCTGGTTTGCGGATATAGTGAACTATCTTGTCACGGGAGCCATCCCTCTCGAGAGGACACCGCTAGATAAGAAGAGGTTTATCAATTGGTCACGTATGTTTTCTATGATGATCCCCTCCTTTTTAAATATTGTGCCGACCAAATCATCTGACGATGCATACCGAATGACGAAATTCCAAAAGTCATCCCATTCTGTCATTCGGAAGCATGTGGAGGCCACTTTTTAGTGAAAAAGACAGCCGTTAAAATTCTCCAAAGCGGTTTGTACTGGCCCATAATGTTTTGGGATGAAAATAATTATTGCAAATCTTACGACAGGTGTCAACGGATGGGGGCGATTACCCGACGAGACATGATGCCATTAACCCCAATTATCATCATTGAGGTTTTCGATTGATGGGGTATTGATTTCATGGGCCCTTTTCCCCTGTCCTTTGGATACCTATACATCCTAGTCGCGGAAGACTATGTTTCTAAGTGGGTGGAAGCTATAGCTACAAAGACTAATGATAATAAAGTGGTGATAAAGTTCTTGTAGGAACACATACTTTCTCGCTTCGGTGCACCTAAAGCGATAATCAGTGATAACGGCACGCACTTTTGTAACACGAAATTTAAGAAACTTGTGAAAAAGTATGGTGTTGTTCACAAGGTTGGAACGACATATCACCCACAAACTAATGGGCACGCCGAGTTGGTGAATCGTGAGATTAAAAACATCCTCGATAAAACCGTCGATCCTAATCGAAAAGATTGGTCCCTTCATTTGAGCAATTCTCTATGGGCCTACCGCACTGCATACAAGAACCCACTCGGAATGTCCCCGTTCCGTTTTGTGTATGGAAAACCTTTCCATCTTCCTGTTGAGTTGGAGCATAAAGTGTACAGGGCCATCAAGAGATTAAATTATGATATGGATAAAGCCGGTAAAGCTCACAAGCTTCAATTGAATGAGTTGGTGGAGATACACAATGATGCGTATGAGAATGCCAATATTTCAAAAGAAAGGATGAAGCTCACACATGACAAGATTAATCGATGAAAAGAGTTTCAACCCGGACAAATGGTACTCCTCTATAACTCTCGGCTTCATCTATTTTTGGGTAAATTACGGTCTCGTTGGACTGGCCCATTCGTTGTTAAGACAATGTTTCCCCACGGAGCTGTGGAATTGGAAGATCCAAAGGTGGGAAATATGTTCAAAGTTAATGGAAAGTGCCTAAATCCCTATCTAGAGGCACGCATAGAGGATGTTGACACCATTTGGTTATCGGACCCCGTCTACGAGGCAGAATGAGCTGAAACTGAGAGGTCGTCGCACCCCCGACGTTTATGGGGTGATTCTTGTGCATAGTAGTCAGGTTTAGCTAACGATAAGGTAGGTAGGTTCCCTATATGGGTGTCGAGTACATTCATGGGTAGGAAGCATACACGTTGAGACCGCTTCGGGATTCAAAAATGAGGGTTGAGCATAATTCAAGGTCATAATTGAGTTGAAAGTACATGAGAATGCATTTAAAGTAAGAGATAGGGTGAGACATAGAGCAAATCTTAGTCTGTCACAAAAAGGCACCTGGTCCGGATCTCCCCTGGGCACCCGGTCTTGACCACTTTAGGAGAATTGAAAAATAAAAATGCGCATGGCTATCCGGATCATCCCTGGGCACCCGGTCCGGATCGCCTTCTGGTTTTCTCCAAATAATTCCCTAGATGTAGCCCTTCTCCCCCAACCCCTTCACTTCCCTCCAAATTGTCCCCCCCCCCCACCATTTCCCTCCCAAAATACACCCCATTTTCCCTCCAAACCCACCTATAAATACAAGCCCTAACCCCTACCATCTCTCCCACACAAATCTTTCTTAAGAATCTTCCCCTCCTTCATCTCTCAAAGTCTTGTCCATCCACCTTCTCAATCCATGGCTGCCCAAGACAGACCCACAAAATACAATTCCATCGCTATTATCGATAATATCCCCGTCGACTCTCGCTCCGACCAAGAAATGCGGTGGTGTAGGGAAAATTTTGGGCAGACGCGAAACTTCCAAGTAGAAAGGGCCATTCTTTGGGACGAACTACCCAATTTTGTCACTAATTTGTTTCGTCCTAAGGGTTACTGCCACTTCTTGAATGATCCCCACAACGCCGTGTGGGCTACGGAGGTTCGGGAATTTTACGGCACCTTCATACACACCGGTGAGTTCGTGGCTGAAGCGCGAATTCGGGGGGCAACACATCCCATTATCTTTGCTGACCATAGCTAAGAAGCTCGCTGAAAAATATGTCTCCAATCCCGCCGCTTTTGTCTACCCCAAAAACTCCCAACCGCTCGAAAAAGATATCCTCATTGAGCATCTCGCGCCCGGGAAAGTCTGGAACAAGGGTGTTTTTTATGTCGGTAAATTAAGTGAAAAAGTGCACCTCACTTTTCAAATTGTGTGCGCAAATATCCTTTCGAATTTCAAAGACTCCGGCATGCGCCCGCAGCAAGCAACACTTGTGTACCACCTATTTGACCAAACCTCATCCATCAACCTAACGCATATCATTTTCGGCGATGTTCACTTTGCGGCGGTGGATGAAAAGGGCGCTACTCCTCTTCCGTATTCCCGGTTCATTACCTCCATTCTCGTTGATCATCTCTTCGGTCATTATGTCGGGACTCTTCGCCTCCTAAAACTTTTTGGGAAGGCCACCCGGACTAAAAGTGATAAACAAAGGGCCATTCAAGAGCCCGAGAAGTTGAAGAATCTGATGAGGTTGAGAGTAGCGAGGAGGAGGAAGCGGTGGCCGACGTAGAAATGGGGGACCAAGAGGTGGGGTCCGATGAGGACGAAGAAGATTATGATTTTGATCTACCCGAGAATGATACGGACGCGCGCCTAACTACATTGGAGGGAAAATTTAAAGGGTTACTCACACAATACAATAGGGATCAAGCGGCCTACTGACGGGATACGAGCATAATGTATAATCTCCAAACTCACATGTACGAACTCAACTTCGGTGGCCCCCCTCCAAGCTTCTTTTATGATCCATATGACCCAAGTGCGCCCAAAAGATCCAATCCCCCACCACAGTGAATCATGTGTTTGGTGTTTGTGTCGGTTGTAATTTTGTTGGTTTGCTTTTATGCTTGTATGCTTCTTCCCTTTTGATGTACCAAAGTCTTTATAAATAAAAATCTGCATTTTCTCCATTTGTTTGATTTATTTTTCGCACTCTTATTTTACCTTATTTAGATTTTAGTCCTTTTGATTGGGGACAATGCAAAAGTCTAAGTTCGGGGGGGGGGGGGGGGGGTGATGATGGCGTATTTCTAAAACTTCACAAATTTTCAAAATGCCAAAAAAAAATTAGAAAACTTCAAAATTTCCAAAAAAAATTGAAAAAATTAGAAAAACCAAAAATATTTTTCTTCAAAATAAATAAAAAAACTTGGAATTCAAATTTTTCAAAAATATTATTAAAATTCGGTTTAAAGTCTCAAATTGTAAAAACATAGTACACAAAGTCGAAATTGACCAAAGATAGAAATTGAGCGAACATAGATGACTTAATGAATAAATGTGGAGATTAACTAACCCGGTGAGATTCGAGCCTATCTTTTTTTTTTTGTGAGATTATAAATCAATCCAAGTTAATTGTTAACTCAAAGTTCTAATTCAGCGTCTAAAAAGTCGTCGCGATCTCGATACCCTTGTTTGATCGGTTAAGGGAATAGTGTGTAATGTTGCCTCGAAAAATGCGCTAAATAGATCTCTAAATTTAATTAATCTCGAGATGCATATGGTAAAACAACTGGCATTTGGATAATTAAGTAGTCCCTCGTTTGTCACCCAAAAATGTTAGCCAGAAAAAGTCATGAAAAATTACCCCTTTTTGCAACCCGTTTTTAGCCGAATAAAAATTTTCCTTTCATTTGAGAACCCGAAAACACCTAATTGGCCCGAAATTGAGAAAGTTGGAAAAGTCAAAATTTAAGTCCGAAAAGTGCAACAAAAAGGGGTAAAAGAATAGAAATGCTCAACAAAAATAGCAAGAAAAGAATAGCGTGAAAAACAGAAAAGAAAAAAAATAGAAAAATCAGAAAAAATGAGCAAAATCCCAGAAAAGCACTAAAGGATATCTTAAGAATAGTTTCCAATTACAAATTTCCCAAACCCATTTTCTTGTACCCATTACACCTTAAAACCCAAAAACGTCCTAACCGAGTCCAAATTGCGAAAGTGGTTACCACGTGGAGAGCTAAAAGACAAAAAGATAATAAAAGAGATTAAAGGTGTGAATTAGAGGCGATGTTCCCGTTTGCCTATAACCGTAATCCGATGATGAGATCCATTTACCATAGAATTTCGTCTTTCTATTTGTGTTCGTGAACTTGGTTCCAATGCATATACTCATTTTATCACGCACACCAAGACAAATAACCACATTTTCGAGAGATTCATTTGTGAGAGAACTCCGTGAGAATTTGAATCAAAATGAATTTTCAGATAAGTAATGTAATGGTCAACTGGTGGAAATTCGCGGTTAAATTTTTGGCTTCGCACACACGCACTATGATTAGAGACTCTTGAACATGAATTGATGATGACTATTTTCTGGAAAAGTTTGAATTATACAATTTTTGATTATTTTGAGTTTTCTTTGAGTCAAATTTTGTGGGTATATTCACTGCAAACCCTCACGAGACACAACTCGTCCTACTAGGGTGACTTAGGGGTTTACAGGCCTGTTGCATACGCTCAATGCAATCGTTTGCCCACGAAAGTGGTAATCTATCCAAGTAAAATGAAATTTTTAAGAGTTGACCCACAATTACATTCTTTTACATTGCTCGGGATGCGCAAAGTTCTAAGTTAGGGGTTTTTTACTTGGCTCAAATTCTTTCGAATTTAGCCCCTTAATTTAGAGACTTTTACCATCTCGAGTACGTAAAATGGGTGTAATTATCACGTTTTCTTGACACTAACTCCTTCTAACAGGTACATCTAGTTTCGTATATTTCTCCTAAGTTTTGCAGGTATATGAAGCATTGAGGAAGAAAGAAACTAGATATGGAATGAGCAAAGTCAAAGAAGGAAAGTCAAAGGGTAATTTCATAAATTTTTAGTCGTCGTCTGGAGTTGAAGCCAATTAGAAAATTGAAGATAACTCAATTTCAAGAACTTTGAAAACGGAAAGTCAATCCGAGCTCCGGTGATCAAGTTACGAAGATTTGAAGATGGGAAGGAAATAAGGAAAAGACCCCTGGATGAAAAAAGAGGGCGATCTGGACCTTTTATTGGAAAAGGATCCGGACCATCTCAAAAGAAAGGCTATGCCCCAAAATAGGGGGAGATCCGGACCTTTTATTGGAAAAGGATTCAGGCTGCCTTGGAAAAAATATTGTCTCAAAAATGAGGGGGGGTCCGGACCTTTTATTGGAAAAGGATTCGAACCGCCTTAAGCTGAGGAACACTGTCTCGAAACAGGGGGAGGTCCGGACCGCCTACCCGATGGTTCCGGACAACTTTATATTTTCTTCAAATTTTTATTCTTTCTCAGAGTTTTTATGGGGTCAAACTTTTGTAAATTTCGTAGATATTTATTCTAGTTTGTTACATAATAACAGGAGTTCGATTTTTAGGTTAGCTAAGTAGGAGTAGAAGGTTTTTGTAGTCAAAACCCTTAGTTTTCATAAGAAGATTTTGCTGTAAGGGTTTTCTTTTAATTTCTGTAATTTAAGTAACACCTTTCCTTTAAATTTCGATTGCTCATTAGTTTTAATCACTGGTTTTGAATTTGAAATTCTCTTTTTAATTAGTTTCTTTAGTTTTGATGTTCTCTTTCTTAAAAACCATGTATTTCTTTAAGTTAATTATGTCTAGATAATTATTTAAGGGTCGGGGTGCATGAACCCCACCCGATGTAATTCATCAGCATGGAAATAGACTTTTGAATTAAAATATTATATGAATCTTGTTGCATAACTGTTGCAACCGTCGTAGGACTTTGATATCGTTTGCCCTAGGTAACCGAGATGCTTAAGAATGCGACGTGCGTATTGGTTAATGTGACACCGCTTTACTCGTCCTTTGCCTACATACTGTGCAGGCTACGATCCCTCATATGTGTAATACTTGGGAGTGCTAATGACCAGGTTCGTTTAAAATTCTAATTCCGAATCTAGTATCGTACGAAGTGAATTACTATGGTGTGGGGGATTGTAACCCAACCTATTGTTCTCATTTCATATTTAATTCGTAAAACCACTTGTCATTAGCTTTTCATTTAATTAGTCTAGTTGCATTTGTTCATTCTAGTTTCATTAGTTAATTATTCTCAAAATTTCATCTAGTTGTAATTGTCTCGTATTCCAAATCATCTTTTCATTCTTTTTAGAGTCAAAGCTAGTATTTCTTCATCTTTCCAACGTTGTTACGACTCCGTTTGTCCTATTTCTCTGAGGATCGATGCCCGACTTATCGGATTATTACTTGAGCGACAGACTTTCACTTGAGCGTACATAGAACGCACACTAGACACATTTGTGGTCCCGTCACCTTATATGAATGAACATTTAGGATGACCAAGTCACAACTTCATTCCATATCCATGTGACTATTTGATAGTGTTTTGAGATGATATCTTGTGTCATTCATGTGCTTTACAACGTTTGGAGTTTTTGAGATGATATAGTGTTGCTACCTACATGTTTGACTCACTTTTTCCTTTATTGCATACATGCACGGATTTATTAGACATTTGTGCTTGTCTATCACATGTTGTTTGAGTGTTTCCATCTCAATTATGTCTATACAGCGAAACAAATGCGATAAAACTTGACATGAAAGTAGTGCATGTCACAACCGTTTGTGAGTTTGTGTGATTTATTTTGAAAAATGAAAAAGGGCTACGAAAGGTACTTATTTTTTCATTTGCCATAAAGCCACCATTTAAAAATGAGCTAAAAAGTGAGTAATTGAAAATTATCCGGGGTCCAATGAGGTTTCAAAGAGACCGAAAAAATTAAAAGGCAATAAAAAGAAAATTATGCCAAAATGGGCCAATAGGTTTTAGGCTCATCACCTCATAAGAAAAATAAAAAGAATTATCTTTTAATGAGGGAGTTTGGATGGAATTTAAAATGGTTTGCACGTTTTTCAAAGTAATGAAAAATCATTACAGAGTTTTGGACGTTATTGGTGTGGAAATCATTTATACTTTGGTTTGTTGATATGATTAAGATGATGTCATCTAAATTCAACAATTCTACACCTAAGGACTATTTTTATTTTCATTTGTTAAAAGTACACTTATGCATCGTGCACACATGTCATGATTGAGTTGATTTTCCTATCGAATTTGTTCACACACATTCATTCCGTTTTCATGATTTTGTTATCTTAGTGTAAATTCACGGTGTGTGATTTTTTATAACATCATTTTTGCATTTTTTGATGAAAAAATTGAAAAAAAATCAAAAATAGTTTGTTTGCCTTACTTATCATAACACCCTAATTTGGATTTATTTGGTTTATTCTTTTTCTTGTCTATTTTGGACAAATAAAAAGGGGGAGAACGAATTATGATTTTATGGAGGAGTTTAAGTATGGGGGAGAAATTGATTGTGCTTACATGTTTTATGATTATATCATTTCAAACTCGATACGTCACGAGGTTTTGCGTTATCTCATGTGTGTAGGTACAATTGAAGATCATTATGTTGCACACCCAGATGTGAAAATCTTGATGTTTTGAAAAGTTGATTGTTGAAGCAAAAGTTTGAAGACTTGACATTTTATCTTTTCACTTTTGATTTTATAGGAGGGTAGATTTGTATCGGTCATTTTTTATATTGACAATTCGGATTTTTTTATATTTTACCGGCATAGACATAGGGGATATTTGTAAGGACATTATCCGTCGAAGAATTGGGAAGCTAACATCTACAAACGACGAATCTGAATTTTAAGAAGACTTCAACATTCAATCCCAACAAGGATAAATTTGGTAAAATTATTTTTAAGTTCAATTTACATTTCACATTAAAAGTGTTGGGATATTTTTTATAAAATTTAAAATGGTTTTTGAAATTTTTATAAAGGGTTTTATAAAATTAGTATTTTTCAAAAACATTTTTTGATCCCTCATCACGTTTTAATTTTGAGGTTTCCAATATTTTCCAAAGTTTGAAAGATTTTTTAAAGGGATCGCTGACAATCGTTCAAACGACGTCGTATCTCGTTCAAATGAGATTTGTTTCGTTCGAACGATGTCGTATCTCGTTCGAATGATGTGTTGTTTATGTTGACACATCACCGCCTTGATTTAGCTATATATTAGGTGTCAACCTACTTGATTTTTGTGTGGAGAAAAACTAGTTTTGACAGTATACATTTTTCTATTGTTCTCCAACCATTTGAGGGTTCAAAACTTTTGTTTTACAATTCACAATCCCAATTGATGTTGTGTGAGTAGTTTTGTGGACCCAAAATATATTTTGCTGGATTTCATGATGATGATCTAACTGTCATTGGAGGTACTAGACCGAAGACTGACTGCGTGTCACTAGGGAGTGATGCGCTGTTCCTGGGTTGAAGATTGGATTGCGGTTCATATAGGTTCGCTGCGTGTGGATTTATTGCTGATGACATCGACCGACGCCTGCAGGTATTCGAGTGTCAAACTACTATATTTCATTGTAATCGCGTAAGTTGCGATTTACAATTATAGTGAAATATAAAAAGGTTTTGCCCTGAGGGGATTTTTCCTGAACTTTGTGGCGCATACTTTATTTATGATGGGTTGACACTTGCACGCATGTAGATATTTGTGTTTAAGGGATGAATTGATTTGATTCATAAATTGACACTAATTAAATAAGTTTGTGATTGGAAATTGCGCATTTAATCAAATCAGTATCGCACACGGCTTTAGAGTATTTACACCTATGTTAGTCTCTGGTGCTCCACCTTTAATAACTGGAAGGTGGCACACTTAGACTTAAAAATTTGCAACATCCTTCATTATTCCAGTCCACTAATATGATCTACATATATCCTAGTACATTTCCCCTTCCAGATGTACCATGAATTGTGAATTGTGTGCCTCGACTAAAACTTCACTCATCAACCCGGGATTCTCTAGCACTACCAACTGTCCCTAACATCTCAATTCACCATCTTAATTAATTGATAAGGAAGAAAATCCGTTTGACACCGACTGTTGTACCTTATCCTCACAGAAGTTATGTAAAGCCCGCGTCTGTATCACCCTCCTCACTATGGCTGGCATAACTCTCATTACTCCTAAAAATGCCTCAGACAAATCTAAGTCCTGAGTGGAACTACATTATGCTACCCAAATGTCCGATAAATCTTCCTCATGCTCGGCCTATAATGTTGCCAGTGTAACATTCGGTCTCCAACTCAATTCATAATCAACCATATTCTCCTTTCCTGGATGGTACTAGATCGAAAAATGGTAGTCCTTGACAAATTTGAGCCATTTCCCCTGTATCATATGCAACTCTCTCCGAGTAAACAAAACTGAAAACTCCTATGATCGAAATATAAAATGAACCTCGCACCCAACAGATAGTGTCTCCAAATACGAGGGAGAAATACTACTGCATCCACCTCCAAATCAAGAGTGGGATAGTTACCCTCATGAGCCTTAAGGTTTCAGGATGTAAATGTTATAGGCCTCTCCTCTTGCATCAACACACCTCCTAGCCCCTGAAGAGATGCATCCGTAAACACCAAATACTTCATGTCGAGGTGTGTAATGCAAGCATAAGTGAGGTAGTGAGCTTCTCCTTGATATCTTCAAGACAAATTTAGCAGTCTATACTAATAATTAATAGTACTCCATTATTGGCGAGGTGAGTCAATGGTCTATCAATCTTCGAGAACCCCCGAATGAACCTCATGAAGTACCCCGCCAAACTTAAGAAACTCCTAACCTCCATAAGCGTTGTGGGTTATACCCACTCTACTAGTGTACCACTATAGATACCTTGATATGATCCACCAAAATCCTAATTGCGGATACAATATGGTCTAAAAATTATATCTCTTGCAATCAAAACCCACACCAAGAGAAATTTGCATACAACTTATGTTCCCGTAGAGTTTGTAAAACTAATCGTAAATTTTTTGCATGATCCTCCTTCAATCATGAATATATCCAGATGTCGTCAATAAACACAATGATTAAATGGTCCAGAAATAGATGAAATACTTTGTTCATCATATCCATAAACATTGTTGATGCATTATTGAACCCAAATGACATGACCATAACTCATATGATCCATATTGCTCAACAAAAGCCATCTTCAGGACATCCTCCTCTCTGATATGTAACTGATGATAACCCTAGCGCAAGTCAATCTTAAATAAAAGGATTCACTCCTCAGATGGTTAAACATATCATCCATACGTGACAACGGATACTTGCTCCATATTGTGACCTTGTTCAAATCCATATAATCCACACATAATATGAGTAAGCTATCATCTTCTTCACAAATAAGACTGGGGCTCCCTACAAAGACGTACTCCTCCGTATTAATCCTTGGATCAATAATTTCTAAATCTAATCTCGTAAGTCCTTCATCTCTAAAGCAGCCATTCAATATGATGCCCTTGTAATGGGCCTGGTTACTGGCGCTAAATCTATATAAAAGTCTATCTCTATAGTTGGCGCTAACCCATGTACCTCATCAAATACATTCATAAACTCCTGTAAAATTGGTATCAAGTCTAATGATATGGATACCTATTCAGATGAATCCACATAATATAAATGAGTACTAGACTCCCCTTGAGTCTAGGCATCGCAACTAAGAACATTTCCTGCGTGGGAATAACAAACATGACCGCCTTTCTAATACAATTTATTTGCGAGTGATATTGAGCTAACCAATCCATACCTAATATAATGTCGTACTTAGCCATATATAAAAGTTGTAAGTCGACAGAGAAATATAATCGATCGATGTCAACTGCCACTCCTCTACAAACATAACGTGAGGTAGCACCCTTAACTATTGGAATATCCATATACCAAGACACATCCTTGGCTATATTTACCAACCCTAATGTAGATGCAAATGTATAACTAGCAAATGAGTACAACGAGCCCGTATAAAACAAAAATCATGCATAACTACCATAAATGTAAAATATACCCTCAATTGCATGTAGCTGTGCTGGATGATTCCCCTGATGAACATTGTGCACACGTCTATAATGAAACTATATATGTCCTTGTGTCTATAAAAAAAAGTTGGCGCTAGTGGCAAGGCATGATACTGTAGTGGGTATAGAAGAGCTTGTTGTCCCTGCATCTGGTGGCCCTAACCAGATTGGTTACCCTTAGGGAAACTACAAAAATAATATACCCACCCCCATAAGTATAACATTTCCCCTAAGGGGACGATCCAGGCAATCACCTTACTGCCTCTTCCTCTAGGACATGTCTTGATATCTCTGGCCTTGTCCCCTACAACCCTACTAGTCGTAGTGTCCCTGGCTGCCCTAACGATGATAATCATCTCATCCTCTAAATCTCTTCGGGGTTTATTCCCCCCCCCCCCAAATATTCCCCATTTATAACTATGAGACCCCTTGCCCTCTAGATGACTCACCTGACTCAACTACTTTTGGCCCTTGATCATTCCACGCGTTCTTCTTCCTTGGTTCTTGACACACCCTAACCCAGTTACTTATAATTGAGTTTGAAAGTCAAAGTGAGTCAAACCATAATTTCCTTAACCAAACAATAAACACAAGTATCCTTTTTCAGTATGAGCATGAAGCCATAACACTAAAAACTTTTCAAAATTTTAAAGTAATTGTGCTTATTCAAACTTGCTCAAATGATAAGTAGGATTAAATTACCCCTTTTTAATCTGACCAAAATCATGGTTTTTACGCATCCCTTACTAACCCCACCCGACCTCCTAGATTTGGCAGTGACATTTCATTACCTGAAAAAAAAACATAACATAGGAATCGTGAGCAAAATAGCTCAGTGAATGCATTACTACTACACTAGTGCATAAAATTAAATGCAATAAGTCGTATCTATGTAACAATATAAAACATCTCAACATCTCTTGGTTGTTAATAAGCCATAAAATCTCTTGGCTGTTAATAAGCTATAACATCTCTTGGATGCTGATAAGCCATAACATCTCTTGGCTCTTAATAAGTCATGGCATCTCTTGGCTATTAATAAGACATAACATCTCTTGGCTGTTAATAAGACATAACATCTCTTGGCTGTAAATAAGCCATAACATCTCTTGGCTATTAATAAGCCATAACATCTCTTGGCTATTAATAATACATGACATCTCTTGGCTATTAATAAGCCATAACATCTCTTGGCTGTTAATAAGCCATAACATCTCTTATGATACATGCATATCATATCCATAATCAACTCAATAAGTACAACATATCCTAACCATAATCAAATCAATAAGTACAACATATCATATCCATATTCAACTTGGTAAGTACGAAATCTCATATTTGTAATCAGCTCGGTAAGTACAACATATAATATCCATAATCATCTCAACAAGTACAACATATCATATTTATAATCAACTCGGTAAGTACAACATATAATATCCACAATCATCTCAATAAGTACAACATCTCATATTTATCCTCAAATCAACAAGTACAACATATAATATCCATAATCATCTCAATAAGTACCACATCTCATATTTATAATCAACTCAGTAGGTACAACATATAATATCTATAATCATCTCGATAAGTACCACATTTCATATTTCTAATCAACTCAGCAAGTACAACATATGACATCCATAATCATCTCAATAAGTACAACCTCTCATATTTATACTCAACTCGACAGGTACAACATATAATATCCATAATCATCTCAATAAGTACCACATCTCATATTTATAATCAACTCGGTAAGTACAACATATAATATCCATATTCATCTCAATAAGTACAACATATCATATTTATAATCAACTCGGTAAGTACAACATATAACTCCATAATCATCTCAATAAGTACCACATCTCGTATTTATAATCAACTCGGCAAGTACAACATATAATATCCATAATCATCTCAATAAGTACCACATCTCATAATTATAATCAACTCGGTAAGTACAACATATAATATCCATAATCATCTCGATAAGTACCACATCTCATATTTATAATCAACTCAGAAAGTACAATATATGACATCCATAATCATCTCAATAAGTAAAACTTCTCATAATTATAGTCAACTCGGCAAGTACAACATATAATATCCATAATCATGTATACATACATTTTACTAGTGAGTACACTCACCTTGTCCACTTCATGTGTTTTTCCCTTGCCTTTGTCTGGCATTGGTTCAACCAGTTCTTCTTCCCTTACCCATATTCATTCTTACAATATTAGTATCATCATAATGATGTTAACAATCCAAAGAAAACATAAACTTAACCCAATTTATAAGCATCATATAACCCCATTCCAATCATATATCGTAAATTAAGTCCAATCTAACTTCATGGTAAGATATTTACCATACCCAAATCATAGGCCAAATATATTTTAATTTCTTCTTATTAGTTTCATCCTTAACATATTGGGTTCCAAATCCAAAAGATGACATATCATTTCAAGTTTCCTAGAGCAAGATATGCCCATTTCCTTGCTACATAGCATATCTGCCCTATAGGCTCCTCTATCGTTTAGTGAACTTCCAGGAATTTTCATAATTTTTCTGTATCATAACTTTCTATGATATTTCACCCAAAATCAATAAACATATTTAAAAATAAAAATTTAAAGTTTCATAATTTTTGAGCTTCATTTGCTATGTCAAGAAAAATATTGAACACATGGTGTACATACTTACACTTTTGGGGCAGATTTTCTACTTGAACTTCAAACTATCACCAAAGATTCATTTCTTGGTATTTTCACATAGTATTCGGATATGTTATATATATATGATTCTATTTTCATCTCCAACTATAATTATTCAATTCCAATAAATTTACAAAAAGTTATGGAAGTTTGAATACACAAGGTTTCCAAACGAAGCAATATACATGATTTACACGTTCAACTTTGCTTAAACTTGCATCTATCCATAAATATACACCAAGGCATGAAATTTCAATAAACAATCAATGATTTATATCATTTAAATCAATAATACCAAAATAATGACAAGATTTATGCGTAGAAATACCTTAGGGACTTTTTCGTAATTTCCTACGAATTTTTCTAAATTTTTCTCCTCACTTTCTACTTCCCGAGCTTCCCGATTCTCTCTCCTCAAGCCAAAATCTCTCATGACTGATTTTGGCTGAAGGAGGAGGTCATTTTAAGGTTTTAAAGTCGTCATAAGTCACCTCCCCTTGGTTAAATCTAAATATGACATGTGTCGCCATATAAGACAAAATATCCTTTAAAGCTAAATGACTACTTTACCCCCTATTCGTAATTTTAGTATAACTCCTTCCTCGGACCTTTGTTTTACACACCGTTTGTTGTGTCACAAACTTAACTCATATATCTACAACTATTTAGTTTTCACCTTAAGTCAATTGTCATATTATAGTGGCCAAAACTAGTCCCGAATCTGAACATTCCTACCGAAGACTTCACAAATTTGTGTTTGTGACTAATTCAATATTTCATAAGTTATGAAGGTAGGATTAGACTAAACACAATAACTTAACATTATATATTCTAATAATACATTATCCCCATCCCATACGGTAAGCATGATTTAAACATGGTTTATCATAATCATATATGGGTCGTCACAGTTCTCTCTCTCTCTCTCTCTCTCTCTCTCTCTCTATGTATATATATATATATATATATATATATATATATATATATATATATATCAGAAACTCATCGAACTTCTAACAATGTCATAATGTGTTATCCACTATCGATATGTATGTGGTGTATGTTGGAGTCGAGTAAATTCTTTCTTATATTTCATAACTTTGCAGTCCTCCTGATTTATTCGATCAAACTTTCCCCTCAAAGCTTCATGTTATGATAGAGGGAAATATTTCCCCTTAAACTTCTCCTATAACTGCTAAATAGTCATATGTGCTCGATCGTCCGTGGTGCTAACGGACTCCCACCACTGTAGGGTATCCCCTATAAATCTGAAACTTGCTAGCATCTAGTAAGTGTAGATGTCACTCGATGTCATGCCTCCACTGTAGCGTAATAATAGGGTTTGTAGATCCCGAGAACTCTGGTGGGTGCCTTTACTCAAATTTGGTATTAGCAGTACGCTGGACAGTCTTAGATGTGACCACGGGTGGTGGCGATAGTGGTGTTGTTGTTGCATGGCTACAATAGTCGCAGTAAATGCTTATGCGATAATAGCGGCCGAAACTATCTAAGCAATAATATGTGCATGTCCCTGCTACGGTGGTGGAGGTGGATGCTACTGGAGTGTCGCTTATTCTAACTCAACGCTAGCAGCTGGCCTTTATACAGGAAAATATAAATCTGACGCGCTAGATTGATGAATATGAGTAAAGTAATGAGCACGCAGGCTCGATGCCTATATCATATCTGAGCAATAAACAAAAGTAAAATAAGACTGGATCATGGGTGATGCTGCACCTAGGGCTTATGTCCAGAAAAGATAATTATTTAACAACGTTAAAAGAAAGTATAAGAAGATAATGGAGTTTGGGGATATAATATAATTACACACCTTCGTCCTGTGTTTTAGTTTATTTTAAGTTATCACAACCCAATGACCTAAATATGTCATGCGTCTACTCCCAAATCCAATCGAACCACATAATTACATAGTATTCATCTCAACTGAAAACAGGTAAAGGTTCTATTATTACAGATTATATACATCTTAAGTATATGAATACCTCATGGGAAAAAAAATAATCTCTAAGTATATATCTGCATTCGTATGGTCCATAACACGTACATTATAAATGGGCTTCTCGCAAGCCTTCACATAACAAAGGCCTATTCCTACCTCATTTAGGGACCGTTCGCGCATACTAGCCATAGTTATGGACTGTCCCACAACTAGGGGTGGCATGAACCCGAATAGACCGAATGGATCGAAAAAACCAAACCGAACTGAACACGCTTTTACGGTTTTTTTTAATTCGGTCTTAATTCGGTCTAAAAATATACAGGACCACAAAATTCGGGTCGATCTCGTTTTGGATTGTAAAAGTTGATTTTGGATCGGACCGGTTTCATTAAATATATATTTATATTTTTAATTTCCTAACTAACACATGCACACACACAGCTAGTAAACCTACACACTCACGACTTTTGAACCCAGACCAATCCCTCCCAAGTTCCCAACAAAACATAACCCTAAGTTCAATTCTTATTTTCTTCTCTCTCTCTCTCCGAAGTCGACGGCCACTGGAGGACTTCCCTATAACAGGGCCCCTGTTATTTCTACGAACATAACTGTTATTTCTCTCTCTCTGATCAAGGTACAAACTCTATCATAGCCAAACGATTTGCTTTATATTTGAGATATCATCCTATTTTTTTTTAAATCCATCTATACGATTTGTTGGATCTGCTGGATCTATTATATATTTGTGATATTGTGTGTGATATGGTTTTTGATGCTCTGTTAGTTCATGGATATGTTAGTTCAATATTAGTTAAACATTTCAATATCTGTTACTTCAAAATTAGTTCAACATTTGTTTAACATTTGTTCAACATATGTTATTTGTTCAACATCTGTTATTTGTTGTTTGTTTCAGAAATATTTTTTACTTGTTATTTATTTCAGAAATATTTCAACATTTGCTATTTGCTATTTGTTTCATAAACATTTGTTATTTGTTTGGGGTGTTTTTGGATAAACCCAGTAAACTTGTAAACAGCCCCACCAAATCAATTTTAATATTTTAAGTTACAAAAAGTCATGAAATTACTACGCTATCCCTTGTAGAAGCCCCACAGTGGTAAAGACTCGGTACGCACATAAGTGCCTAAGAGTATCTACATCAGCAACACTTTTTTTATTATGGAGAAACATTATTTGATTAAACATCTCTTGACTTGCTAAACTTAACTACTCAAATCTCCACAATGGTTACTCCATTTCGCGGGTTCTCAAACTTCTAGATATAATTTCAATCCTTCTGGAAATGAAAATGGAAGACATGAAGAGGAATGATTAACATATATATGTTAATAGGGTATTGAAAAGTATCAAAAACATATTCCAGCAAAAAAAAAAGACGCCAGTGATACATTATTTATCAAATTGCAATGGGTATTGGAAATGCTGGATTTTTATTTCTATTCAACAAACCCCCTCTCTTGGGTGTTATAAATGGGTTTAAGCCCATTATTGTGGGCTTAATAAAAACGAGGGTTGTAAACAAAAAATGTGGGTTTACCCAGAAACACCCTTTGTTTGTAATTATTGAAATGTTGGGCAAATGCAATTTTTAATAAAAAATGCAGTTTTACAAAAAAAATAATATTGTTTTTAATTAAAAACAGTGATGTTTTTAATAATAAAAAAATGTACTATTTTTTATGGGTTTGGACCGAATAGGACCGAGACCGAACACGGACCTCTTGAAAATCGAATAGGACCAAAATCGATTATTCCGGTCCTGTCTCGGTCCATAATTTTTTAGGACCGATTAATACGGTTTGGTCCCAAATATACCCCAAAATCGGATCGGACCGTATCACGAACACCCCTACCCACAACCATAACTATCAAAGTATATGCTAAGGATAGTCACTATGCCTTCACACCAGTCATATAGCCCTATACCCAAAAGTTATATAAAAGGATTAATCCGTATACATCTACGTAAGATACAACGAGAATTTCAACACATAGTATTCGGGGTAAAATGAATAACGTAAAATTTGTATTTCGCATTACGGTACCAACGTGGTTGTCGTCTTTTATGCCCCATAGGGATATCCTCTCTAGTACATTTCCCACGAGTACTCACACCCGATATATTGCACATAATACACAAGATAAATCATCCACATTTCAAGAAGGATATCAGTCTTACATCCATATAATAACTTACTTATTATTTATCTAATCAATTTCGCATATATGACTACAGGTATTAGATCAATAGCTTAATATGTCTAAGTCTCCTATTTCCATCCAACTTTCATATTTGACCAATTATGAAAAATTCCAAATTTTTCCTTTGTCGTGCGCACGACACTAAAACCTAACCATTCGCACAACCCATGTGCACGACCCATGCGCATGGACCACAATGTGACTGTTCACACAACTAAAATATAAAACTCTCCAAAATTTCAACTTTCTTCAACATATAGCCCCTATTATGACCCTTGTGTCCATAACTACCATTAATGGTTTTCCTTAAGGTTTTAGCACATCTCATATACTCTAAATTATCATGAAAACTTCACAAAACTAAATTATATACTATCATTACAAGTTTAGTAGATTTAGATGTATATTCTAGAATTTAAGAATTAGAACCCTAGATTTGAAATTCAGCCCTAAATCTCAAATTTCCAATCCTTTCATGAAATAACTAAGGGGATTTTTCACAATTCTTTAAGTATAACAAAATTATGACTTCAATGTGTTAAATATAACCCAAAATTACGATAAATTATAACAATTTCAATTTATGAATATAAATCTAATTTTAGTAATTAATTAAATACAAAGTTTGTTTTTTAACTATCTAAATCAAATGTTTTTAAATTTAGATTTAGAATCCAATGAACAACTATATTATAACACAAAAAAAAATCATATTAATATACTAAGAAAACTTGCTTTGATTGGAGAGATGAAGTCCAAATCCAATTGCTCCCAATTATCTTATTCTCCAGGTTGCTTTATCTCTCTAGCCTTAAGATTTTTTCCTGAGCCTTTTAGAGTTATTTAGACTAACCCTAATCCCCCTTTTATTATGTTAACCACAAAATTAGGGTTGGACCCCATATAAGCCTTAACCTTCTAAGTCCAAAATTACATCTAATTAGTCTAGAACCCAACCCAAGTTATATACTAACTCATAGTGCTTAAAACCTAATATTTTAAGTCCTAATCTAACATTTCATATGTCCTAATGTCAGTCCAATGTATTCAGTCAACCTCTCAATAATTTAATCGATTCGAGCCTAAGATTTTAAATTAAATTAATTATTTGTTACATAATTTTTAATTCATTACCGTTTTTATGTCGAATTTAATTTCACATACTATACACCCATAACACGTATAAAACATGAAATATAATTACTGAAATCACGCATCACTACAGACAAATAAAGTATTTTATTCAGTTTATTGACAAACTTGTAGATTGGTCCGATTATATTGTCAAATGTAAAAATAGTAGATTAAGTCACAAACAAGCCAAATTCAATTTAAACCAAATTTTATCTCGATTATTTAGGTGAACCTAAACATGCAAGATAATGAATCTAAATTGAATCAAATAAACCACAACATGAGATATTAGGAAAAATCCATTTTAAAAAAAAAAACTTTCCAGCATTATTACAACTAAGGTAGAACAGATGACACTGATAGACTTAGACTCCAGTAAGTATCGCAATTATGACTCCTTCCTTATTGATAAAAAAAGTGGTGTAGATCCAACAGTGCTCCATGACAAGCTCCACTTATCTCGGTGTCCACCGATCAACCTCATGAAACTCCTTTCCTATCTTCAGCAGTGAAGAATCAACTCTATAGGGATATGAACATGTGATGTATTCTTCAATATTTGATAAAGTGATCACAAAAAATCCGAGGGGTTTAGATTTGAGAGTGTTTGATCACAAAAAGATATGTAAAAGGCTTACAAATAAGTGAAAGTTCGTATATCTATAATTAGGAAGAAAAATCTCTAATAAACATACTTGAAAAGATTACGTTTGAAATCAAATAAAAAATAATTTTCCCCCGGCTTGTTCAAACGAAGTACCTGATCGCGTTCGAACCACTTCTAACGAATTATCCAACATGTAAATAAAAGACGCCAAAAGTTGCCAAAATCCATCTCGTTCGAAGTTTTTCTAATGATATACATGCACTCGTTCCAACAACATCCAAATGTCGTTCTAACAACTTCACGACTTTTTTAAAAAATATTTTTTTTCAAACAACTTTTAAAATATCCCTGAATATAATGATTACATGAAATCAACCTCATATACATTCTTCATATCTTGTAGTGACGAAATTAAATATTTGATCTTTGATTGTCGCAATAGGTCACTAACTTCCCCTCACTTAAAGTCTCGAGAATGCACATAATGGTGAAGTGGGGTGTAACTGAATATTCCAAAATAAAACGTAATGAGTAATCATAAAACTTGTTCTTACAAATATCCCCATTTATCTATTCCTGTACAAAACACAAAATAAAAAAAATAACCCCTAAGACAAGTTCAACTAATGTCCCTCCCAAACCTGAAAAGGAAAAGAAACTTGTGGCTTTGTCTCTACTGAAGATCTTTATTGCGTAGTCCATGATATCATCAATGAGGAAAAATACCTACACACATGAAGCGAAGAAATAATATCGTGACGTAGGGAGTTAAGAAAATAACCCTCCCTTAATATTTTCTCCCCCTTTTTATTCGTAATAGACAAAGGGTTAGTATCTAATCTTTAAAATATAACATCACGAGTATACAAATTTGAAATAACATCATAATGTATAAACAAGTAAGCATATGCGATGAAACTTCAACAAACCAACCAATTATTTTTAAAAATGTTTGAAACTTTGGAGTATAAACATATACATATAAATATAAACATGCATTTCATGGAATAACATGAAAACATCTTAATCATGAAATAGAATGAAGAGGTGTGGACTTAATACACGGAAAAGTCAAGATAGGCATAAGTAGCAATAGTGCACGATGTCAAAGAGACATTCCAAAAGAAAGAGCTCAATTCAACCTTTGGTGTAAAATTATTTACTAGAAACTCAACTTACTCTGTAATGCTAGCAAGGTCATTATGGCGGTGTGTGGGAGACTGTACGTGAGAGACTCTTCCTAGCTTGTATTAAAACTCCCTAAGATGAGATCTTTATGTAAAATAGATACAAACATAGATTGATTTGGGCTGACCTTGGTTAAAATGCTTAGGACGAGTTTTCTTTGGTGGATTAAGTCGAGGCCTATAAGGATCTAACACAAACTTGGCAACTAGTTCGAGTGCGGTATTGGAAGTAGATGATGTACCCTCGCAACCTATGCATTGCCTCTCTCTAAAACCTAAAGAGATACATATGAACATCTTTATAACCTTCTTACATGTTCCCTCTAAAATGACTTTGACCTCTCGAGCACGTTCAAGATCTTTCTCGAGTTGAGAAGTATAGGTTTCAAGTTTCTCATGAGTCTCAATGATGCTTGAAGATCTCTCGTAAGACTAGCCACTTTGTTGGTTAAAATGGTCTTTTCCCTACTCACCACAACAAGTTGCTCACTCAAAGAGATTCTCAATATATCTAGTTGACTCACTGATGCCTCACTCTCTCTCGAAGCTTTCAGCTCCTTCTCTAAAGCTAACACCCTAAGAGTCAAATTTTGATTTTGCTCTTTAGTTTTTAATGACTCGGTGTAAAGTTCAGAGTGTGAAAATTAGAGACCACGTTCTCCCTCATTCAAATCATCACCCTCACACGCCCTGAATGATTAGACTCATTATCGAGACTATCACTTTTATATTTGTCCTCATCAATGTGGGACGTACTTTTAGTGCTAATATGACTAGCCATGATCACGTAGAAGTTGCGTTCATGCGGTGATTCATTCCCAAAATCCACCGACTCAACATCACTATCACTTAGAGTGGCATTATAGGCGGTTTTCTCTTTGCCCTCTCTCTTAAGCCTAATGGGACACGTATGGGCTTTGTGACCTTTCTCCTCACACTCATAACATCTCTCTGATTCAACCTTCTTATGATACTCACCTCTAGCTTTCTTTTAATCATTCAAAAAAAATCTTACCCTCTTTGTAATTTTTTTTCTCAAAATTTTTATTTTCCAATACAGATGGATTTTGATTTTTAAATCTGAGAATTTTTTTTGAATTTTTTAGCAAACATGGCAGATTATCTTGATCATTTTTAAATTCAGTGTCAAAAACCTCATTTTCTAGATTTAGCTTTTAAAGTTATTCCTCTTTCCCTTTTTCTTTTAAAAATCGGGGAAATGTCTAATTCGTAAGATTATAGATCAACTGCGAGTTCTTCTAACCTAATTATGTTTAGAATTCCCAAAGAGTTAAGTACGGTGACTTTTATAATAAAACGATACGGGAGAGATCTCAAAATTTTCTTACCAACTCTCATTTACACAATTCACTGACCCAAATTAAAGCAGGAATTCACAATATCAGATATACGAGCATAAAATTCATCAAAAGTGTCAGATTCAGGCATGCATGTAGTCTCAAATTGTGTGGTGAGGTTTTGAAGCTTAGAAGCTTTAATAACACTGGTACCCTTCGTGACACCCCGCCAAATTAAATACTTGGTTATTAGGCCTTTATTAAATTTAAAATAGGATTTACATTTGGTTCATTCTTAGCATCACTGTTGAAAACATTTTACTAACCACCTAGTATTCAAAAAGTCGGTGCCAAATTTTATCTTTTTATTTCAACAACAACAATGTGCGAAGCATAATTATAATAATCAACATTCATGCAATACTTAAATAATACGAAAAATCACCTAATAATTAACTGAAATAAAATAATATCGAATAAACCATCTGATGATGCTAAGATTTAGCACCATCGAATAAGTGATAGTGAGCTCAAAGAGTGGTAACCATGACAGTCATAGAGATGTAAGTATATAAGTGTGTACAAGGAGATGAGTATAAGAGGAAATAAGACAATGATGTATAGTGGTTCAGCCAGTTTGGCCTACATCCACTGTGAGTGTGTGATCCACTAAGTATGGGCACTAATGGCCTTGGATACAATGCACATAAGCTACTTTCTCTCTCTAATGTGTGTGTACAAGCAGAGTTTTAGCTAGGGTTACAATAAATTGATCGATCCCCCTTGTAGGGTTGTAGGTGACAAGTATATATAGGTCTTGGGGGGTGTAGTGTACCCCCCCCCCCCAAGTATGCATAGTGCATGTGAATGGTGATCTAGCCAATCCCCTGTTGACACCTGTAGATGCCAAATGATGACATAATATTCCCTCACGTGAGGGTGTGATTTTGTTATAACGGTCTCCCATGTGCCATGTGAGCCTCACGCTACTGTTCCACGCGTCTCCCAAACCATGCGCTGTGATGATATAACCCTCGGCCCTTGAATATGAGGCCGAGGGCAAAGTTCCTTCCGGTAATGAGTCTGGCCTAATTTGGGCCTCGTACTGTCGTACCCTCGGGGGGTCGTCCGGAGCCTGATGAAGGGTCGGCCCCTGAAGGGGTCATCTGGAGCCTGATGAAGGGTCGGCCCCCGGAAGGGTCGTCTGGAGCCTGATGAAGGGTCGGCCCCCGGAGGGGTCATCTGGAGCCTGATGAAGGGTTGGCCTCTGAGGGGTTGTCAGGGCCTGATGAGGCGCAGGGCGCCCTCGGGCATGGCCGAGGGTATATACGGGTATATCAATCACACCCTAGCCCTTATCCATAGATGATGTTGAGATGGCTGAGGGATAATGTTGGTCTGTTTAATGAGTGACACCTGTCAAGCTAATGTGACAGCTGTCAAATTTTTATCCAATGTCGTTCCCATTTTCAAGGCATGGCGGCTGCATGCTGCTTGGGGCTTTATGCCCTAATGATGTCCTCCTCGTGGGCTGTGCCTTGGCTTGGGTAATGGGCCCACTCATTACTAAGGTATATAAGTAATTTTTGAAACCATTCATTCTCTTCTTCTTCGCGCCCAAGCTCTCTCTCTCTCTCTCTCTCGCTTCCAGCCTTCCTGCCATTTCTGTAGTTTTTGAACCTTCAAGCTTAGCAACTTCGCTATTCCTCTTCAGGTAACACCTCGACCCTAGTGTCCTACTTATCTTCATTTCTGTTTGTTTTCTTATTTTAAGCTCATAGGGATATATTTCCTTAGGCTATTCCATAGCTTTTCCGGTGTAACCTCCGGTAAGCTGTTCTTGAATTGTTCTTGACAGAAAACCCTTCAATTCTTAGGTTTTGATAGAAAAGTCCACCCTGGTCAATGGTGAGATTTGTTTGTAGTTATGTTAGGTTACCCAAATTCTTCTAAGTGTAGGGTCTCCCCCTTAATGCTTAGGAGGCTTTATAATCTAGCCGAGGAGTTCCCATCCTTGCGAGAAAAGCTTTTCATAAAGATCAGACGAATAGAGGAAGAGGAGGAGAGAAGACGAGGGGCCGACCCTAATTGGGTACGACCTATTTTTCCCATCCCTCTTGCAACATTAAAGCCATTTGAGCCATCTGAGTCTTGTGGGTCGTCCTATCGTCCTGCCAAGAGTTATTTAGGAAAGATGGATGAGAGAGCGTCGTCGCCCACTGGCACTGGGCCTTCTGGGAGAGGAGAGTCGTCTGACCTAAGCCCAGGCCGATAGGCCGAGGGTATGGTTACTTCTGAGGTTATCCCTATCACAACCCTATCTCCACATGCCTTCCAGATGGCTTTTCCCCAGAGGTCTCTGGTAAGTGGTGAGGCCGAGGGAGAGGGGACAGAGGACGAGGGTGAAGACTCAGATGATGACCAGGTTGACACCTCCCATGCCTCGTCCTATGTCTCCTCATTTAGGGCTCGTGACCTCTTGCTGTGGAGGCATGCCTATGGAGTGTCCCAAAATATAACTATGAGGGTTCCCTCTGAGTCTGAGAGGGTCTTCGAGGGTGAAGAGGGAGAGGTTGCAGTATACGAATAGATGTTCAAGGTAGGTGTCAGATTCCCTCTGAATCCTGCTGTCGTAGATATCCTGTCAGCCCTCGTGTTACCCCCTCTCAGCTTCCTCCCAACTCCTGGAGGATGATCCTTGGCTACATCTCCTTGTGGAAGAATGCTTTCACTGATGATCCATCGGCCAACGTATTTTTGGCATGTTACAATATCACCTCCTCGTCCAAACAGCCTAGGTACTACCACCTGGGGGCGAGGAGGTCTAACAAAAAACTTCTCCACGTGGCACAGACCTCCAACCACGATTGGAAGAAGAGATTTTTCTTCTTTTCTGGGGAGTGGGAACTTTCCGCAGATTCTCAACATTTGGACGATAGTCCGAGGGTTCCAAGAAGATGGTCAAACCCCTCGATAAAGGCTAGGTCCGATCCCAGACTTAGTCTGGATGAGAAAGATATAGTTGAGTATCTGAGGGAACGACGGAGAGGGGGTGAGATTGCAAAATTTAAAGATCTGATGAACCCCAAGTTCCTCAAAGAAGCTGGTCTGAGGGTTGGCCCCCTGACAGAGCTATGTGAGTTACATTAATTTTTGCTCATTCTTTACTTTTTTCAAGTGTTTCATCTTTGTCTCTGCATCTTTCTAATGTATCGTCCTCCTGCCAGGTATATCAGATCAACTTTGGGAAATGACTTCTCTGAGCTTATTGTCTGGTTTAGGCAAGAAGAAGGGCAAGGAGCCTCAGCAGGCTCCGAGGAAGACAAAGACCGTGGGGCCGACACTTGTTGATCCGACAGCCGATGGTCACAAAAGAAAGGAGCCTGAAGTCCCTGCTGACCCTCGATTGGATTCTAGGACGAGAGTGAGGGTGGAGTCATCTGAGGGGGCTGGTTCCTCTTCTATCATGGGAGCCTTCTGGTCCCAAAACTTGACATCACTGAAGGCCGAGCCATCTTCCTTGATCACGAACCTAAGGGCAGCCAAGGCATCCATGTTTTCTGCCCCCTCGGCTGCTGATTATGAATTTCTATCAAAGATGCCTCCGGCCAAGGTGTATGACTATGGTCTGCACGCACTGGCTCAGGTACTTATCTTTACTTCATCTAGTTGAATTTTTCACTAACTATTTCCTCGTCCTCTTAACAAGTGTTTTTTTCTGTGCAGTCCGTATGTGCCTTCACCTCAGCCACTAAGTGGATGGATGAAAATCAACAGAAGTTTCATGAAGCCGAGAGGGCCATTCAGCATGAGGCCGACCTGCAGACATAGCTCGAGACTACAAGGGCTAAACTGGAGAGTGCTAGGACTGAGCATGCCAGGGTCTTAGATGAGCTGACGAGACAGCACGATGCCGACTAGAAGGCCAAGGACCTACTTATAAACGAGAAGGATGAGGCTTTACTCAACTTGGAGGTTCAGCACAAGGCCGATCTAGAAGCAGCTGTCAAGAAAGCCGAGGTCGATGCTGTGGAGGCCTACAAACTCTCAAACGAGTTTCAAGGCTTCAGCCTTGAATACTTGGAGAGGGGAATTAGGACGGCCTGTCGATGGGTCATCTTAAATTTTGCTGATGCAGTGTGTTAGGACATAATTCTCATGTCCGTTATCTTATAGTTTTGTATGTCGTACGCCATTACATTTGGCACGTCCCTACACGATCTCATATGATGGCCTCAATCCGAATTTCGGGAATCAAGCATGCATTATCTCCATCATGTGTCCCTCATATGCCTCAACGACTTCACGTTCCATGATTTTATGCTCGTAATACAAGTGGTACGCGAGAGAAGTCAAAATAGTGCAACAAGGCTTGATAGGGATGTTCAAGGGCAAATTGGTAATTTTACAGCCACCGTCCGGAGGACCGGTCAACTAGAAAGTTGAAGAGCTTGCCGCAACAAAGATACTGGAAGAAACGTCACCTCAATCCGAGCTACGGTGAACAAGTTATGGCCCGTTGAAAATGGAGTTATTTCCAAGAAAAAACCTTGGAATTTTTTTAAGTGCTGAAAGCCCCTTTTACCAGCCATTGTCCCCGAACCCATCCCGAACCGGTTCAGGGGGGTGAACCGGTTCGTAGGGTACTCGAACCGGTTTAGGGTCCCTATACGCTGGATAGAATTTCATAGTTTTAAAATCGTGGGTCTCTTCATGTATTTCCCTATAAATACCAACTTCGGGGGAGTTGTTTTGCAAGACTTTAAAAGACGAATTTGAGAGTCCATATACCTCAAGTATTCACCTTTTTGAGTTTCCAAACTCATGTTTTGATTCACACATCTTTTCCAATCCTTTGTGAATCATTTTGCAACCCAAGAACACAACCTTGTGTTTGTTCATACTCTTGTGGAGAAGAACGACCTTCTTCTTCATTGCTGCCCTCCTGGAAAGGGATATTTCTAGCCGTCGACTACAGAACCGACACCCGCGGGTATTTCTGTGTCACTGTATTTTTACTGTAATCCGTGTAACCGTTCCTTACAATATTATAGTGAAAATAAATGGTTTTGCCCCTTTGGGGGATTTTTCCTCACAAGCATGTGTTTGAATGTTCTTGCTTAGATCATCATCTTATTCAATCACATATTGTTGCATGTTTAGGGCTTGTTTCGGTTAAAAAGTGTTTAATATATAATTTGCTCATTTGAATGCAAGCGCATACGTTCTCAAATTGGTATCAGAGCAGGTTACGCTAATCTATCGCGTATTCCTATTTTTCGCAAAATTTTTATAAAATATCTTTTTTTTCAAAAAATTGATTTTTGAAAAAGTGCGTGTTCAAATGGAGAAGTTATATAATAAAATGTCTGTCTTTGACGGGACAAATTATGCTTATTAGAAAGCCCGAATGAGGTCGGCTTTAAAATCCATAGATGAAAGGGTTTGGATTTTAGTTGAAAGAGGGTGGACTCCTCCCTCCGTGACTGTTGATAATGTGATCAACTTGAAACCTGTCACTTCTTGGACTGATGAAGAATTTAAATGGTCATCTTTTAATTCTAAGGGTCTAAGTGCTATTTCTGGGTCTGTCACACCTGATGAGTTCAAACGCATAATGACGTGCACCACGTCAAAAGAGGCATGGGATGTTTTACAACTCACCCATGAAGGAACTAATGCTATGAAAGAATCTAAGTTGCAAAATTTGACAACTCAATTTGAAACCATCACCATGCATGAATTTGAATGCTTTGATGAATTTTATGCTAGACTTTCTGACATTGTGAATACTAGCTTTAATCTTGGTGAACATATTCCTAATGCTAGAGTTGTTAAAAAGATTCTTCGTTCTTTACCTAAGCGTTTTATCCCTAAAGTCACTGTGCTAAATTCTATGGGTAATTTAAATACGCTAAAATTGGAAGAACTTGTAGGAGATTTGCAAACTTATGAAATTGATATGTTCCCTAAAACTGCCAAATCTAAAGATAAGGGAATTACACTTAATGCCCAAGAGAGAAGGAGTGAGGGTCGGTTAGAAAGAGGGTAGAGTCATATAGAAAGAGAGAGACTGGCACGTAAAATTCTGAGTGTGATTTTGACCTAGATGATTTGGCTCTTTTTGCAAAAAATTTCAAGAGGATTCTCAAATTTAAGAAAAATGGCAATTTTAAAGATAAAAAGAAATTATAGAAAAATAAGTTTGAAAAGAAAAATGAAAAAGACTCCAAAAATCCTCCTAAGAAAGAAAGTGAAAGATGCTTTGAGTGCGATGGTAGGGGTCATAGAGCCTTTGAGTGTGCCACTCGTCTGAATAGAGAGAAAGGGAAAGTTGTCCTTAATGCTACTCTCAGTGACGGCAGTGAGGTCGAGACGGTGGATTCAGGAGATGAGTCAACGCATGAGTGTAACTTCACTGCATTCATGGCCAGTCAAGTGAGCACTCCTTGTTCTCTTCACGATGATGAGGATGATGCTTCATAGGGACACCTCGATAGTGAGATCGATGTGATTGAGGGGGAGGATGACTCAAGTGAGAGCGAGAGTGATATTCAACGCGCCTACGCTGAGTTATATTCTGAGTCATTTAAAACTAAAAAACGTAACAAAGCGCTAGTTCTTAAGATCACCGGCTTAGAGGAAGATTTAAGAAAGGCGAGAGAAAGAGAGTCCTCCACCTTCATCGCCCTGAGAGAGAGAGAATCTGCCTGTGTCGAAAAAGAGAGTTTGTTTAAAGAGAGAGAGAGTGCTTTTGAGAAAGAGAGAGGGGACTTGACTAAACAAGTGGCTAGTCTTACTAGTGAGCTCCATTCCTCCGTGGAGACTCGAAAGAAACTTGAATCCCTTGTTGCCCAGCTGACTGATGATCTTGAGAAAGCACGGGAAGTCAAGGTACAAATCAAGGACATATCTGGGAAAATGGGAAAGATGCTCCTCAGCCCGGCTTTAGGTTTTGGTGATCGACAAGGAATTGGTTATGATGGTGCCTCCACGTCCCAAATTTCACCTGGACCAGTTCCTGAGTTTACTACGACTCCTTATGGGCAGCGTCAAAAACCTCGAAGGAGAGTTCGACCAAGAAAGGCAAACCAAGGTCTGCCTTTAACTGTGTCCTTTTGTACTTATTGCAAAAGAAAAGGCCACCTTAGGGAGTTTTGCTGTAACATGGGTCGGACACGATGTACTAATGCTCCACCACATCATACTGATGAGTTTTCGAGTTTGAGAGAGCAAGTTGAGTTATTAGCTGCCACGTCCCAGAGTTTAATGGAAGAATTCCGACGGATGTCTTTTCCATTAGTAAATGCTTCTCACATTCCAGCTAAAACCAACAACAACAAAGGCAAACAAAAGGTCATCCCGACTTGGGTACCTAAGAAAGATAAAAAGGCTTTTGTTGTTCATGTTGCTCTCAAAGCACATAATACCTCACAGTGGTATTTTGATAGTGGGTGCTCCAGACACATGACAGGTGATGCCTCATTTTTTACGACTCTTGAGGACTATCAGGATGGCAGAGTCACCTTTGGAGATGGGAGCAAGTCTAGCATTGTAGGATGAGGTACTATCGAGTTACCTGGATTTCCTAAGCTAGAAAATGTTTTATACGTCAAAGGTTTGAAAGCAAACCTTCTCAGCATTAGCCAGCTGTCCGACGCTGACTTTGTAGTAAAGTTTGACCAGGATACTTGTAAAGTCTATAATCAAGCCGGTAAACCATTAGTGCAAGGGGTAAGGACAAAGGATAACTGCTATGGGACTGAGCCCACGTCCTCACTTGTCTACAACATTGCCACGATCACCCCTATGGATCTGTGGCACTAACGTCTAGGTCATGTGAACGTTAGAGATCTCAATCGCTTAGCTAAAAAGGACCTAGTACGTGGCTTACCATCTTTTGTAAAGTCAACTTCGACCGTTTGTGGACCCTTTCAATTGGGAAAACAAATTCATAGTCCTCATAGGAAGTTTCATTCCATTACCACCGCTCATGTTCTTGAGTTGATTCGCATGGATCTTATGGGTCCCACTCGTACTGAGAGTCTAGGTGGTAAGAGGTACATCCTCTTGATGGTAGATGATTTCTCCAGGTACTCTATTGTAGGTTTTCTGAGAGAGAAATTCGATGCTATAGAATTTTTAACGACCAAGTGCCGTGTCCGGCAAAATCAACACGGTGTCACTATTAACAGGATGCATAGTGACAATGGCACTGAATTCACAGAAGCAAAGGTAGACCTTTACTGTGATAGCCTCGGGATCAAACATGAGTTTTCTACTTTGAGAACTCCTCAGCAAAATGGGATTGTTGAGAGAAAGAATAGAACGATCCAAGAGATGGCTAGATCTATGCTTCTAGGTCGTAAAGTTTCTAAGAGATTTTGGGCGGAGGCAGTGTCTACTGCATGCCACACGGTGAATAGGGTTTATTTGCGTCCTCACACACTTCAGACTCCTTATGAGTTGTGGACTGGTAAGAAGCCCAACCTGGCATATTTCCATGTTTTTGGGAGTAAATGCTACATCCTACGGGATAGAGAGCAATTAGGAAAGTTCGACTCCCGGAGCGACGAGGGAATATTTCTAGGATATTTATCGACTAGCAGAGCGTACCGGGTTTTTAACCTAAAGATCTCTAAGGTTATGGAATCAATAAACGTCACCGTGAAAAATGACGAACCTTCGACGGTTATTGATCCTAATTTTTAGTGTGAGAATGAGGATTGTTCTGACAGTGATTTACCTGTTCCTCTCTCACACTCTGTGGACCCTACTCCTGTGTTAGGGGACACACCTGCTTGGGTTCGCAAGAGTCATGACCCGTCTGCCATTGTTGGTGATCCCACTCTAGGGGTCAAGACTCGTGCTCAACTAGAGAACGTTGTTAGCCATCTTTGCTACACGTCCAAAGTTGATCCCAAGAACCATAAAGAAGCACTCAAGGATGAACACTGGATATCTGCTATGCAGGATGAGTTGCTTCAGTTTAAAAAGAACAATGCTTAGGAACTTGTCCCCCGACCTAGTGAGACTAATGTGATAGGTACCCGATGGATTTTTAAGAATAAAATGGATGAAAATGGTACCATAATAAAAAATAAGGCTAGGTTGGTCGCTCAAGGTTACACACAGATAGAGGGTGTAGACTTTGGGGAGACATTTGCTCCTGTTGCGAGGCTTGAGTCCGTCCGTCGTCTGCTCGCCATCGCATGTCATCTGCGCTTCAAGTTATATCAGATGGATGTTAAGAGTGCCTTTCTGAATGGCATTCTACAGGAGGAGGTTTATGTGCAACAACCAAAAGGCTTTGAAGACCCTCAGCACCCGGAGCACGTCTACTATCTGAGGAAAGCCTTGTATGGTTTGAAGCAAGCACCCCATTCTTGGTACGAGAGGCTTACTTCCTATCTCTTAGCCCGTGGCTTCAAGAGAGGGGGAGTTGATATGACGTTGTTCGTCAAGAGAGATGATAGTGAAATTTTGGTTGCCCAGGTCTATGTGGACGACATAGTCTTTGGATACACATGCTCCCAGCATGCTCACCACTTTGAGGAGGATATGAAAAGTGAGTTTGAGATGAGCATGGTTGGTGAGCTTACATTCTTCCTTGGTCTCCAGGTTCGTCAGCTAGAGGATGGGATGTTCATCTCCCAATCTAAGTATGCTAGAGACATGGTGAAGAAATTTGGTTTAGACTCCGCTAAGCATGCTCGTACACCTATGAGTACCACTACCAATCTTAGTAAGGACGCTTCAGGCAAGGACGTAGAGCAAACCTTATATCGGAGTATGATCGGTAGTCTTCTCTACTTGACTGCCAGTCGTCCCGATATTGCCTTTAGTGTTGGAGTCTGTGCGCGATATCAGGCGTCCCCAAAAGAGTCGCATTTACTTGCTCTAAAACGTATTATTAAATACGTGAGTGGGACTCTCTCATACGGTATTTGGTATTCCTTTGATACCGATGACCGTTTGTCTGCCTATTCAGATGTCGATTGGGCCGGGGATGCAGATGGTTGTAGGAGCACTTCTGGTGGGTGTTTCTATTTTCGTTCTCCTCTTGTCTCCTGGCTGAGCAAGAAACAACATTCCATCTCTTTGTCCACTACGGAGGCTGAGTACATAGCCGCTGGGAGTTGTTGCACACAACTCTTGTGGATGAAGCAAATGTTGGAGTATTATGGGATTTCACAGGACACCATAACACGAGCGCGATTCACATATCCCGCAATCCCGTCCAGCATTCACGCACAAATCACATCAGGATACGTGAGCACTTTATTCATCAGTTAGTTGAGGAGAACACTGTATCCCTGAGTTTTGTTCCCACCGACCGTCAGTTAGATGACATTTTCACGAAACCTTTAGATGCCCTTAGATTTGAGAGTCTTAGGAAGTCTTTGGGGATTTGCACAGTTGACTGAGGGGTTGGTCTATGTCTAGAACAAGATGTTTCCTCATGTTCATATCATATGCTTTCTATTGCCAGTCTGTTTTATATGTACCATTGCTTAGTTGTACAGTTTTTTATTTATTCTTTTTGCCTTTTATGTTTCTTTTGAAAAATACAAATAGATTTTCTTTTATTTTTTAAGAAAAGCACAAAAAGATTTTATTTTGATAAAATTTTTGAAAAAGACCAAAAAGATTTTTTTAAGCACCTTTTATGGATGAGCATTTAAGATAGCCAAGTCACAACTTCATTCCATATATTCATGTGACTGTTTGATAGAGATTTGAGAGGCTACATCATTTCATCCATGTGCCTTACATTGGTTAGAATCTTTGAGATGTAATTAGTGATATCTTCCTACATGTTTGACTCCTATATCCTTTATTGCACACATGCACGGTTATATTTGATTATTGCACTTGTCTATCTCATATTGGCTTGAGTGTTTCCATCGCAATCCTGTCTATACAATGTACAATATGCGACAAAACTTGACAAGATTGGAATGCATGTAACAACCGTTTTGGTGAGACTGTGTGTTTTTGTATAACGGGGAGGGGCTGTGAAAGGTAATTATCTATTCTTTGCGCAAAAGCAACCGTTAAAAAGGACATAAAAATGGAGGAATTTTAATATCCGAGGTCCAAAGAGGTTAAAAGAGCCCAAAAAATTTAAAGGCAATAAAAAGCACTTCCTGCCAAATATGGGCCACTTAGGTTTCACCATCAATTCTCCAAAGTTTGAGAATTTAGAATGCCTCTATTCAAAATTATATATGAGGGAGTTTGGTTGGAGAATCTTTAAACGGGTTTGCACTTCCTTGAAAGTCCTGAAAAAGCATAAAATCATTTTGGACGTTATTGGTGTGAAAATCACTTTGTGCTTTGATTTGTTGATTTGATTGAGTCAATATCTTATATTGTCATTCTTTTACACCAAAGGACGCATTTGAGTTCATTCGCTAGGAGTATCCAATATTCATCGTGCACATATGTCATGTTTGTATGCATTGATTTTCCTATCGAATTTGATCACACCACTTCATTTACGCTATCATCGTCTTGGTTGCTTTGTGTTCATTCATGGTGTGATTTTATACTAGTGACACCCCGCACTTGCTTATTTGATTTATTTCTCTCATTTGTCTATTTGGGGACATCATAAAAGGTGGAGAATGAATTATCTAATTATGGGGGAGTTTTGAAAGTTTGAGTTTGCTCATAAATTGGTATATATGTTTATCTCATTTCAAACCGATATGTCACTTGGTATTTTGCTTTTTCTCATGTGTGTAGGTACTACATGGATTATCGTTGGATTGCACACCCTGATGAGAAAAGTGTTGAGATTCCTGAAGATTTGAAGAACAAACGATGAAGACTTATTCATTTGTATCTTTCCAGTTTTGGGTTCATGGAAGGGTAGATTTGTATAGGCAATTTCATATTTGATAATTCGGATTTTTTATGTATGTATCGGCATAGACATAGGGGGAGATTTGTTAGGACATAATTCTGATGTCCATTATCTTACAGTTTTGTATGTCGTACGCCGTTACATTTGGCATGTCCCTACGCGATCTCATATGACGGCCTCAATCCAAATTTCGGGAATCAAGCATGCATTATCTCCATCATGTGTCCCTCATCTGCCTCAATGACTTCACGTTCAATAATTTTAGGCTCGTAATACAAGGGGTACGCAAGAGAACTCAAAATAGTGCAACAAGGCTTGATAGGGATGTTCAAGGGCAAATTGATAATTTTACAGCCACTGTCCGGAGGACCGGTCAACTGGAAAGTTGAAGAGATTTCTGCAACAAAGATACTGGAAGAAACGACACCTCAATCCGAGCTACGGTGAACAAGTTATGGCTCGTTGAAAATGGAGTTATTTCCAAGAAAAAACCTTGGAATTTTTTTAAGTGCTGAAAGCCCCTTTTACCAACCATTGTCCCCGAACCTAGCCCGAACCGGTTCAGGGGGGAGAACCGGTTCGCAGGGTACCCGAACCGGTTCGGGGTCCCTGTACGCTGGATAGAATTTCAGAGTTTTAAAATCGTGGGTCTCTTCATGTCTTTCCCTATAAAAACCAACTTCGGGGGAGTTGTTTTGCAAGACTTTGAAAGACGAATTTGAGAGTCCATATACCTCAAGTCTTCACCTTTTTGAGTTTCCAAACTCATGTTTTGATTCACACATCTTTTCCAATCCTTTGTGAATCAGTTTGCAACCCAAGAACACAACCTTGTGTTTGTTCTTACTCTTGTGGAGAAGAACGACCTTCTTCTTCATTGCTGCCCTGCTGGAAAGGGATATTTCCAGCCGCCGACTACAGAACCGACACCCGCGGGTATTTCTGTGTCACTATATTTTTACTGTAATCTGTGTAACCGTTCCTTACAATATTATAGTGAAAATAAATGGTTTTGCCCCTTTGGGGGATTTTTCCTCACAAACATGTGTTTGAATGTTCTTGCTTAGATCATCATCTTATTCAATCACATATTGTTTCATGTTTAGGGTTTGTTTGGGTTAAAAAGTGTTTAATATATAATTTTCTCATTTGAATGCAAGCGCATATGTTCTCACAGTGTCGTCTGTTCGACCTTCTCTTGAAGCAGTTCAGCTGGATGATCCCCTCATTGCTGAAGCCTTAGCTAAAGTGGAGTCTCAGCATGTCGAAGGCATGGGCACGTCTGAGGGTCGGCCTGCCATGGTCATAGAAGAATCTCCCATTGATGTCGAGGCCTTTCCCTCTGATTTTTCTCAATAGGGTGGTTGTCTGTAGCCTATACCCTCTTCGTGTAATCCATTTTTGTACTTTATTTTTGTAAAATGAACAACATTTTGTAATATAATGCCTCTTGTTGTCTTCCATACTCGTCTCTTATGTGATTTGTATTGTGGATTTTTTGTACTAACAATATCACTAACCCCTCCCTCGTTTTTCTTGAGGACCATGGTGGGGTCGTCCCCTCCATGCGACATCATTATAGCCGAGGGTTATAATCACAAAATTATTGGCTTTAAATATAGTTTTCCCTCGCCTTTCTTCGGGCAATGGTGGGGTCGTCCCCTCCATTGACCTTCATTATAGCCGAGGATTTCAATAACCAAACTAATGGTTTTTAATCAAGTGTTCCCTCATCTTTCTTGAGGGCAATGGCGGGGTCGTCCCCTCCATTGACCTTCATTATAGCCGAGGGTTACAATAACCAAACTAATGGTTTTTAATCAAGTGTTCCCTCGTCTTTCTTGAGGGCAATGGTGGGGTCGTCCCCTCCATTGACCCTCATTATAGCCGAGAGTTATATCACCAAATTAATGGCTTTAAATAAAGTTTTCCCTCGCCTTTCTTGAGGGCAATGATGGGGTCGTCCCCTCCATTGACCCTCATTATAGCCGAGGGTTCCAATAACCAAACTAATGGTTTTTAATCAAGTGTTCACTCGTCTTTCGTGAGGGTAATGGCGGGGTCGTCCCCTCCATTGACCCTCATTATAGCCGAGGGTTACAATAACCAAACTAATGGTTTTTAATCAAGTGTTCCCTCGTCTTTCTTGAGGACAATGGCGGGGTCGTCCCCTCCATTGACCCTCATTATAGCCGAGGGTTACAATAACCAAACTAATGGTTTTTAATTAAGTATTCCCTCGTCTTTCTTGAGGACAATGATGGGGTCGTCCCCTCCATTGACCCTCATTATAGCCAAGGGTTATAATTACCAAATTAATGGTTTTAAAGAAAGTTTTCCCTCGTCTTTCTTGAGGACCATGGTGGGGTCGTCCCCTCCATGGACCTCATTATAGCCGAGGGTTATAATCACCAAATTAATGGTTTTCTGAAGATGTTTTCATGCGTACTAGAACTGATAAACACAGGATGGGGGGAAACACTGATATTTCTCATTAATTTTCCAAGTGCTCTGTTGGAGCAACTCCTATTACAATTATGGTCTATCAAGACCTTACAACACTACTGATAGTATTTTTTCAAATGATCTGCATTCCAGGGGTTGGAAAAGGGTTCCCCCTCTAGGTTTTCTAGTCTATAGGTCCCAGGGACGACTTCATCGATGACCCTATACGGGCCATGCCAATTAGGATGGAGCTTGTTGGGATTTTGCCAAGTCTTTTTGAGGACCAAGTCCCCCACTGCGATTGGCCTCTGTTTCACCCTCTGATTGTAAAACCTTGTGATCCTCTACTGGTAGGCAGCCTGCCTTATCTCGGCGTCCTCCCTCCTTTCCTCAATCAGGTCTAAGTCGAGTCTCCTCTCTTCTGTATTTCTATGGGGGTCATACATTTGGACCCTATGAGTAGGAAACCCAATCTCGGTGGGGATGACGGCTTCTGAGCCATAAGCTAGCATGAATGGGGTCTCTCCGGTAGAGGTCCTCATTGTCGTCCTGTATGCCCACAGCACGGCATATAACTCATCTACCCATCTTCCTTTTGCCTCCTCAAGCCTCTTCTTGATTCCATCTAGGATTGTCCTATTTGTAACTTCTGTTTGCCCATTGGCCTGAGGTCGGCCTGGGGTGGAGAAAAAAATTATTTGATACTCACCCTTTCACAATACCTTTGTAGAGAGGTATTCTTGAACTGAGTCCCGTTATCCAAAATGAGGGTGTTGGGGAGACCATATCTGCATATAACATTTTTCCAGATGAACTGGAAGGTCTTCTGCTCTGTTATCATGACCATCGGTTCGGCCTCCACCCATTTTGAGAAATAGTCAATAGCTACGATGAGGAACCGATAGTTATTGACTGCTCTTGGTAAGGGTCCTACGAGGTCGATCCCCCACACTGCAAATGGCCATGGGGATGTAATGGAGGTAAGAGGCTGATGGGGTTGGTGAGGGATGGTGGCAAATCTCTGGCATTTATCGCACTTTTTTACATATGTCGCGGCGTCTTTCCCCAAGGTCGGCCACCAGTACCCTTGGGTGATCACCCTCTTCGCCAAGGATCTTCCCCCGATGTGGCTTGAGCACGATCCTTCGTGCACATCTTGCAAAAGGGATGAGACCTCAAATGGGTGCACACACCTAAGTAAGGGGAGTAAAAATCCCTTTTTGTACAAGGTGTCCCTAATAATAGTGAACTTTGCAGCCCTGTATCTCAACTTCTTCCTTTCTTGCCTTGCTTTAGGCATCTCCCCCTCTTTAATGTACCTGATCAAAGGGTCCATCCACGAAGCTTCCTAAGAAACATTTAGGCAATTGCTAAGTGTTCCCTCAGCATCTTTAATAGTTGGCCGAAGCAAAATTTCTACTGGGACCGTCCTCCTGATGTTTGTCCTAGTTGCCGAGGCCAACCTCGTAAGGGCATCAGCACGGCCATTGTCGATCCTAGGTATCCTTTTTAATTTAACTTCTCTGAAGCCCTTCAGTAACGACCTCACCTTCTCAAGGTACCTAGCCATCCTCTCGTCCTTGGCCTCGTAGGCTCCTAGTATCTGATTCACTACTAGCCTCGAATCACTATGAACCAGAATTTGGCCGATACTAAGAGATTTGGCCAAGGAGAGGCCTGCTATCAAGGCCTCATATTCGGCCTCGTTGTTGGAGGCCTTGAAGTTAAACCTCAGGGCGTACTCAATGTCTGTGCCGTCGGGTGCTGATACTATTAATCCAGCTCCACTCCCGCTTTCGCAAGAGGACCCGTCGACGAAGAAACTCCACACGGTGTGTTCTTCTGAGAAACTTCCCTCAGTGAGGGACCCCTGTCTAAAGGGATATCTTCCCTCTTCGTTTCGACCACTTTCCTTCTAGCGGTGCTCGTCTCAGCCTTATCTGCAGGTGTGTCGGTGAGCCCACCCTGTCGGGCATCTATCTTCTCGAGGTTCTCACCCTCAGCTTCATCATCTTCCCAAGTAAACTCAGCCACGAAGTCTGCCAATGCTTGCCCCTTAATGGCCGTCCTAGGCTGATACACTATGTCAAACTCCCTCAGCTCTATAGCCCAGGCCATTAACCTCCCTGATTTTTCAGGCTTATGCAAAACCTGCCTAAGGGGAGAGTCAGTGAGGATGACCATCGTATGGGACTGGAAGTGTGGCTTCATCTTTCTTGATACATGGATCAAGGCGTACGCCAACTTCTCCATTCTTGGATATCTTTGCTCTTCCCCCTGGAGTGCCTTGCTGTTAAAATACACAGGCTTCTGTACTCCGTCTTTGTCTCTCACAATGGCTTCACTGATGGATGACTCAGAGACGGCGAGGTACACATAAAGTCGTTCACCCTGCACGGGCCGTGACAACAGCAAGGGAGACCCCAGGTATGATTTTAACTCCTTGAAGGCCTTATCGCATTCTTCACTCCATTCGAAGGCTTTTCTGAGAATTTTGAAGAATGGTAGACACCTGTCTGTGGCCCTAGACACGAACCTGTTCAAGGCAACAACTCTCCCTGCAAGTCTCTGAACGTCTTTAATGGACTTGGGGGTCTTCATCTCAACAAGGGCCTTTATCTTTTCAGGATTGGCCTCGATGCCACTTTGGTTGACAATGAACCCTAAGAACTTCCCTGCTCCGACCCCGAAGACACACTTGGCCGGATTAAGCTTCATCTGGTACTTGTCCATCGTATTAAAGGTCCTCTCCAGGTCTGCCACATGATCCTCTGCCTTCAAACTCTTAGTCAGCATGTCATCTACATAGACCTCCATAGACTTCCCAATTTGGTCTTCGAACATTTTATTTACGAGGCGCTGTTACGTTGCCCTCTCATTTTTTAGGCCAAAGGGCATGACCCTATAACAGTATGTCCCCTTGTCAGTAATGAAGGTTGTTTTCTCCGAGTCTTTAGGGTTCATGAAGATCTGGTTATACCCTGAATAGGCATCCATGAAGCTCATGAGCTCATGGCCTGCGGTAGTGTCTACCATCTGGTCAATACGGGGAAGAGGGAAGCTATCTTTGGGACAGTGCTTGTTGAGGTCGGTGAAGTCCACACAAATTCTCCACTTCCCGTTGGCCTTTTGGACAATGATTGCATTGGACAGCCATTCAGGGTAGATGACCTCTCTGATAAACTCAGCGTCTTCGAATTTTTTGACCTCGTCCCTAATGACCTCATACTTTTCTCTAGATTAAATTCTCCTCTTCTTCTTTACCGGCTTCACTCCTTCTACCACATTGAGCTTGTGGCACATGATTTCAGGGTCAATCACCGGCATATCTACATGACTCCACGCGAAGACGCTTCGTCTTCTCCTCAACAGTTTAACGAGGTCTTCCCTGATATTGGGCTTCAGAGACTTGCCTATTTGGACGGTTTTTTCCGGGTCATCCTCATCGAGGATGATGGATTCTACCTCTTCCACGGCCTCTCCTTTCTTTAGCTTCGTCTCATCCCTGGGGTCTAGGGTATCAATATTGTAAGTGGTTGTAGCCCTCTTGTGCGCCTCCCTTTCTTCAGCGGAGTTGTAGTAACATTCTCGCGCCGTTGTCTGGTCTCCCTGAACTTCCCCCACCCCGTAAGGGGTAGGAAACTTAATCATCTGATGGACTGTAGACGGCACAGCTTCAAACCCCTTGAGGGCCACACGTCCCAATATGATGTTGTAGGCCGAAAACACATGCTCATCCATCACAAAGAAACTGATCTTCTTGGTAAGCCATCTCGGCCACTCGTCCCCCATCCTAACACCGGCCTCATACACTCCCAAGGGATGAACCTTTTCCCCACTGAACCCAATCAATGGATGATGGTATGGGACGAGTCTAGCACGGCTGAGACCTAAGGCTTTGAAGCACGGCCAAAATATTACATCTGCAGAACTTCCCCCGTCGACCAATATCCTCGGCACCTCACACCCGTGCACCCTAGTTGTGATGACGAGTGGGTCGTCGTGTGGGGCTAGGAGGCCTTTAAAGTCCATTCTCGAGAACCCCACTATCAGGGTGTCCATATCCACCTTCTTCCTCTTGTCTGACTTGGCCTCCAGGGAGGTTGAGTGTACCGTCTTCGTCACTGCCTTGGCCTCAGCCACATGGGCCTTCCTATCAGCGACCTCAAACCCTCCTCCTGCTAGACCCCCGGATATCATTCTCAATCCGATCAAGATCATATTAAGCCTCTTGGCAGGACCTTGGTCGTCTCTCGACGGGAGGTCAGGGTTGTCCTCTTCATCAGAAGGGTCGTCCCCTCTTTTTTTAGGTCTTTCTCTACATGCATCGCCTCGCTTCTTTCTGGGGTCGTCCCCTCGGCCCCTCTTGTAGGCACCTTTGTCGACGTACTTTCTGAGCTTCCCTTCTTTCATCATCTTCTCAATCTCATCTTTCAGAGAAAAGCATTTGTCTGTTACGTGGCCGTGGTCTTGGTGAAATTCGCACCACAGGTTCTTGTTCCTCTTGTTGGGGGCCGCCCTCAACTTCTCAGGCCACTTCAGGGATCGATCACTATTTATCTCATTAAGAATTTATTCACAGCTGACCGTTAGAGGGGTGTAACCAGCGAACTTGTCGTCCGTAGACCTCTTCTTCCCCTCTTTGTTCTTCTTAGGGTATTTACCCCCACTAGCGCCTCCTTTTTCGTCTTCGTATTTTGCGGCCATTGCCTCTTCGACGTTCATCACCTTTCCTGCTGTTGACAGCAATTCAGCCATCGTCCTAGGGGGGTCTTCAGCAAGCTTCCATAACAGCTTCCCCTTTTGGAGTCCTCCAATCAGGGCTGTCATAGCTATGCTCTCCTCATAGTCTTCCACCTCTAGTTTCTCTTTATTGAATCTGGCTATGTAGTCCCTCAGGCTCTCATTCTTCCCCTGCTTAACATAGAGCAGGTGGGTGGTCTTCTTCTGTGGCCTCACCCCAAAGCAAAAGTTGTGGATGAACAGGTCTGCCAACTGCTTAAAGTTTTCAATGGAATTTTTTAGAAGAGACGTGTACCAGACATGTGCATCCCCAGTCAGGGTACCAGAAAAGGCACAACACCTCATCTCATCTGAGATAGAGTATATGTCGGCTGCTGATTGGTACATCTCAACATGGTGGACAGGGTTGGTGCTCCCGTCGTATCTTGGGGTGACCACAGGTGGCTTGAACCTTGATGGCGTATGGTGTATCCCTTCTGAAGAGGGTCCCGGCTCTTCAGTATATCACCGATCTTATCCTCTAGTTATTGGATCGAGTCATTCCAGGGCCTCACAGGGTCGACTTGGCCGATGTTATCCCCTGCCGCCTCTTTAAGGTGGACGGAGGGTTCTGCTGCGGCAGGCCTGTGTCGGTTGTTTACTTCCCTTTGACCGTCATCCCGTACTTGGGGTCGGCCATATGCTGCCTCCCTCGTGAACCTCGCAGCACTTCTAGACCTGGACAATTTTTCCCGCAGGTCATTTACTGGACCCAGCCTCTCAAAGGCTGACCCCCTGCTCAAGCGATCAAACGCAGAGCCTCTCGGGCGATCATCAGGATTTGGCCTCCCACACTTTCCCCCACTGTCCCGGAGAGGTCGTACAGTATTATTGGAGACCGCATATGGTTCCCAGCATTCTATAGGGGCCTCCTCTCCCTCCAGGTCGTCATACATGTGAAGCACCTTATACCTTTGACTTGCTTAAGTCTATATTGTATAAGTGCTCAACTAATTTGGAAATATTGACAAAATTGGTAGTCCATCCTAGAATCCAAAAAGCCTCAGAACCTAACTCTCTAATCCTCTTCAAAGATCAATGATGGTACAAAATGAATCACACAACACACAATTAGAAGTGCATACATGTGTTAATATTGCCTTAATTTGAGTGTGTGTTTAATTCCCCTTTAATTGGTGCTTTAATAATTTTTTGGGAATTTTTAAATAATTTTAAACCTTTTTAAACATTTTTTTAAACATTTTTGAATAAATGTTTTTATTAATAAAATTGGTTTATAAAATTTGTGGGGTTTATATACTATTTTGGAAACTTCATTTTTCACTGAAATGTTTGGTTGGGTACGATCTCAAAGCGCTAGAGACTTTCGGGTGATGTTTTGTAATTAGTTTGATGCGCGTGTGAGAGCCTCTAACAAGCCAACACTTGTCATCCTTTTGGTGCGTTAGTTTGTGTTTGTTATGTGAGAGGTTAGCCAGGTGCATTGGTGATCGTTGGATCTTTCCTTATCAAAGGTCTGCATGCGTTCTTAGTTAATCCCAGTGCAAACCTTTGAACCAATCAGAACCATCTTAACCCACCGCTGTTTTATAACCATAGGATCAAGTCAAACCTTGCAAGACTTCATCACAGCCATTGATTTACCTCGATCATCCAGAACCTTCCCCATGCACTATATATACCCTTCACTTCTCAGCCTTAGAGAACTTTTGGTCATTCGTCTTTCTGAGAGAAAAAAATAATAGAGAAGAGAAAAGTGAGAGAGAAGAGAGAAAAGAAAAGAGAGAAGAGAGAGAAAGAAAAACCTGTTAGCCAAACCCTAACCCTAAACAGTTCACCTTCTCTGAAACAAACCTTCATATATTCAAACCCAAACACAACCTGAGTGTTTGAGAGAGAGAGAGAGAGAGAGTGGTTTGTTCATTTCGTTGATGTTCCCTCTTGATCTTTAGATCTTGTACACAACTTAAACATTTGTGTGAAGATCTAGTTTCTCTTTAATAGAAACGTTAGATCTACATACTATATGTTACATTTTCACTAGATCTGCATCTTTTATACTTGTTTTAAGTAAATCGTACTGATTTGGTTTTGAAAATGTTTTATGGTTTCTTTTCTTACGAAACTTAATTCTGACCTAGTTGGATTCGCACTTGGAGGGTTTTCAATCTCATAAATGTTTTCAAAAGAGATTGATTAAGGTCTTGACCGATTTCTGAAGCAAGATCTCCATGGAATCTGAGTTATCTTTAAAGGTCAAAAGGATTTGAGTTCTGTGAGAAAGAAATAAATTAAAATCACTGCATATAGACTGTATATGTAATTTTTACTAGGACTGTTTGTAAATCTAAGTGTGTGTGAGTTAATGCATGTGTATAGGAATCACTTCACAACACTTAACACACTACTTCACTGGAAGTGTTGTGTTTAAGATCTGAAATCATTGAGTCGACGTAAAGAAGCTAAAGCAAAGGAGGTTAGCAAACTGGAGAACATCATCAACAAGTCAGATCTATTAGAAGTTAGAAGGAACCAAGGGGGTATATTCCTAAACTTAGAATAGGTTGATTTGTGTGCTTGCATGTTGTATAGTTTGTAACTGATTTTTGTTATTAGTGGACTTTTGTTTTTGTGACTTAGAAGTCACCGTGGATGTTTCCTCTGTTGGGAGAGGTTTTACCACGTTAAAATCATTGTGTTGATTATCTTCATCTACTCACCTCATTCTTTAAGTGTGCTGAATTTTTGAAACTGCCTTGGTTTTAAAAACTGATTACACAATCTTAATTACTCTCGTACATAAGTTTATTTGTAAACACATCTTGTTTATAACTTTTATTTTCAAAAGAAAAGGGTTTCTCCAACAAACATTCGGAGTTGCTTATACAGTTTAACCTTGTGTTAAACGGCATTAGCGACGTTTTTCAACATGTCCTCAGGGCAAGGGTTCCCTTGCCTCCCCAGGCGTAGACGCCGGGGGTCAGCAACATCCCTACGCCGCTGAGGGGGTGGCAGGTCTTTTCATGGTGCCTGGGGTGGTCCCCTGGCTTCATGCTGTCCTGGAGCTGCTGCCGCCGGAGTAATCATCTCAGGTGAAACCCCTGGTGGTCTTAGTATGTTCTGGCTTAGAGCTGTGAACTGCTCCTGCATCATCCGTTGGCTTGCTGCCAGAGACTTTAAGGCTGCCGCCACATCAGCCATCTCAGACTGAGGTGGTGGCTGACTGGAACTGGGTCCTCCCCCATCATCCGGCGGGGGAAGTGGTGGTGGTGGCATCTCAGGTGCCATGTGTTTGAGCTATGAAAAGCTGAACTGAAGAAAAGACTGGTGAGCTTGAGAACCTTAGTGGGTCTCTTTCAATGGTGAAACATCTCCTCTCAGGGGGAGAGCTGGCTCACCATCAGAGTGCCCAGTGAGGTCAAGCTGTACAAAGGAAGAGATGTCTTCTCGATTCCCACAGACGGTGACAAACTGATGATGCTAAGATTTAGCACCACCGGATAAGTGATAGTGAGCTCAAACAGTGGTAACCATGGTAGTCATAGAGATGTAAGTATATAAGTGTGTAGAAGGAGATGAGTATAAGAGGAAATAAGACAATGATGTATAGTGGTTCAGCCAGTTTGACCTACATCCACTGTGATTGTGTGATCCACTAAGTATGGGCACTAATGGCCTTAGATACAATGCACATAAGCTCCTTTCTCTCTCTACTGTGTGTGTACAAGCAGAGTTTTAGCTAAGGTTACAATAAAATGATCGATCCCCCTTGTAGGGTTGTAGGTGACAAGTATATATAGGTCTTGGGGGGTGTAGTGTACCCCCCCCCCCCCCCCAAGTATGCATGGTGCATGTGAATGGTGATCTAGACAATCCCCTGTTGGGACCTGTAGATGCCAAATGATGACATATTATTCCCTCACGTGAGGGTGTGATTTTGTTATAACGGTCTCCCATGTGCCATGTGAGCCTCACGCGCACTGTTCCACACGTCTCCCAAACCACGCGCTGTGATGATGTCACCCTCGACCCTTGAATATGAGGCCAAGGGAAAAGTTCCTTCCGGTAATGAGTCTGGCCTAATTTGGGCCTCGTACTGTTGTACCCTCGGGAGGTCGTCCGGAGCCTGATGAAGGGTCGGCCCCCGGAAGGGTCGTCTGGAGCCTGATGAAGGGTCGGCCCCCGGAGGGGTCATCTGGAGCCTCATGAAGGGTCAGGCTCGGCCCCTGGAAGGGTCGGCCTCTGAGCGGTCGTCTGGTCCTGATGAGGCGCAGGGCGCCCTTGGGCATGGCCGAGGGTATATACGGGTATATCACCATCAGTTACCAAATCCAAATAAAGTCCAACATAATAAAAATTCGAATACATAGTCTAATTGAAATAAATGAAATAACTGAGGGATAACACACTCGAATGAAATACTGAACTGCACCCTACACTAGGGATAAAGTAACTGAAGCGACTAAGTCCAAATCCTACAAGCATCCACAAGTGCTGCAGCTACGCATCCTTGGAACATATCATCCTTCTTGGCATCCCTATGACTGGTGTCGTTCTCGTACTAGTAAATCAAGTATAAAGTGCATAATAAGCAAATAGGTCAGGTAAAGAGAGATGAAAGACAAGATATAGAGTGGTTCGGCTATAAAATGAGCCTAAGTCCACTTTGGTGCCATACTCTCATTATATATGTTGTTTGGTACATAGTAATTAGGCCTAAGGAGGCATATAAATATGAGAATAGAATATAGTACATGAGTATGATGATTCCGATGGCTCCGGGATGCCGGTTGCTTTGCTAGAGAGAAGCCCCCAAGCTATGCTGAGCAATGTCGAGAGAATAGTCGGCTTTGAGCTAGGTGTTGGTGTAAATAGGAGGTGTAGGTATTGATAGTACAAATATAGCACCATGTCGTGGTCCATCTCAACATAGGACGCAGTCCCTACTGAACTCAGGGTGCGTCCCTTTCGAATATAGGGGCGAAACCCTCCTCGTCATAGGGCGTGACCCCCCCTCCTCAACACGCCGCGGAACCACCCAATAGAGGGTGCGGCACCTTTGCCTCTAGCCTGTTACAGGATGCAGCACTCACATTGCTTGCCTTACAAGCGGCATCCCTCTCTATTATAGTAACTCCATACTTTATATACATCACGTGCTCAGAGCACGTGGGCATATCTCCTATAAATATAGAACAACCCCTAGAAATAGAGGGAGGATTGGACCGATTCCACACGTACGGGGAAGGTTCTACAATACATATTCCCTCTACACAATCTCAACATACAGCTCGTGGGTTACTCACCTACATCGCAGCCACCTCTCCGGCACACCGGAATCCGCAATACTATCATGTATTCTCCTTTATTCTCATACTTGTACGCCTCTTTAGGCATGATTATATTCTACAATACAACACGTATAATGAGAACTGAGCAACACAGTGGACGTAGGCCTATTTTAGAGGCTGAACCATTCTATATCTTGTTTTCTCTCTATTTACTCGCTTTGTCTATCTATTATACACTTTAATCTTGACTTACTAGTACGAGAACGACAAGTGGATGATTTCTCGTATCATCAATCTGGTGTCGTCTGTGGGAAGGAGATATTTCAATATTGTTTCTCTATATTTCAAGTTCTTAAACACCTTATTCTATTCATGGGGATCCTCTGGATCATCATCCTATGAGTAAAATTTTGGCTATTGAGCTCTATTTTGTAATTACACCCTTAAATGGGTATTTTGTACCTTGAGATATACTTGTGGGTCTTTTTCTCATGACCTTAGATCTTCTCTACATACCCCTGTGATATCATGCCATCAAGATAATGCTGAAAAGCATGATGGGCTTTAGCCCCGAAAAGGTGGATGATTAGGAAAGGATTGTGTTTACTCCCTTTTTGATGTTCTTTATCAATGATCTAGGGTTTATCATTAGAATTGTGCCATTTTGTGCACCGAGAGATTATTCTCTCAATGGATAGACCCTAGTAAGTATGCTCTCCACGAGTTTCGGGAGAAAAACTCAGTTTGGGGTTTCAATTTTGGGATTTTCCCTCACTGCCTAGGTAGGGATGCGGGGTGGTAATTCAACTACCTTACATGTCGCGGCCTCTACTGGGGCAGGTGTGTTACAGAAGTTTCAAAACATCAAGGAACGGACTCAGGTGGTCTCCAACTCAGCCTTGGTGAATATCATACAAAGGCCACGTCAATTCACTTATGTGCCATACTGGTCGCGGCCTCAGCAGCAGTACCATATAGCAGTGCAAAAGTTGTATCCCCATTTCATATTTAGTTACTCCAATCTTCCTGAGATTACTCACTCCTGTTAGTTTTGTCTCATATTAAATATACTTTGTAAAGACTAAAAAAAGCAGAAAATGGAAGGAGAATCCAGCCAGAGTATAAAAATCAAAGATGAGATTGTGCAGCTGTACAATCATCTCAACCACCTCTACAACAGTCATGCCTCACTCCAGACCCAGGTCAACTATTTGACTCAGACGATCCTAATGCTAGAGGTCGCGGCCTCAACCAATGGGGGCGTGGCACCCTGGAACATCGCTTCAACTGCATTTGATGCCGCGGCAGTTCAAGAAGATCTGGCTGCGGAAGCAGTCAGCAGGTGCTAGAAAAGGAGAAAGGAGAAGGCAGAGAAGAAATCAGAAGACTACACTCCGTTGGCCTTCCCAATTGAAGAGATCTTTGAATTCATCAGAGAGGACAAGGTGTTGCGATGGCCAAAAAAGCTGAGAGCTCCACCCCACAAGAGGAACAAAGCTGCTTGGTGCAGATTCCATCAGGACCATGGTCATGACACGGAGAAATGCTATGCTCTAAAGGATGAAATTGAAAGGCTGATTGGCAGGGAATGCTGCGGAGGTTCCTCAAAGATGTTTAGGGGATGAAGTCTAGTCTCACAGACCGCATGCTTATTTTTCATGGTTATTTCTTATATTCCATTTGTCTCTACTTTACAGTGACAACTCTTCTTTTGCTGTTTTAAATTAAACTTTGTATTGGCCTCACAAAGTCATATATATATATATATATATATATGAATAGTTATATGAAATCAAGTTCACTTTTATAATGCCATATTTTAATTCTCATTTCCATGAAATGTTATCTTATAGAGACCATTTTTATCTTAAACAGATCTCGATTTGAGACAATATGTTATATCGATAATGATAATGTCTAAATGGTCCACAACGCCTGACAAGACGCCTGATTGTACAAAAGCTGAGGATAATTGTAAATGGCGAAAGAAAATACTGAAAGCTGTTATCCAAATTGGACTGCAGCATCACTCATAAGGGCTTTAAATGCTCGTTCTTAGCTTTCGGGATGCTTCATTAGCTGCAAGGGCTTCCAATGCTCGTTCTTAGCTTTCGGGATGCGTCACTAGCTACAAGGGCTTCCAATTCTCATTCTTAGCTCTCGAGATGTGCCATTAAGTCAGAGACTTGTAATATCTAGCCAGGGATGGCTTCATATATATCCACAGCTGTGGGTTGCTTAATAATATAACCCATCTTGGGGATGCTTGAAAGTATCCTATATGTTAGCTGTGGGTGGTTTGATAACATAACCTAGCCTGGAGAGTCTTGAAAGTATCCTATATGTTAGTTATGGATGGCTTAATAACATAACCCATCCTGTAGAGGCTTGAAAGTAACCTATATGTTAGTTGTGGGTGGCTTAATATCATAATCCAACCTGGGGAGGCTTGAAAGTATCTTGTATACCTACAAAGGCCCATGTTCAGAGTAAAGGGCTAAAAGAGTGTAGTAGCCCTATCAATACAGTTGCAGCTGTTAAAGCGACTAATAGTTAATGTGGTAACGACTTGGATTTAGATCTAATTAAAGCTACAAAAGAGGGAATTCAAATATTCAAAAGTGACACACCCCTGTCAATATGGTTGCGGTCATTAAGTAAATTTATTCAGAGGACGCAAAAGGCAGAATTCTCAAACTGTTGTGGCCCTGTTCAAGAAGCATCCATTCCCGTCATTAGTACAGGAAAGGGCAGAAAGGGTCGCGGCACGTGTACAAAATCCATACACATTACAGCCGCAGCCTATGACCTATACGTTTGAAGGTGCCGTAGCATTATTTATGTGGACACTACCATTAACAGTGGTACCGTGGACGTTCAAGAAGAGACTGCAGCCTACGTGATGAAACCATGTATACTATGGTTCCACGAACTCAATCTATTCTACAAGTTCATTCAATTAAGAAAGCATTTTCAAATATAAAAGCAGTTGTGTTCAAGCAATCAAAGATGTACAGAAAAAAGCATTCATTAAAGCATTGAAGCAAGCAAAGTAGAACAAAAAGCTACAAGAAAATTAGGCAAAAATAATCAATAAAAGGTGACCGCAGCCTTGATAATATCAGTTAACAGACAAATAGGCTGCAGCCACTACAAGAGGCAAAATAATAGAAAGGACGCAGCCCTGTATCAATGATAGTTTAAAAATTACAAGTAGTTCAGGAAGCTGCATCATCATGCTCATCTCCCTCATCGCCATCCACGGCGGTCTCAGTTTCCTCATCAGTTGCCCCTGCCTTAGCCTCTGCTCTCAATCTGGCTTTCTCTTCAGCTGCGACCTTGACCTCAGCTATGCATTCTTGATGCTCAGCATCACTAAGTCCCCAGGCAAGAACCTTCTCTTTAGTCTCAGGGAAGTTCTTTATGATTCTATGCCTTAGCTCTAGGTAGCCGAGGAGGTAGGCCCTATTATTTATGAGGAAGAAATCTTTGGAGCCCTTAAACGACTCCACCATACTATCGATGGCTAGCTGAAAGGCTTCTCCATGATATGCTTCCAGTTTCTTCATTACTACGGCATGGGCTTCGGCATCACATGCAGCCTTTGCTTCTAACTCCTCATACCTCCCTTAAAGGAGTCACAACTTGTTATTAGAAGACTCCGCGGCTTGTGCGGCTTTCGCAGTCTAAGACTGGGAGACCTTGAGGGATTTCGCGACCTGTTTGAAGTTTTCCTCTGCTTCCTCTTTGGGCTTGATTACAGCTTCCAAGTTCATCTGGGCTGCCTGAAGATCCGCGACAGTAGACCACTTCCCAGCTTCAAAAGATGAATTTCTTGCAGCCTCTAAATCAGCAACGTGTACTCTCTTCGCAACCTCCTTAAGTTTGTAGAGGGACTCATACTTCCTTTTTTGTGCTACCATGATGTTCACGGCCTGAAAAGAAAAGGTTATGAGCAAAATATGGAATGCAAAATTAAAACTGAGAGCACTTGCAGTTACCCTCAAGAGACTATGGAGGATGTAGTCCTCCAGATCGTCATGATCTTCTTCCACCAACCTGTCTAGGTCCGCGGCATCAAGGGCCCTCTTCATCCTTCACGCAGCCTTCACGGTAGTATCCCATGATGACTCGGGGTCAGGCTATCTTAGCTGTGTCCACGTTTGACCATCAGGACCAGCTTCGATGCGGCACTGAGGAGGTGCCAAGTTTGTATTAATCGTAACTACAGGTGGCGGTGGTCGAGAAGCTGAATGGATGGGAGCGTCAGATGTGGATATCAAACCTACCGCGGCCAGATTGGCTCTGATGTCGTCATCGAACTCAGTTTGGGGTTCAGGGGCAGTGTTGATACCAAATTTAGTCTGCTGACATGGCCCAATTGACTAAAGACACGTGGCAATCTACATGACAATAACAAATACTTCCGAGGAACTCAGACGCTCCGAGGAACAAGACTACAATGAGTAAGACTATTTCCCCGAGGAACACTGCTTCCCCGAGGAACTCACACGCTCCAAGGAATAAGACCTCTCCGAGGAACTCATACGCACCGAGAAGCTTAGGCGGTCCTAGCAACTCAGGCGGTCCGAGCTGCATCTCAAACAAAGTATTAATAGCTGGACAACCAATAGTTTGATTGTTCATTAAATGCTTATTATTCGGACGCACACGCTTAAGGAGCATTGAATGTATTACCCTTTCATATGTACATCATTTAATGTATTACCCTTTCACATTGCAGCCTCAGGGCTATAAATACATTGTACAATCCTCATTGTAAAGGGACCCCGAATCCAGACCAGAATTTCTTGATAGAACTTGTAATTGAGAATTCCCAAGCACTCACCAATAACAAAACAGTGGACGTAGGCCATTCTTATAAGGCCGAACCACTTTAAAAATTCTTTGTCTCATTTATTTATCTGTGATTGAATAATTAGAGTGATCTAATTTTTTACATCAACAGATTGGCGCCGTCTGTGAAAACGACTGGTAATATCATTTCTCACCAAAAACAATCCGTCACAAATGGCTGATATTCCGAAATCCAGCAATCGAAATGCTGGAAGCCCTCCAAATCCATCTGCTCTGCCAAATATTCCAGATCTGGCTGGAATAATGACAAATCTGGCTCAGGGCCAGACCGTCATGCAAGAAACAATGCGACAACTCATACAAACCCTCCATGGCGGTGCATCAGCACATTCAGGACCACAAAGCATTCAAAGAAACACCCGTACGCCTTCTTCGCGTACTAGGCGCACCAATTCATATCGTAATGAAGAGTCTGAAGATTTTTCTTATCAACCTGGATGAACTTCGTCATTGCGAGCTACAGACACTGAACAACGTGTCACTCTCTCTCCAGAAAATACTAGTGCCCTAGAAAGATTAAGCAGAGTATATCCTTTCAATCGATTGGGACCTAGGAGGAGTAGAAGTCCTCCTAAGACCCCATCGAGGAGTTTTCGACGACCATCAGATTTAAGGGAAGGATCTGCCCAGTCGCGACCAGCTGCTCGTCAAGATAGATTCCATGAGCGACCAGCTGCTCGTCAAGAGAAATCTCAGGAAGCCACCTCGACGCGATCAATTGCTCGAACCAATAGTCCCGAGGAAGGGAATGATGCATGGAAAGGCTCTATTCAGAGGCTGGAGGATAGATTAGGGGAAATGGATAAGGCCAAGAACCCTCTACAACGAACCTTTATTCGAGGAACACCTTTTGTCCAGGACATTATAGATTTTCCAACACCATCAAAGTTCAAATCACCTGTTGTGACTCCCAAGTATGATGGGAAGACTGACCCTGTCCTTCATATAAAATAATACCAAGCTGCAGCCGACATCTATGTTGTTCCAGATGAGATGAGATGCAGAGCATTCTCGGTAACTCTTACCGGATCTGCTCAAATATGGTATAATAATCTTCCTCGGGGTAAGATTTCAACCTTTCTTCAACTGGCAGAGTTATTTATTGGGAATTTCTGTTTTGGGGCAAAGCCAGTTAAACGAGTAGCATATTTGTTAAATGTTAGACAAAAAGCTGGTGAGAGTACAAGAGATTATATAACTTGTTTTAATAACGAGAAACTTGAAGTCATTGATTATGAGGAGAAGACATCGATTACCGCCTTGATGAGTGGATTACTGCCGAACAAGATGTATTACACCTTGGCCAAAGATCCACCTAGAACCATGTCAGACCTGATGGGAAAAGCGTCCAAGATTATGAATGTCGAGGAGGCTATGGCTGCGAAGAAGAATATGGATGCCAAAGAAACTAAGGTGGAAGGTGATAAAGCTAAGAAGAAAGAGCATAAGAACAATGGTAACGACAAACATTCAAAAAATAGGTCGGTATAGGATGTAATGAAGAAATATGATAATTATACTCCTTTGAAGAAGTAAATCCACCATATTCTAGAAGAAATCAAGAGCAATGAGGAGTTAAACGGGCCAGAAAAGATGAAGGCAGACCCTGACAAGAGGAATAAGGCGAAGTATTGCGAGTTTCATAAAGATCATGGCCATATGACCAAAAACTGCATAGCTCTTCAGAATGAGATTGAAACACTCATCAGACGAGGAAAGCTGGCAAAGTATGTTGATCGGGGAGGCAAAAGAAGAAACAACGATCGAGCAAGAGAGAGGTCTAGATCTCCTCATCGGGCAGAGGAGAAAAATAAAAGAAACCATGAAGTTGATCCAGAAGACGACCCCGATCTTCCCAAGAGACCAAGGCAACCAGAACGAGAGGTATTTTTAATACGCTTTGGGTCATTTGACTGTAATGTTATAACAGGTGGAGATGCAAGAGGAGGAGACCTTAATGCAGAGAGAAAAGCTTACCTCGGTGAGGCTCAAGCTTGCTCGTACATTCAGCGAATAAATCTAGCTGAAGAGGATCGCCCGAGAAAGGTGAATAAAGAGAAATTGGTCATTGGTTTTTCAAAGAACGACCTCGCAGGAGTTTTGTATCCTCATGATGACCCATTGGTGATCAAGATGAGAATGAAGGAGGTAATGATTTCAAGAGTACTGGTTGATAATGGTAGCTCGGCAGACATCATGTTCTACTCATGCTTCGATAGTTTAAATCTAAAACTATCTCAATTAGAGCGTTATCACAGACCCCTCATCGGTTTTGCTGGCGAGAAAGTATTTCCACTTAGGACGATCAAGTTGGATATATTCATTGGTACGTGGCCTGCATGTCGGACAGAAAGAATACACTTCTTAGTGATGGATAAGAATGTTCAGTCATCATACAATATCATCATGGGAAGAGTAGGATTGAAGAAGTTCGAGGTTGTACCATCTACAGTGCATCAATGCCTGAAATTTCCAATAAATTTTGGAGTTGAAGTTGTGAAAGGTGATCAGAAAGTAGCTCGGGAATGTTATTATTCATCCGCCGAGCAAGAAGAACTGAAGGAATCAAGGAAAACGATTACTACCTATCAAGTGGATGAAGGTGCAGAAATTGAAACATTGGATCCTAGAGATGAATCCCAACTCATGAAGGGTTAAGTGGTGGAAGCTACTAAAAACATCATTCTGGACGACGAGCACCCTGAGCGAACTACTCAAGTAGGTTCGTCGTTGGAAGCCTCACTAAAACAGGAATTGATAACTTTCCTTAGAAGCAGAAAATAAACTTTTGGGTGGATTCATAAAGATATGCCTGGGATAGACCCAAATTTCTTACACGAGCTCAATGTGAATAAGGAGATCAAGCCTGTGAAGCAGAGAAGAAGAGTATTCAGTCCCGAGAAGAATCAAGCTATACAGGAGGAAGTCGAGAAGCTACAGAAAGCTTGTTTCATTGAATATGTTAAATATCCAGACTGGTTAGCCAATGTGGTGATGGTAAAGAAGAAGAACAACAAGTGGAGGATGTGTGTAGACTTCACCTTTTTTCAACAAAGCATGCCCAAAAGATCACTTTCCATTGCCCCGAATTGACCAACTAGTAGATGCTACCTCGGGACACGAGCTGCTGAGCTTCATGGATGCTTATTCTGGTTACAATCAGATTAAAATGAAACCTGAAGACATGGAAAGTACTTCTTTCATTACCCCTAAAGGAACTTATTGTTATAATGTTATGCCTTTTGGTTTAAAAAATGCAGGTGCGACATATCAGCGGCTGATGAACAAGGTTTTTGCTGAACAAACCAGTTGCAATATGGAAGTCTATGTTGACGACATGCTGACAAAAAGCAAGAAAGCTGCCGATCACCTAGTTTATTTAAGTCAGACTTTTGATCAAGTGGATAAATATCAAATGAAGTTGAACCCGACGAAGTGCATATTTGGAGTACGAGAAGGCATGTTCCTCGGGTACATTGTCAATCAACGAGGCATTGAGGCAAATCCTGAAAAGATCAAAGCTCTATTAGGGCTGCGATCTCCAACGACGAAGAAGGAAGTACAGAGTCTCACAGGATGAGTAGCATCACTCAACAGATTTGAGTCACGAGCAACTGATAGATGTCTCCCATTCTTCAAGACACTCAGAAAGACTTTTGAGTGGAATGATGAATGTGAGAAGGCTTTTCAAGACTTGAAGAAATACTTGGGAGCACCTCCACTATTATCCAGACCAGTAATGGGAGAAAAATTGTACTTGTATCTAGCAGTATCAGAGAATGCAGTTAGCTCGGCGTTGATCAGAGTGGAGAATGGAGTGCAAAAGACAATTTACTTCACAAGTAAGGCCTTCCGAGGAGCATAGATCAGATATCCAAGGCTGGAAAAATTAGCACTGGTGTTGATTGAGGCGAGTAGGAGAATGAGGCCATACTTCCAGGCTCATACCATAATCGTATATACCGATATGCCATTAAGTCAAGCCCTTCATAAGCCAGAAAAATCAGGGAGATTGATGTATTGGGCAATAGAGCTCAGTGAATATGATATAGTTTATGAAACCAGATCATCACTAAAAGGGCAGGCTATAGCAGATTTTATAGCCGAGTTCACCTATCCTGATACCCCCGAGGAGCCAAAGTTGCTCGTTGATCAACCTGTGGATGATACAGGATAAAAAAATACTAGCTCAGACCAATTCCGATTGGTAAAAGGGCAAGTGGATGTTAGAGGATTATTAAATTCGAGCTCAGACCAATTCCGATTGGTAAAAGGGCAAGAAAAGATGATCGGCGAAGAGCAACAAATATCAAGGGAGGATGAAAGGAGGCAACAAATATTTCACCGAGGAGCTCTGACAGAGCAGAAATTTGAAGACGAGTTACCTATATGGAGGTTATATGTAAATGGCTCATCTTGCACTGCAGGATGTGGCGCGGGGATAGTTTTGAGCACTCCAGATGAAGTCGACATGGAATACGCACTACGTTTTCAATTCAAAGCTTCCAATAATGAGGCTGAGTATGAGGCCATGATTGCAGGACTTAGTTTGGCAAAAATTATGGAGGCGCAACAGGTTATTATTTTCAGTGATTCTCAATTGATCGTAAATCAAATGTTGGGAGTGTACGCAGTGAGAGGAGAATTAATGATCAGATATCATGCAAAGGCAAAGGAGCTGGTATCAGAATTTTTTGCTATTCAGCTGGTCAGAATACCAAGGATGGAGAATGCGAGAGAAGACGCCCTAGCTCGACTAGCATCAGCTACTCGCACCGAGCTACGACGAACAATCCCAATTGAAGTGTTGGGTGGTCGGAGTATAGATGAAGATCTGACGATGAACTTTATTACCCTTGATTTAGGATCATCTTGGATGGATCCCATCAGGGCATATATTGAGGAAGGAGAATTACCAATTGACAAGCTCGCAGCCAAGAAATTGAAGTTTAAAGATGCTCGGTATGTATTAACTAACGGTATTTTGTATAGACGAGGAATTATGGCAGGTTTGCAGAGATGTGTACATCCCTCCGAGGTGAAAGAATTGATTGAAGAGATCCATGAAGGGTCCTGTGGAGCACATGTAGCAGGTCAGATACTTTTACAAAGGGTGATGACGCAGGGATACTACTGGCCGACGATGAGAGCTGATTGTATAGCCTATGCCAAGAAGTATGACAAGTGCCAGTGCTTTTCCTCCATCCAAAAAACTCCACAAGAATTATTGACACCCATAACTTCCCCTTGGCCATTTTCCATGTGGGGAATAGACTTGGTCGGGCCACTGCCAATGACCAGAGGAAGGTTCAAATACCTCGTCGTCGTAGTGGATCATTTTACTAAATGGGTTGAAGCTGAGCCTCTCATCGATATGACGTACGACAAGGTGTACAAATTTGTTTGGAAGAACATCATTTGTCGATTTGGTCTCCCTCATGCCTTCATCACAGACCATGGAACACAATTTGATAATGAGGAGTTCGCTGCCTATTATCATCAGTCAAATATTTTGAAGGTCCACTCAGCACCAGGCCATCCTCAAAGTAATGGACAAACTGAAGTAACGAACAGAACGCTATAAATGGCTTGAAGAAGAGACTAGATGAGGCAAAAGCAAACTGGATCAACGAGCTACAATCGGTACTATGGGCTTACCGAACTACTCCCCGAGTAGCAACAGGAGAATCGCCATATATGCTGGCGTTTGGAAGTGAAGATGTTATACCTGCCGAGTTGGGCCTCCCAACACACAGGGTACTGAATTTCAATTCCCCTGTCAATGACTTGATGAGAAGACTGGATTTAGACATGCTCGAGGAAGTTCGAGAAGAAGCAGCCATTAGAAATGCTGCTTACCAGCAGCGAACAGCTTTGTTTTACAACAAGAGGGTGAAGAAGTGCGACCTGAAGGAAGGAGACTATGTTCTGAAGAAGGTGATTCAAAAGCACAATAAGCTGGAGGCAAACTGGTATGGCCCATACCGAGTTACAGAAGTTGTTCGACCAGGAACTTATCGAATAACAACTTTAGAAGGAGAGGAGTTTAAGAATGCCTGGAATGCAGAGCACCTGCGCAAGTATTATCAATGATGAATAAAATGAAGATATTCTGCCGAATTCTTTCTTTTTATTAAAAGTTTTTCGGGGAATACAGTGCTACATACTACTCGGGGCAGAACTCGGCAAATCTCAGACTACTCAAATTTTTTCTCGAAAAAGCCAGCTAAGGTTGGTCGAGAAACCAATATTCCTCCGGGAAGTAAAACTACCTTCTCGAAAATGCCAACTAAGGCTGGTCGAGAAATCTATATTTCTCCAGGAAGTAAAGCTACCAATATTCCTCCGGGAAGTAAAGCTACTAATATTCCTCCGGGAAGTAAAGCTACCTATATTCCTCGGGGAAGTAAAGCTACCAATATTCCTCCGGGAAGTAAAGCTACCAATATTCCTCCGGGAAGTAAAGCTACATGTATTCCTCCGGGAAGAAAAAATTTTGTATTCCTCCGGGAAGAAAAACTTTGTATTCCTACGGGAAGTAAAACTATATGTTTCTCGGGAAATAAAAGTATTCCTAAAAATGCCAACTTATGTCGGTTAGGAAGTAAATATATTCTCGAAAATGCCAACTTGAGTTGGTCGGGAGGTAAAATTATTTCAAAAAGACTAACTATGGCTGGTCGGGGGTAAAAACCCACCAACTGTAGTTGGTCGATAAGGAAAAATTTTCGACCTTGGTTGGTCAGAAAAATTTAAGAGAAAAATCTACCAAGTATGGTTGGTCGGGGATAAAAACCCGCTAACTGTAGTTGGTCGACGAGGAAAATTTACCGACCTTGGTTGGTCGGACACATTTTATGAAAATGAAAAGATCTATTAACTATGGCTGGTCGGGGATAAAAGCCCACTAACTGTAGTTGGTCGACAAGTATAATTTAATGACCTTGGTTGGTCGGAAACATTTTAAACATTTTTTATACTCATAACTTTATTATTAAGTGATCGAGCAACATTTTTTATACAAAACTTTATTATTAAGTGATCGAGCAACATTTTTTATACTCGTAACTTTATTGCTAAGTTGGTCGGGAAACAAAATATTATATTTGCCAAATGACTACCACAAATTCACACTACTCGACAATAAGTCGGTCGATAAACAACATAATATTGTTATCTTTTTAACAGTTTGTTATCTTTTTAATAGATACACATGCATAAATATAAAGTATTTGATATACAAGGCAATAGCAATTAAGATTGCAAACAAAAATGAAAGTCTTTAATTGAATTCAAAATAAATTACATTGATAATGAAATGAAAGTTACATTGATATTGAAATGTATACTAACTATTACATCAAAATTACTATTCTACCGGTCTTTTCCCCTCTGCTTTTGACACAGGTTCCTCGCCAGCAGGCGGATCATTTAAAGCCAGAGGAGAATTTATAAAATTGAGATCATTCAACATCTTGACATTCATCACGGATGGTCGATCTAAGAGGTGCTCGGGACAAGATATCTCGGCTTTTGAATGGAGATTGTAGTCACCGAGATACTTTGAAATCAAGCTCCGAGGAATGGCCCGTGCAGGGATCCAACTCATATCCAATTTATATGGTGGCACAAGTAAGTCGAGCAGCCCAGAATCATGGTAGTCCCACAGGTAATGACCCTATTCGAGTTGCAGCACACCTAAGGCATTCAACCATCCTTGCTTGTAGCCCTCATTATTGGCATTCTGGATACGATCGTCCAAGTGGTATAGTTCTTCGTTGTATCCAGCCATCCAGAACTCCCTGGGCTGTTTGTGGAACTGATATGTTAGTCTGTCCAGCTGCTCGTGGAGATTTTTGACGAAGAGCTCTTTGTTCTCCAAGGTAGATTTCTGCTCAGAGAGCTGCTCTTCCAAGTCCCTGATCTTCTTTGACATTTCAGCCAACGCCTGGTTCTTCGCCATTAACTGGAAGGCCTGGTTCTCTAGGGCAGACTAAGTCCTTTGTTCCTCGATAGGAGTTCGAGTTGCTCTTGTTCGTCCCCGAGGTGTCCTAGCTCGTCCCCGAGAAGATGTGGAAGGGCCAGACCTCTTCAAGGTTTCCAACTCGTCCCTCAAGTTGGCGTTCTATACCTCTAAGAACGAGAATCCCTCATCAGTCACTGGGATTAAGGCTTTTGAAGAAGAGGCTGCAGACTTCAACTGTGATAGCTCTTTCTGCAAGTTGTTGTTCTCTTGCTCTAGCAACTCAGCGATTTGTCTGCACTCCTCGACCTCACCCTTCAGAGTTCTCTCTCTCACATCATACCCAGCAAAAAGCTTCTCGTAGCCCTTGTCGGCAATGATCATCTTGTACTTCTTCTCATAACTCTCATGCAACAGGGCAGTTAATTCTTTGTATTATTGCTGAAGGTCTTCGAGGGTGCCTTGGAGATCCTCGATCATATCTTAATAAGCCACATCATTGGCCACTGCTCGATCAAGAAGACACTTCAGATATTGATATGCTTCAACTGCCTATTCTGAAGCATCTTGGCCGAGGATGTTTACGACTTGTGCTGCACTCAGGTCTGTGTGACCAGCCTTAAAGTATTCATTGCATTGTCGCAGCAGCTTTGTATCATGGGCAGATAACAATTCCATCCTAGCCAGAAACTAGCAGAGAAAGAAAGAGCAATCATCAATAAGAAGAATAAGCAGAGTACGAATAAAAGATAGACAACAATATGCAAAAAGTCCAAGTTTTATTAGATCATAAAATTCAGAGTTACAAGTTCTGGATTACATTTGACAAAAGAAAAATATAAGGAGAAACTCGAGAAACTCTACAGCTTTTCCTTATCGCCCAAAACCTTCTCGGGAGGCTGGGACGAGGATGTAGGTTGCTCGGAGGGAAGGGACAGTTGCTCGGGGAGCACAGGAAGTTGCTCGGAGGAAGTAACAATTTGCTGAAGTTCCTCGACAGCAGGTTGGATGGCTGGGGGATGATCTCCCATCACCATAGAAGACTCTTCTGAGGCAGCTTCGTCCTCTTATAAGTCTTCAGGAGTGGGAGGGGGACCAGGAATGTGTTGCTGGAAGAGCTCAGAATATTCATCAACCTTCATCTCCTGGAGAGCTGCAACCCATCCATCTCTGAAATACTTTAGTCTGCCATATTCAACTTGAGACATCATGGCAGCCAACCCCTTGTTCCACCCCTTATCCCAGCCAGCGCTGAAGGACTTCTTCACAGCCATTTTTCTCTTCAGCTTATCTGAGGAAAGCTTCTTGGACAGAAGGTTATCGGCAGTCTTCAACTTATTTTCAATCTCCTCCTTTTGCCGACCTACTTCCTGAAGCTGGCCCAACCTTTCTTTAGCAACCTTGAGCTTATTCTCTAGCTCTCCAGTATTCTTGAGCTTCTTGTCAAGCTATTTATTTTTCCCTTCCAATTCCTTTATTCTCTTCTCTAACTCCTTGGAGACATCGACAACTCAAGCTTTCTCCTGCTCGGTGGAGGCAAGCTTCTTCTCCCAAACGGCCTTGTTAGTAGCATATGTCTGGCGAGAATCGTCCAAAGACTTGATAGCTTCTTCCAGAGCTCCCTCTACAATGGACGAGGAGCATGAAGCTTTAATTGCTTCATCCTTCTCCAGGATTATATTAAAGAAGCTCGTCAACTGTGAAAGTAAAAAGAAAGCAAGTCAGAAACATATATGACAAAGGAAATATGAAAAGTTCAAAGTAAGAAGACTTACAGAAGTAAGGTGACGAGCAGCTAACGAAGTGACCATGTCCCGAGTAAGGTTTTCTTCAGTAACTTAGACCTCGGGAATGATCCAGGACTTTACCGAGCTCATGGCAGAGCTCGGGGGAACAAAAGTTGGAACCCCAGTTCCAGTAGCTGGGGGCTGAGTGATGGTGTCAGCCAAATGGACCAAGGAGATCTTCTTCAGCCTCCTCGGGGGAACAAGAACAGATTCAACCAAGGAAAAACCCTTGGTCGGTGATATTACAATCACCTCTCTACGAGCAGCAGACCTGCTCGGAGCCACTGCGGGCTTCTCGGAAACCTTCACAACAGCAGCTGAGGAAGGCGCATCAGTTTTCTTCGTCCCTTCTGGGACATCAGTCTTACTTCTTTTTACCTCTCCAGAAGCAAGGGCAGGTTTCTCGAACAAAGTGGGAGGTCTTCTTCTCTTCATCCTTTCGCTTAAAGGGACGTGAGATTCAGGCGAGGTGCTGGTGGAAGTTGGTACAGGTTCTGCTTCACTTATTACTGGACGAGCAGTAAAAGAGGTTGTGTAGCTCTTATACTGCAGCAGATATGAGGCTGATCTAATGTGCTCGTCAGCAACACTCTGATGCAGACTCCAGTGGGGGCTATTCTTGCAGGAACAACGTCAAAATAATGACAGAATTCCAGACATAGAGGATTTGGTGGGAAAGGAAATCCACACTCAGCAATAAAGAGGCTGTGGAACCAATGTCCCTCAGCCAAATGGAAATAATCAGAAGGCTCAGAAAGCTCTTCCAAGACAACCCAGGAGGGAATAGAAAAATCAGAGCGAAACTTATTAAGAGATTCAACAGGGTAAACCATGATGAATAAAGGAAAATGAAGAAGAAGGAAGAAGATCTTACAAAAAAAGAGGGGATCTGTTGACAACGAACGATGGAAGAAGATGAATACACAGGAGAGAAAGAGACTATGAAAAACTCGAAGATACAAATTTGGAAAAGTAGAAGACGATGGGATTGTCTGTGACGCTTAAATACCTTGCCTTGGGAAAAGGGAAAAAGTAATGATTATGAAAAGAAACGATTACGCTACCGGCGGCTAAAAGGACAAAAAGAGCGCGGGAATCGAAGTGAGTAGAAAAGTTCAAAAAAGTATGATTCCATGAATTGGGAAGAAGAAATAAATACAAAAGACTCCTAAATATTAGGAGGACCATTTAAAACTACCATATTTCGAGAAAGAATGTTCCATACTCCTCAAAGTTCAAACTATGAAACATTGGGGGCTTCTGTTGATACCAAATTTAGTCTGCTGACATGGCCCAATTGACTGAAGACACGTGGCAATCTACATGACAACGACAAATACTTCCGAGGAACTCAGACGCTCCGAGGAACAAGACTACAACGAGGAAGACTATTTCCCCGAGGAACAATGCTTCCCCGAGGAACTCACACGCTCCGAGGAACAAGACCTCTCCGAGGAACTCATACACACCGAGAAGCTTAGGCGGTCCGAGCAACTCAAGCGGTCCGAGCTACATCTTGAACAAAGCATTAATAGCTGGACAACCAACAGTTTGACTGTTCATTAAATGCTTATCATTCAGACGCACACGCTTAAGGAGCATTGAATGTATTACCCTTTCATATGTACATCATTTAATGTATTACCCTTTCAAATTGCAGCCTCAGGGCTATAAATACATTGTACAATCCTCATTGTAAAGGGACCCCGAATCCAGACCGGAACTTTTTGATAGAACTTGTAATCGAGAATTCCCAAGCACTCAGCAATAACAAAACAGTGGACGTAGGCCATTCTTATAAGGCCGAACCACTTTAAAAATTCTTTGTCTCATTTATTTATTTGTGATTGAATAATTAGAGTGATCTAATTTTTTACATCAACAGGCAGCAAGGTTAGTTTTTTTCGCGACCAGATTTGGGGTCGCGGTAGGAGGATTCTGATCGCTGGAAGGGGTCACGGCTAGTGCCTTGGTCTTGGACCTCTTCTTTTTTTTGCTCCTCGTAGTGTTATTAAGAACGATTGCGTCCCCATCCATCACTGCCAGCTGGACAGCCAACAATTCCCCATCAACTTCCTCACCTAAAAGAGGAAAAGCAATAGTAAGTAATTGAAGTTTCAGCATAAGTCGTCGCGGATAAAGGCTGATGGTTAGGTTATTACCTCCCGCTACCATATCTTTTGGAATGGACTTTCTAGGAAAGAACCCTGCTTTAAATAGATTTGCAGATGTTACAAGGGAGCTGAACTTCTTTTTATCAGCTCTTTTCTCTTGCCTTCCTCTCAGTTGCAAGTTATCAAGAACTACAGAAAAACACTTCGAAGGTTAGTAAAGATTAATAAGAAACTACAAAGAGGGGACGCGTCTATAATCAAAAGAACTACAAAAAAACACTTCAAAGGTTAGTAGAGATTAATAAGCAACTACAAAGAGGGGACACGACTATAATCAGATTACCTAGTTTGGAGGGATAACCCCATTGCTGCGGCATTCGAAACGACTTCTCCCTCTTGTTCTCCTGAGGATGAATCTCCCAGCCTTCCCTGGAGATGTATAAATACTTCCCCTTCCAGTTCTTGGTTGGCCTCCCAGAGTAAAGGGTCTCATCCCTGCCACGGCCAGAGAAGTAGTAGTACCCAATGAACTTCACAGAGTTTTCCTGCGAGCGGTAGAAGTGAAAAAACTCCATGGGAGTAATGTCCTTTTTGAATTGATTCTCCCAAAGCACGACCTCCAGCCATTGGGATCTAACTGGGCTGGGGCTAGTTTTATGGTTTGAAAAATACATCTAATGAGAACAGGAATTGGTAGCCGCAGCTCGTAAACAAAGGCATGCAATGGAAAGCAGACCCCATCATCGAAAAGTACCGTGCACGATCATTGGTTCACGACAGGTGCTGAGCACATCAAGTTTAATGGAAACTCGAAGGCCTTAGCTACCTAGTCAACCCAGTCTTGGGTCATGATGCTGCAGATATCAAGCGCAGCTAGGGGTCTCTCAGCCCTCCTAGATGAGCCAACTGGTTCGTCCCTAACATCAGTAGAACCCCTTACCGCGGCACCATCTTCCACATACATTGGCCGATTACTAGAGTTGGCTTCCTCTTCCATCCGTGTGATCTCAGAATCCTTCGTAGAAGCAGAGTCCACGGAGTTTGAGTCTAATACCACACAGTTCAGACAATCCTTCAGTTGGCAAGGCCCTATTGACTTCAAAGGAAGCACGAAAGGAAGTTCAGGGGGAGAAGCTCCAAAGTTTTTTGCCCAGAAACCTCTCAAAAATTCATCTAGGTCAAAGTTCATATGGCTACAATAGTACCTGAAAAGTAGAGTCCACAGTTAGGCGCCGCAGCCAGTATGGTTCGAAAAAGACTTTTAGAAGCCACGGAAAGATTAGTTATATGAATAGTGAATAGAAATTATCGACAAGACAGGCTAAATGTGAAGTGTGGGGTTTTATATCCCTAAAAAAAAATTATCTCCGTGGCATATTGGTTTGATGGGGGGTTATTTCACTATCATAGTTACAAATGGGCTAAAACACTGTTGTTCCTATTCATTAGACCTAAAAGATTACCCTCAGAACCAACCGACCGAAGCCATCTCCTAAATCAGTGCCGCGGCTACTTACTCAAATAGGTTAGAACTCCATCTTCGTAAATTCAAATGTCAAACCCTATAATATGAAGGCTCTCTCTCAAGAACACGAGGAGAAAATGCAGCGGCCTTTACTTTCTTTACAAATTGAAGCAGTTATGAATATGTGGGTTTAACTGCCGCGGAATCTGAATTTAAATACAAGGGATTACTTAGAGTCTACAGGCCGCAACCATCACCAAAATTACTAAAGGTGTATTCTACCACGTCACGGACTCTCACTCAAATAGTTTAGTGTCTAAATATTGATTCATTTAAGGATCGAAGACCCAGAATGTGAAGTGTGTGCTTAAAGAACATAAAAAACATCAAGAGCATCAAATAACAGTTTGATTTCAATATGATTCAACACAAACACGGTTTATATGATCTAGGCAGTGGAAGAACAGTTATTTGATTACATATTATGAAGGTCGATTTAAGGAATTCTAGAAACAATTATAATCATTTATCATGGATATATGTTTGATTTTTGGAAGTTGACAGATTATCCAAACAAAGCCCTAGATTCCTATCAAACAACTGGGGTTTTTTCATGAAGTTCATAAATGCAAAAGTTCATGTGTTCGACTATTATAGAAGAAGTACGAACTACAAAAGCTATTTAAAAAGGATGATTGGTTAAAAAATTACCTGGAAATGAAGAAGATGGCAATGATCAGTCTCAAATATCCTTGAACCACCACACGTGGCCTTGAAATATCGCCGAAAAACGCAAGAGAACGGACGAACAAAGTTCATCTTTTGATTTTCTCTTAAAGTTTTGGAAAACATAATGAAGTCCACGGCCTGAACAATTTATATAAGAGAGCACAAAAGATGGATCGTCGTCTTGTAAGTACCGCGGCACCCAAGAAGACTGAACTAAGACTCAGCCCCAATTGAATTCTCTTGGCACTACGATTTGGGGGCTTATTGATAGTACAAATATAGCACCATGTCGCGGCCCATCTCAACATATGGCACAACCCCTACTGAACTCGGGGTGCTGCCCTTTTGAATAAAGGGGTGCGACCTTCCTCGTCACAGGGCGCGGCCCCCCTCCTCAACACATCGCGGAACCACACAATAGAGGGTGCGACACCTTTGCCTCTAGCTTGTTACAGGATGCATCACTCACATTGCTTGCCTTACAGGCTGCATCCCTCTCTATTATAGCAACTCCAGACTTTATATATGTCACGTTCTCAGAGCACGTGGGAATATCTCCTATAAATAGAGGACCACCCCTCGAAATAGAGAGAGGATTGGACCGATTCCACACGTCTGGGGCAGGTTCTATAATACATATTCCCTCTACACAATCTCAACATACAGCTTATGGGTTACTCATCTACATCGCAGCCACCTCTCTGGCACACCGGAATCCTCAATACTATCATGTATTCTCCTTTATTCTCATACTTGTATGCCTCTTTAGGCATGAATATATTTTACAATACAACGCCTATAATGAGAACCGAGCAACACAGTGGACGTAAGCCTATTTTAGAGGCTGGACCACTCTATATCTTATTTTCTCTCTATTTACTTGCTTTGTCTATCTATTATACACTTTACTCTTGACTTGCTGGTACGAGAACGACAAGTGGACGATTTCTAGTATCATCAAGTATTATTGCTGTGATGAGAGATACTGCGGCCAGCTGATTGATGAGCTTAGGGACCGCAGTCTGTATGTTCAAGGGCTGCGACATGTAGCATATAAGGGGCCGCAGCCTATATGTTAAGGATTGTGGCATGTATGTAATGCATTCATTTAATAGCCTATAGGAGATACGTCTGCGGCATTAAGACGATATCACTTGCTATAGTGTACCTTCCGCGGTAGGGGGATAATATATGTACTATCAATAAGCCCCCAAGGCATAATGACTAGGAATTGGTGTTGCGTCTTGTAACTACTAGTGTCGCGGTGTATTTAGTCTGCAGAGTCCACTATCAAAAGACACTTCGTCTTCCCGCCCCCTCTTATATGAATGGAACCGGTCGTGGACTTCATTAAGTTTTCCAACTCTTGAGAGAAAATCGAAATCAAAACTCTGTTCATTTCTCCTCTTAATTTTTTCGGCAACCTTCCAAGGCTGTGTGTTGTGGTTTTAAGGCAGTGCAAGGCAGTTTGAGGCTGAGCAATCGATTTTTATCCTTTTTCAGGTAATTTTTTCAATCAAAAACCTCTTTAATGGCTTTTTAAATTCAATTCATCCTTGTAAGTCATGCTATCAACTAAACTTTTGAATTTCTGCCTTTATAAATCACCTAATCTTAAATTATAATGATTTATGTTTGCTAAACTCACCATGAATTGAACTTGTTTGAATGTGCTTTGTTGAATTTTAATCAACAAGTGATATTATAATCATGTTTGATGCTTTCTGAATTCTCAAACTGTAAAGATACTACAAATCGTATCACTTGTTCTTGGTGTTCATAGGACGAACTCTTCGATTTTAGGGTTTTGATCTTTGAATTTACCAACATTAAATACTAACATGTTTGAGTATATGGCTGCGGTATAGAGAATACGTGGTTGGGGCATAATCAAATTCCTTTAGCAATTTAGGGTTGCCCTGGGTCAATGTCTGCAGTCCTCAAATATCGTATAGTTTTAAGAATTGTCTATGGCATGTACACATATGGTTGCGGCCTGTAGTAACTCTTCTTACCTAGGTTCTCATATTATTGTTCACACCACTTAGCACATTTTTCAGTGACTAAGGCATGTAAGGAGATAACATACCTTCCCGAAATCAATATGCCGCGGAAGAAATTAACTTCTAGGACTTAGAGCCCATCACTTGGTGTATTTGGCCAAATTTGCTATCATTTTAATTTATCCTCCAAACTTGATATATCATTATTCCTACCGCGACATATGAGAGGCCTTAAAACCATATTGTCTACGATGCCTAACTTTGGACTCTTTGCTTTTTAGGTATCGCTGCAGCCATATGAACTTTGACCCAAACTAATTTTTCAGAGGCTTTTGGAACAAAAACTTTGGAGTTTCTCCTCCTAAGCTTCCTTCAGTGCATCCTTTGAGGACAATAGGGCCGTGTCAATTGAGAAATTTCCCAAACTGTGTAGTTCTAGATTCAGACTTAGATTCTGTGATCACGGAGGAAGAGGTTAATTCAAGTAATCAACTAATGGACATAGATGGCGCGACAGTGGGTATATCTGAGGTTAGGGACGCACCTCTTGGAAAATCTAGGAGGGCTGAGAGACCTTTTGTTGCATTTAGTATCTGCATCACTATGATCCAAGAGTGGGTTGATCAGGTGTCTGAGGCCTTTGAATTTCCTGAGGGTTTGATGTGCTCAGCACCCTCCGTGGAACAAAGGCCATGCACGACACTTGCTGATGATGGGGTTTGCTTCCTCCTCAACGCTTTCATTTATGGGTTGCGGCTACTTGTCCCTATTCCAGTTAGAAGAATTTTCTAGACGATGAAGTTAGCCCCAGCCCAAATAGATTTTAATGGCTAGAGGTCAATTCTGGCATCCATAGTGTTATGGAAGAAGAAATTCAAGAGAGACATTACTCTTGCGGAGTTTTACTACTTCTACCACCCAAAGGAAAACTCTGTAAAATTTGCGGGGTATTATTACTTTTTAGTTCGCGATAGAGACAAAACCCTCTATAGTGGGAGGCCCACCAGTATGAAGAATTAGAAGGGAAAGTATTTTTACATTTCTGGAAAAGGGTGGGAGATCCATCCCCAAGAGACTGAGAGGGAGAGAACCTATAGGATGCTGGGGCAGTGGGGATGTTCCTCTAAGCTTGACAAATGATACTTTTAGAATTATAGCCGTATTCCCTTTTTATAGTTGCATATTATTCTCCATGTTTTACTTTTGTACTAACCTTTGCATTTTTCTGCAGTTCTTGACAATTTGCAACTGAGTGAGCGGCAAGAGAAGAGGGTTGGTGAGGCCGCCATAATTCCTGCTGACAAGAAGAAGTTCAACACACTCGTAACCTCTACTTAAATCTATAAAGGAGGCTTATTTCCTAACAAGTTTGTTCCCAAAGTTATGGGTGCTGAAGGTACTACTATTCTCTTTGGGTTTTTATTCCATGGCAATTGCTTCAAACTTGGATATTAATCTTGCTTTATTTCTTCACAGATGAGGAGATTGATAGAGCTCTGTTAGCAGCTCAACTTGCTGAGATGGATGAGGATGTAACTATCCTCAATAACACAACCAGGCAAAGAAAAAGGAAAAGGACAAAGTCCAAAGCTCCTACCACAATCACTTCTAGTGACTAAGTTGATTAAAATAATCCTATCGTTCCCTCTAACCAGCTTGAGGGTCAAATAACTCATGTCTCACCTATCACTCAGGTTGAGGAAGTACCTCCTCAAGAGAGGCATGAGGGTAATTTTGACGATGATATTGGAGCTCATTTGTCCGTGGAAGGGTTAATGTCAACTTCTGAATAGATCGAAGGCCGCGGTACCTCTTTAATCCATACAAATTCAGCTCCTCCAATAATTATAGTGTTAATGCCAACCTGGAACCTCCTCAATGTTGTGACAGTGTTGGTATTGATGGCCATTCGCGACCTCAGTTAGGTATCCCAATCCTGAATCTTCTTAGGACATAACTGCGAGGGTTGTCCACGAAATGAAGAGGGTCCCAAATGCCGCGGACCTTGATCGCCTCGTGGATGAAGACCATGATGACTTGGAGGATTATGGTCTCCATATTCTGTTAAGGGTAAGTGAAAGTACCTCCTCAGTATAATTTTCACATTTTATATTTGCTTCTAACATTAAATCTCTTTATAGCTCACGGACGTTGTGATGTCCCAAAAGTGAAAGTACGAAGTCCTTTATAGGTTGTAGGAGGGCGCGGAGAAAGTGCATTCCGCTAACCAGAAGAATGCCAGGGCTGCTTCCTTTCAAGCTAGGAAGTATTCCTCTGCCGCGGCACTTGAGGCGTATAAAATGGGTGCGGACAAGAGGGTTAAGGCCACAGAAGATGCCAAGAAGGTGGTTGCGAATAACTTCAAATAGGCTATAGACTCTTTGAAGATTGCTCAAGCTCAAGCTGGTGAAACTACCCAGGTCGTAGCCTCCTCAAATAGAAAACTTGAACTCTTCCAGAAGAAGTTTGATGAATTATAGAGCAAGTCTATAAATGATCCTGAGGCACATATCGCGGCCATTAAGAAAATCGAGGAATACCATACCGCAGCTATCAAGAAAAAGGATGAAGACCATGCTGAGGCTATCCAATTGGCCATTGACCGCGCTGTGGAATCCTTCAAAGGATCCAAGGATTTCTTCATTATCAATAATAAAGCCTACCTCCGCGACTACCAAGATCTTAGGCACATAGTTATAAAAAAACTTCCCTAAATCTAAAGACACAGTCCTTGCCTGGGGACTTGATGATGCTGAGAATTTGTAGTGCGTGGTGGAGATAAAGGTTGCAGCGGAAGAGAGAGACAGGCTAAGGGCGGAGGTAGAGGCTGCGGTAGCTAAGGAAGACACCATGACTGCTGCGGAGGGAGAATTGGGAGATGAAGAAGATGATGCAGCGACTTTGGCTTCTAACAATTCTTAGAAATTAGGTTGCGTCCCTATTTAAATGTGCATTTTATTAATATATACATAGGGTTGCGGCCCTATAAACATTGAACTTCATTACCCAGGCTGCGGTATCTTGTCTGTATAACTTTTAACATTTTAATCTTTTTCTTCAGTTGTAGCCTTTGATCAACCTATTTTGTCTTCACTTCTTCTTTACTTTCTCCTTTATTATCTGCTTTGATATTTGATTGCTTGATTGGATGATCTTGCAAAACTTCTTCAGTAACTACAATAAGCATAAGGCCATGGCAATATTATATAAATAGTTTCTCTAAACTGGTTGCGGCATATTAAACTTTGCCTCAGACCTTTCACAACTTGTATTTTTCATGGGTTTCTAATTTTTCACTCCATATATAGCTATAATCCCCCAAGCCGTAATGCTAAAGAAATATGGCTTTGAAGTTGTGGCTCAACTTCTATAATTTTTTCAATACTTTCCCAGCCTTCATTATAACTCAGAGGCTGAGGTGCCACGGTGCTTTAGCACTAGTGTACATTTCACTCTGCTTTGTCATCCAAGTGAATGAATGAGTTGTAGCCATATTAATGGGATGCGTCCATTTTGAATATTTGAATACCCTCTGTTGTAGCTTTATTTGGATCCAAATCCAAGTCACCACTACATTAACTCTTAGTTGCTTTAATCTAGTTTCTTGAACAGGGTTGTGATAAGATATTCTTTTTCAGAGGTTGCAGAAAGTTTTCCTCCAGTTGCGGCATGTTAATAGTCATGTATGCCTTTCTCTGCTACATCTTTTGAATGAATGAACTTAGCATCTACAACCATATTTCTAAGACTGCGGAACCTTTCAGGCCTTTGTCTTTTAGAAATGGACCTCCATACATATACAGGATACTATCAAGCCTCTCCAGGCTGGGTTATGTTATTAATCCACCCATAGCTAATATACGGGATACTATCAAGCCTCCCCAGGCTGGGTTATGTTATTAAGCCACCCACAGCTAATATACAAGATACTATCAAGCCTACCCAAGATGGGTTATGTTATTTAGACACCTATAGCTAACATACGGGATACTATCAAGACTCCCCAGGCTGGGTTATGTTATTAAGCCACCCACAACTAATATACAGGATACTATCTAGCCTCCCCAGGCTGGGTTATGTAATTAATCCACGCACAGCTAATATACGGGATACTATTAAGCCTCCGCATGCTGGGTTATGTTATTAAGCCACCCACAGCTAATATGAGATCACCAAGTTAATGATGTCTTGTCTCTATCCACCAAGTTAATGATGTTTTGGAGTTTAGATCACCAAATGAATGATGTTTAGTCTCATAATTCAGCAAATTAATGATGTTTGTCAAGGGAGTAACCTCCCTGGGCTAATGACGCATCTCGAAAGCTAAGAACGGGCATCGAAATCCCTTGCAACTAATGACGCATCCCGAAAGCTAAGAACGAACATTATAAGCCCTTGCAGCTAATGACACATCCCAATAGATGCTTTCAAGAATGTAATGATCATATGCTGAGATATAGTCTCCATGAGTGGCATTATAAGCCAATTTTTCCTGCCGCTCTCAATAGTTGCTTTCTCCATTTTCAATTGTCACTTGCTTTTGGACAATCAGGCATCACGATGGTCGTTATAGACCCATTTAGATATTATCATTCCCGTTATAACATATTATCTTGATTCAGAATCTATTTAAGACAAATATTCTTTTATAAAATAACATTTAATGGAAATGAGAATCAGAATAGGACACTATCGAGTGAACTTCATTTCATATATCTATTTCAATACAAAGTTAAAAAGGGAACCACTTAGAAAGAGTTTTCACTAAGAACAGAAATAGATGAAACATAAATATGGGAATAAAAAGAGGAATGTGGCCTATTTGACTAGGCTGCATCCCTTAGACATCCTTGAGGAAATGCTACAGTATCCTCTGTTTATGAGCCTCTCAATTTCATCTTTCAGATCATAGCATTGCTTAGTGTTGTGGTCATAATCCTGGTGGAATTTTCACCACTTGGCTTTATCCCTTTTGTGGGGTGGAGCCCTTAGCTTCTTTGTCCATCTGAGCATCTTATCCTCCTTTATGAATTCAAAGATGTCCTCAATTTGGAAGGCCAATGGGGTGTAGGCCTGAGAGCTCCCCTCTGCCTTCTCTACTTTCCTTTTCTAGCCCTTGTTGGCTGCTTCCGCGACTGGAACTTCTGCGAATGCGGCAGTAACTCTGGATGTCGCAGCCGTGTTTGGGGAGGCAACGACCTCTAGTATTAGGACTCTTTGGGTCAAAAAGTTGACTTGTGTGTGGAGTGATGAGTGGTTGTCATAGAGATGGTTGAGGTGATTGTACAATTGCCCAATCTCATATTTGATATCTGTGCTCTGGATGGATTCTCCTTCCATTTTCTACTTGGTTAGTCTTCAAAAATATATATAATCTGAGACAAAACTAACAGAAGTAAGTGATCACAAAAATATAGGATGATTAGAGTATAAAGTTGGGATGCAGCATTTGCACTACTATATGGTATTTACTGATGGGCCCACGGCCAGTGAGTCACGTAAGTGTACTATCGTGGCCCTTTGAATAATGGAACTCTCCCAGGTTATCGAGTACCCTAGATACTTTTAAGCTGCTGTGATCCATATGCAGTAGTAGACGCCGTGTCCAGAAGAGAAGTTGAACTGCCAGGCCGCATCCCTTTCTAGGTAGTGAATGGAACTTACCTCGTGGAATTGAAATCCAAAAGCTGAGTTTTTCTCCCGAAACACATGGAGAGCACACTTACTAGGGTCTATCCAGGATAAAATAACCTCTCGGTGTACAAAACGGCACAATTTCAATGACAAACCCCATATCATAGGTTAAGAATGGGAAAAAGGGAGTAAATATGATTCTTCCCTAATCACTCACCTTTACGGGGCTAAAGCCCATCAAGCTTTCCAGCATTATCTAGGTGAGGCGATATCACATGGGTATGTAAAATAGATCCAAGTTCATAAAATGGAGACCCAAGAGCAGATCTGGATATACGAAATACCCATTTAAAGGTATAAATATGAAATAGAGCTCAATAACCAAAATTTACTCATAAGATGATGATCCAAAGGATCCCTGTGAATAAAATAAGGTGTTTAAGAACTTAAAACATAGAGAAACAAGATTGAAATACCTCGTTTCCCACAGACGGTGCCAAATTGATGATACGAGAAATCGTCCACTTGTCATTTTCGTACCAACAAATCAAGTATAAAGTGCATAATAAGCAAATAAAGCAAGTAAACAGAGATCAAAGACAAGATATAGAGTGGTTCGGCTAAAAAAATGAGCCTACGTCCACGTTGGTGTCATACTCTCATTATATATGTTGTTTGGTACATAATAATTAGGCCTAAAGAGACGTACAAGTATGAGAATAGAATATAGTACATGACTATGATGATTTCGAGATACCGGATGCTTTTCTAGAGAGAAGCCCCCAAGCTATGATGAGTAATGTCGAGAGAATAGCCGACTTTGAGTTATGTGTTGGTGTAAGAAATGAACCCAGACTCCTATCCTGAGGTGTGGGCCTCTATATATATAGGAGGTGTAGGTATTATTATTGTGATGAGAGATGTTGTGGCCAGTTGATTGATGAGCTTAGGGGCCGTAGTCTATATGTTCAAGGGCTGCGGCGGGTAGAGTATAAGGGGCCGCAACCTATATGTTAAAGACTGCGGCATGTATGTAAGGCATTTATTTAATAGCCTATAAGAGATACGTCTTCCATAGTAAAATGATATCATTTGTTATAGTGTACCTTCCGCGGCAGGGGTACAATATCTGTACTATCATCTGGACACCTAAAAAGTTTTGGAAAAAGTTTTGCAAGTACAGATCAGAGACCAAGTCCTTTTGAAAATATTTTTCAAGCATTTACATTGCAATTTAAATGAACAATTATTAGATACACATGTTAGGTTGTGAACACTCCCTTGAGTTTCCTCACCTCTTATATATAGTGCGCACTTAATGTCCCACCTAGTCAAGCTACCCAATCTAACTAGGTCTCAAGTATCTAACTAACTACTAACCAATCTAGCTTTCTCTTACCGCCCATATAGTACGCTATCGAATACCCTTAATTATTATTAAGTCTTCAGAACCTGAGCGGTTGGCTCAACTGGTTAGATCTTGGGTTTGCTCCCCAGAGGTCGCCAGTTCGAGTCCCGTAAGGGCCACGGACCGCAGGCTGTTTACGTGTGCACTTAATTGTGTGATTCCACATCGCCTATTTCGAAAGCCTTTTTTGGGGCAAAGGGATTAGTCTCAAGGTGTACGTAAGCTGGCCCGGGGATTACCCTCCGTACCAAACAAAAAAATCATTAAGTCATCAGTTAAGTTTCTCTTTAACTTACCCGTACCTCCCAATAATTAACACCTCCCTTATGTTATTATTAAACCAAAGTTAACATTTCACTTATGTTATCCTTTACATCATCTTATGAAGTTTCTCTACTTAATTTATCTTTAGATATGCACTATCTATCACTTTTACTATTTCACATAAGTAGATTAATCTTATTTCATATACTTCATTCATCTTTTCTACTATTTATACATTAGTAGATTAAACCTTGTTTAGATATACATTATCTAGTTTCACTAGTATCACACATGAGTAAATTAAACATTATTTAGATATACATAATCCAGTCTCACTACTATCACACATAAGTAGAATAAAACATCCAAGTATATATATATATATATATATATATATATATATATATAGCATCCACCAGACTGGACACTGTGATGCACGTTCGCGTACTCTGCTATCAATCTATGTACCTCTCTTACTAAATTAAGGACTCATGGTTCGGCATGCCACCTCAAACCCAAAATCAAATCCCAAGCATTGGAGGCGAACATAATACTAAGTCTTTGGGGCTGCGCACATACCTAACGTACCCAAACGACCTACCGACTACATTATATTTCTCACATACTTATCCACTAAGAGTACTATACTCTGGGGCAAAAATGCAGACCTTAATGGAATCGTCAAATATATATATATATATAAAGCATCCACCGGACTGGCCACTGTGATGCACGTTCGCGTACTCTGCTATCAATCTATGTACCTCTCGTACTAAATTAAGGACTCGTGGTTCGGCATGTCACCTCGAACCCAAAATCAAATCACAAGCATTGGAGGCGAACATAATACTAAGTCTTTGGGGATGCGCACATACCTAGCATACCCAAACGACCTACCGACTTCATTATTTTTCTCACATACTTATCCACTAACAGTACTATACTTAGAGGCAAAAATGCAGACCTTAATGGAATCGTCAAGGTGGGATCTCCCATTGCGCGGGACCTCCATGATAACAAGTAGCGTAGGTATATTCACATACACAAAAGTACATATTAGGCATACACACAACCTATCCATATGTATATTTAGTATAGGTACACAACCGACCTATAATAATAAATCTGTATAGGTGTACACTCAACCTATAATAATTACCTGTACGTAGTATTTATCTCTCGAATACTCATCTACCATTTATTCATAATATAACTCTCTATCGTATATTCCCGAGTATTATTCCCTACCCGAAGGGCCCATTGTTACCCCTTATGTTAATTCAGTAGTTACTACACTTATACCCTCCTGGTTATATTCTTAGATTGTGGTCTACCCTTCCAGTAATTCAAATCCTAACTTTCCCGGCATACAATTCACTCGATTTACTACCGTTGGTTAATTATCCCAACTTAACCCTTAACAGTAGAAATCAAACCTTAACCTCATGCCTACTGACCTTCCCTAACTCTCCACATGATTACTAAACTACCACTAAAGTTCCTCGTAATTCAATTCATGTGGATAAGTAAACAAAAAGGAAATATTGGTCAATTCTGGGAAGCCTAATCGATTCGAAATGTAGCATATTTCATCCTCCTTATGTTTTTACGATTTTTAACCCTTATAACTTTCTCAAAACTTCATGAAACTTCACCAAATATCAAACCAACATGTCTAATCATCATATAAATGTATAAGGGTGATTTCTGACGTGAAATTATCATAAATTCATCACAAATTTGATTCAGGATCCGATTATCTTTGAAAATCCTATAAAACCCTAATTTGTGTGTTCTTCAAGTTTATTCATCAAGAAACCCAGATTAATTTCGTTTTATTCATCCCAAATACTTTGATATCATATTACAACCATAAATAAATATCTCTACATGCATCCCAACCTCAATTCAAGAATTACACTCGCCCAATTCATACTAAATCATCCAAAAACATGAAATCAAACCCTATTCTACATGGGTATTATAACATGCTTAAAATAAATGCAATTTAAACACTTGCCTCTATATAGAAGGTCTAAATTTCATTGTTTTGATGGTATGGTTGTTCTCCCCTCGCTCCGATCTCGATTCCATTGCGTTCAGGGCGAAAAACTGTGTAGGAAGCGTGGTTCTCTCCTCCTCTTCCTCTCCTCTGGCCTCTCTTACTTTAGCTTTATGTTAACCATAGCCCTTCTCCCTAATGGAACATATTCTAAACCCTAAACTTCTGAATGACCGAAATTCCCCTTAAACGGTGTCGGTTTGGTCTAAAATTTTCCCAAGATCCAAACTATACACCCGAGTACACTTTTCTGACTTTTTTAACCATTTCAGAAACAACTGTGACCTCAAAATAACCATCCGATTCACTTTATAAAATCATCTTATTTCCACCTCAAAATGAGACACGCGTGAAATTTAGCTTCAACTGAATTAATTAAATCTAAATCACCGAATTAAATAATTTCTCCAAATTAAAAAAATTCCTAAGTCAGCAATTTAATTAATTTCCATATTCTCAAAAAATACGGGGTGTTACACCCTCGTGCATAAGAAAGAGGATATCTTAAGCTTCTTTAGACATGGTACACGTCAAGATCTGACGAAATTCGTCGAATACGACAACACTAGAAATGGTATTCAAACCACGAGAGTTGAAATTACTCAATCTAAAATAATCTTAAGTTCAAATTGATACTGGATTGAGACTAACAACATTTTCACTAGTCGCATAAGGAGGAGTCCACTCCCTTTCAACAGCAAGCCAAACGGTCCCGTCGCTCAATTTTAGAGACGATTTCATTTGAGCTTTCCAATAATCATAGTTTGTGCCATCAAACAAAGGTGGCTTATTGTATGAATTCTCCATATAACCACCATGATTCATCTAAATAACTTGTAGAAACAATATCTGATACCAATTTTAAAAATGTGTAGAGTGGTCCGACTATATGGTCAAATGTAGAAATCGTAGATTAGGTACAAGCAAGCCAAATTAAATATAATCCAAATTATATCTTTATTAATTAGGTGAACCTAAACATGTAAAATAATGAATCTGAATCGAATCAAACAAACAAACCACAATAGAAGATACGAAGAAAAAGCAATTTCCAAAAAAACTCTTTTCATGACTATTATAACAGACGACACAGACAAACTTACAGACTTAGACTCCACTAAGTATTGAAGTTATGTCTCATTTTTTATTTGTAACACAAAGCAGTGCAGATCCAACAACGTTCCATAACAAACTCCACTTGTATCGGTGTCCACCGATCAACTTAAAAAAACTCCTTCCCTATCTTTAGCAGTGAAGAATCAATTCCACGGGGATATGAACATATAATGTGTTCTTCAGGGTTTGATAAAGTGATCATAAAACATCCAAAGAGTTTCGATTTGAAAAAATTAAAGTATTTCATCAGAAAAGGAGGTGTAAAAGGCTTGCACATAAGTTCAAATTTGTATCTTTATATATAGGGAGAAAAATATCCAAGACATAGACTTTAAAAAATTACGTTTGAAATTAAGTAAAAAATATTTTTTTGCCGGCTCATTCGAACAAGGTACATCTCGTTCTAACGAAGCACCTGATCTTGTTCGAACCAATTCTAACGACTTATCCAATGAGAAAATAGAACACGCCAAAAGTTATCAACATTCATCTCGTTCGAAGTTAGTTCGAAGCTATTCTAATGAGGTATATATACTCGTTAAAATGACAACCAAATGTCGTTATAACGACTTCACGAATTTTTCAAAAAACATTTTAAAAATATTTTGGAAAAATATATTATTTTCAAACAAGTTTTAAAGTGACCCTGAATATAATGATTATACGAAATCAACCGCATATACCTTCTCCATATGTTGTAGTGAAGAAATCAAATTTTCGATTGTCGCGTTCGCTCACTAATTTGTCTTCACTTTAAGTCTTAAGAATGTACATGATGGTGAAGTGGGGTGTAATGAAAAATGCCAAACTAAAACATAATGATCAATCATAAAACTTCCTCTTATATTTATTACTTAATTTAATGGTCTTAAATCACAGGGTATTACAACTTATTTGCCCTGAAAAAATAACTTTAGCTTACACTAATGTAGTAACACTTAAAATATAAAAAAAATTGATTTGAAATAAATTCAATTTTGTTGGATGTAAGAATTAAGATCCAAGGAAACCATTGAAAAAAATTAATCCCAACACCTTCTATCAAACATGGCCTAATAAAAACAATATAAACATGTATCTTAGACCCCCCCCCCCCCCCTCTTAAAAATCTACCTCAACAAGAAATCTCATCCTATTTTCATCTTTAACAACAAATACCTATTTATTTATGGGTCATATCCTAAATGTTTAGTCCAAGTCTTTTTATTTTCTTCCAAAAAGTTCCTCACCACATAAAAACACTAAAAATAAGGAGCTCTGGTGAGGGTTGTCGGAGTTCCGACAGTGGGGTTGTGGGGGGGGGGGGGGGGGGAGGTGGGGGGGCCTGCTAGCATAAAATAGGAGAATATTGGTTAAATGGGTGTTTGAGGGACTTTTTGGAACAAAACAAAAAAAAGCTTGGAATAAATGTGTTTTAAAAATATTTAAGGGACTTTTTTGTAATTGATCCTTTATGTCCTTACTAGTTTTACCACACATCACATATTTAAAAAAAATAATGTTTAATTCTTATAATGATATTAACTGGACACATAGGGTTCGTTAACTACATATGACATATCATTTTTCAACAATCTCTTAGAAAAAGTTCGTTAACAACGTGCGAACGTCACTATCAACTCATTAATCACGCGTGTCCAAATAATATAAGCTTTCCGTTAAACTTGAATGAACTATTTCTTAGTAGACTAAACTCTATCAACTTAACCACTTAAGTTAACTAATAAAAACAAACTAAATAGGTACTTGCTACCCTTCAAAAAAAATTTACCCAAACAAACAAATAAACACTACTTATATCCCACTTTCACCTTTAAATACTTAATATACCTCTTTACCATTTCCATATCTTCGTCTCCCCTTCCTAAACATAAAATTGGTCAGTCTAACTCCAAGAAAAATAAGAAATACACATATTTATTTATTTAATAGAAACCGATTAATTATTATTTGTTTAATTGTTAACATAACACATTTCTAAAAATAATATTGAACTAGTTGTAAGCTTGCGCGATGCACGGGCGAGACATAATGGTTGGAGCCTAGCTAATATATTGCCTAATCCACTTTTAAAAATAATTAGGATATTGTGGGTTGAAATCAAAATTTTCAACTAATTCAAACTTGAAGGTAAACATGAACTTTTTTTTAACTAATAATATTAAACCTGAACTTTTTTTTAAACTAATAATATTACCTCGTTGATTTCTTCAACTTGGTATTTTGATGTATACCAAGGGATCAAAATTAGAAAAAAGGGAGGTTTTTAACACGAGACCCGGTCGATCGGTCCCCTCGTCGTGGTCGACCAACCCAAGCAGTTATCAGACGCATTTTGTTTACATTTTGATGCTATCTCTATAACCACCTTTGGATTTAATGAGTTATCGATTATTGGGCTACGTAGGGCCAGTTATGGAAAGGTTGGGTGATATGTTGTTTCTCTTTTAGGCATTAACTCATTGGTTTGAGTTATAATAAGAGTAAATGTAGGGGTTTAGAGAGAGAAACCCATAAGATTTTTAAACACTTTCTCCCCCTCTCTCTCTCTCTTAACCTCCATGGAAATGTTTCTGGCCAAAAGTGTTAAGATGGAAACCACACACATTAACCTCTACACACCATGTAAATAATAACTAATAAGCCTCCAAACACCTTGTGTTAACTTATTAAACCTAGACAAAATTTTGGGTTGAAGAAGAGATGATGTTCTTGACGTTATTGGGTATTTGAAGAAGGTTCCTTGGGTACTAAAAAGATCTCACATGAGGATGAGGATGCATCCATTGAGATAAGCTTTGGTGGGATCTTAGAGACCCCCTTGAGGCCACATTTAGAGGTGGGGGTCCTCCATCTTCTACAATACCTACGCCATTTCTAGAGCTCTTTGAGGTGGGTTTTGCTAACCTTGGTTTAGGGTTAATGCTAGGTATAAATTTCAGTAAGTTATTTTACATATATTTGGATTAATATATGTAGGATTTTTGATAGTTGTATCCATGGAATTTATTGGTTGATTTCTATGACCTCATGAACAAATGGGTCACAAATAAAGGGTTTAAAGTTGGTTTTGAATTAGAAAAAAATTCAGATTACTATTTTCCACCATTTGAGAGTAGGAGAGTGTGAGAAAATGGCTATAATGTATTTATGAGTTTATTAAATACGCCTTTGATGTTTTAAAGAAAAATGGGCATTAAAAAGAAGGTTTAAATGAGTTTTAGAAGTGTTGTAAAATTCAGCATACTATTCATGGACATTTTTATGAAATAAAAATGTAAGAAAGTGCTATTTGGTGTAAAGGAATAATATACATTTTTATTTCTAGTAAAAAGAAATAAGGGACAGTTTTATGAAATAAAAATGTAAGGAAATAACATTTGTGTGTATTCTTAGTAGAAATGATTAATAAACATTTTTATGGAGTGAAAAGGTGAGAAATGCTATTTTAGTATATTTCTAATGAAAGGGAAATAATAAGCATGCTATGAAACAAAATTGTTGATAACATTGTTTAGTGTGTTTTCTAGCAAGACTAACAATGAACAACTTTGGAATAAAAATGGATATTTTGTGAAACAAAATATTGAATAAGGTATAGTATGATACTACTAATGCTAAATGGGAGAAATGTTAATTTCAAAAAAATAAAGGGTAATCTTGTGTAAATGGTGAAATTTTATGTGTTAAGAATGTTAAAGTAACAAATGTGAAAGTTTACAAAAGTGTGGTACTGAACAAGTGTTAAAATGGCTAAGTGTTTTAAATGTTAAGTTGGAAGCTTAATAATCATTTTTCAAAAATAACACTTGTTAAGGAACTAAATTGCAAGTTTGGTAAACAAAGGGTAAATTGGTAATTTACTTAAAGTGGAACATTTTTATGGAATAAAAATGTTAAAGAACATGTTTACACTAATGTGCGTGAAATTAAGTTAAGTCATAAAGCATGACCAATTTTAGTAGAAATCACGTGTGTGTGGATATGGGACTTAAAGAATAAAGAAATATTTTCCTAGTGTTAATGGAAAAATGAACGGTTAAGTCCATATTTTGACTTCGGCAGGGTAAAAGTAAGAAAATGGAATAATGTGGACATGTGTAAAAATATTAAACACATTAATAAGGACTCGGATGCAACCGGGAATAATCAAGAAGGGCCCGGAGCCCTTGGGTGAAAGCCCTAAATCACTGGCCAGAGCATATGGTGAGCATAGCCGTCGGTGTGGAACCCGTGTAGGTATGCGGTATAGGAAGTTTCCAAGAAAAATTTAAATAAAATATGAAACACATCAAGAAATGGGTTATAGGGTGAATGTGTTAATACAACCTAACTTGAATGAATGTAATAAATGTTCCGGTAAGGGTGAAATGGACACGTTAATGCATAAATCTACTAATGTCTATAAGATGTGGAAACAGGTTAAAGAAAGTGGATAGTTGGGTGGTTAAACAGCCTAAATGGTTAAACCCATATTTAACACAAGTGTGTGTTGTAAAAGGTATTTTTAAAAATTAAATAAGCATTTTCTAACACGGTGAATGCGTGTGTTGAAATGGTGATTTTCAATAAAAATACTAAAGTGTAATGAAATAAATGAAAAGGGTTAAATTCCGGTAAAGGAATGAGTTCGAAAGAATCAAGTGTAATGGCTTCAAGTGTTGAACGGGGTGTGTTAAATAAGTGGGAATGTTAAGTACGTGTAAAGAAAGCCTTTTATACGACTCATGTCAATTAATCTGGATAAGTAATATCTTTGAAAGGAAAATTTGTATATACATTGGAATGTGTATTACCAAAGGTATATATATTTTCGCATGCATGTAGTTGTAGCGTGTGAGTATTCCTTTCTACTGTTTCATTTCTATACTCTTTGTATAAATCCCACTGGGCATAGGCTCACATCCCCACTTTGTTATGGCATGTTGGGACCGGTTTCATAATTTGAGGGCGTTTTATAGGAAAGTGTGTTTATTTATGTTTTACATTAGTATCTCTATTTACTTGGACTCTGGGATGCTCCCCGCGGGTCCCTCATGTAGTTCACCTCAAAATTGGAATCGCATGCTAAAAAGTGAAATGTAATTAAAATAAAACTGGATGCAACAGTATATAGGTTGTTCCATTGCACTTCACACCTAAAGCTTGGGTCGTACCGGGTTGAGTCACGGTTAACCCATAAATTCGGGTCGGGGCGTTACACTATACCAACACATAATCAACCAAACAGGAATTATACAACACAAATATAGTTGAGCTATGGACATCTAAATCTAAAAAGGATTGATGATTTTCTTAGGGAATGCCAAACTGGACATCCACAATTTTGTTAAAGCCAGACCTAGAGGATTAGTGCTTGGCTTGCGTTATCAACCTGTAAAAAAAACCATGGAATGGTAAATAACAAATTTTACAATATAAAACAATAGATAAAAGCCCAAAAAATTCAAAGTAGGAATTGGACAAAAAATAATTACAATTACATCAAAGTTTATAATTACCCCCTTCAATGATGAACCAAAAGGAACTAATAAGGGGCATACATGGTACTATGTTTTGTTGAAGCTCTTGCAATCATTTTGTCTTAAAGAAGCTTTCTCAATTCTTTATCGGCGATAGAAACTAATAAAGGTATTTTTCTCTGCATCTCCGACCAACTCCAAAACCTAATTAGTTTGGAATCCAAACTAATTAACATGACATTCAAATTGAACATTTATGAACCGAAAACTTCTTTCAATAATCCACACATTCCTGTTGAAAGACTAAACCAAGACTCTTATTAATGGATACTTTATAATTTACAATGTAGTTGGAAACCTAACTAAAATTGAATCAATGAAAATATCACTCAAACCTATATATTTCCAAATCTAACTCAAATGAAACAAATAAAAAAATCAATTTGTAACACGGAATGAAACAGTGAACAAAATGACAACTTTTCAATTGGTTCCTACCACACATTAATTAAACCAACAAAAACATCTAAATGATTATGGTTTAAAACTAAATAAAAATAATATAAAAAAAGAAAGAAAGAAAGATGAATAGAGATTCAAGTTACCCATTTTCAAGAGAGTCGAGTTTATATCTTAAACTATGCCTTTCCAACTTAAATAAGAAACTCAATGAAAAACCTACATAATATCCAAATCCTCTTTAAAAATCAACATTTAGAGAATTATGTTACTATTACATCTTCTAAGTATTAAATAAAATAAGCTATATAAACTACTAAAATGAATAAAATTTAGCCCATTTAATATTGAAGAGGAAATCATCAAATGGACTTTGTGAGTCGTGAGAAGATGTGGAAGATATTTTAGTTTACATAAAAAAATTGTGAAAATCTATGAACAAAATTACAAATACTCCAAAAATCTTTTTGATTGAAGTTTGAATTTCAATACTCCAACAACAACAATTGATGAGAGTCGCATCAACAATAGCTTCTTTTCTCTTTTTGATTGAAGTTCGAAATTGAATGTAATTGTGATGGGATTGATTACTGGACTAACCCTCCCAGTAGATTTGCAAAGCATGGACTAACTTATTAACGTATTAAACTAATTTGGGTGAGTTCAAGGTGTGGAGGTAGAAATTCAAGCAACCAAATGGAAAAAGAAGAATGAGCACTGGGGGTTGAAAAAATATTGAGAAAGATTTGTTTTTTGGGCTCTTGAGAGAGAAACAAAACGTCAAATTGTGAAAATTGAAGGGACAAATAAAAGTGGGGAGGGTATTATGAGATAGAAGAAATGAAAGGGTATATTCGAAAGGGAAAAAGGCAAACTTTTTTTTAAGAGAAACGCGTGTTGGTTATAAGATAATGAGAGGTTTAAAAAGGTGTGCCATGTGGCACTCTATATGAGAACAAATATTAATTTCTTTAAAGCATTAATTCTAATAATGACATTAGTCCAAGTTTAGTGACTTTAATTGGACATATAAGATCCATTATCAACATATGACATGTCAGCATTTCTCAATAATCTCGTCCAAATTATCAGTTAACACCAATGTGACGTGACACTAATCGCTCGTAATCATGCATGTATGAATGAACTAAAACACTAATTAACCCAACCATTTAAGTTAACTAACAAAAATAAAATAAACGAGTACCTTGTCTCCCCTTCTAAGAACACTTACCTAAAACAAACAAATAAACATTGCTCATACCCTATTTTCACCTTTAGCCACCAATACCTAATTTACCTCTTTACCATTTTCATCACTTCCTCCCCCTTCATACACACAATAATAATCATTCGAACTCCAAACGCAACAAACAACAAACCCACACATATATTTATTTACTTATTTTATTCGAATATTCGTCAATGTAACTTTGACCATTAGCTTCTTCAATTCATTATTACACCATTTGTTGTGATGTTTAACACTAGTGTTGACATGGCATTATCACTTCAACAATCACATGTGCCCAATTTCTATTAAAGTTGAGTGAACTATTTCTTAATAGACTGAAATTAGTTATTTCATATTAGTTTTTATTCAACCACTTAACTTAGCTAATAAAAACAAAATAATAAGATAACTTGTCCCCCCTTCTTAAAAACAAAACTTACTATAAAAAACAAATAAATCCCATTTTCACCTTTAATCACCAATACCTAATTTATCTCTTTACCATTTCCACCTCTCCCCTCTCATTCCCAAACAAAAAACTTATCACTCAAACTCCAAACCAAACCCAACAACAAACCCACACATTCATTTACTTACTCATCGATGAAAAACCCTAATTTATTCGAAACTCGTTGATACTGCAATTCGAGCTCAATTGGATCCTTCAATTGGTTATTACACCGTTTATTGTAATATTTAGCATCGATATTGATGTGACACCGTTAGCTCAACAATCACGTGTGTCCAATTAATTATTCCATATTAGTTTTTATTCAACCATTTAACTCATGTAATAAAAACAAAATAATAAGATAATTTGTCCACCTTTGTAAAAAAACGAAATATAGTAAAAAACAAACAAATAGTTCCCATTTTCACCTTTTAACCATCGATACCTAATTTACCTCTTTACCATTTCCATCTCTTCCTCTCCCCTTGGTAAACGAAAAAATGATCACTCAACTCCAAACCAAACAAACAAGAAACCACACATTTATTTATACGTTGATGTATTATTGAAGAAAAACCCTAGTTTATTCGAAACTTGTCGATGCTACAACTCGATCTCAACTGGCTTCTTCAATTCATTGTTATGGCATTTATTGTGGGGATTGGATTGTTGTATTTGGTGAAAAACACGGCGTCCAAGTATTTTGAGGTGGACGCTAATTTTGAGGCGGATAACAAGATGTTGAGGGATTGTTGTGTGGTTTGTAGTAATTTGGCTAAGAATCAGTGTTCTGGTTGTAAAATGGTTCGCTATTGGTATGAATTTTTTATTTTGTTAGTATATTTGATTTGGAATTGGTTTATGTTATGTGAAGAAAAGAGATGAGAGGTTTAATTTGGATTCCTAGCTTAATTTTTTATTTAATTGATTCTTGTAAAAATAGTGGTTTTCTTGATTGTGTCTAAATAGAGTAATTTTAGGCAGAGTCAGGATTCCGAGGTTGGGGCGTTATTGTAGGGTCTCTAATTATTTTATAGTATGTCGTAAGAAGAAGAGAGTTTAAATATGGAATGTTAGCTCAATGTTTGATCTCATTGATTCCTGTAGAAATATTGGTTTTCTTGATTGTGTTTGTATTTAGTTGTTTGCTTTAACTCTGGGCAACTAAGCTTCTATGACAAATATTATGCATTAAAATACTCTATCCATACCAAATTAAGAGTCCCTATCTCTATCCATCCCAAATTAAGAGTCCCTATCTACTAAATTGACGGCCAAGCACTTGTTCAGTGTCGAATTTCGTTAGTTGATTATGTTTAAAAAGGAATGGTTTTTAAGTTATTAAATGAGAGGAAATTAGCTTAGATGCTTTATATAACTCAAATGTAGACCAATAAATGCTTCCTTAAGCAAGAGACATTTAGTTAATGTTTTTTTTGCCTAACTTTATACTATTTGTGTATAAAGAATTTTTCAGTAATTGTGTACATGATTTTTTTGTAATTGTTTTCTGAAAAATTTGTAATTTTATAATGTATACACATTTTTTTTTGTAATATACATGTGTTAAGTTTGTGTATACCATGACTTATAAGGTATATAATGGAAAGCTTTCTTTAGTTAATTTAGCTAGTATTGATTGTAAAGCTAGATGTGGACATTTGTCTAAATTGACTTGGTGCGATATTGTAAAAAATGACATGATATCACGTTGTTTAAGATATTGCGATTAATCGAAAAGAATGGAAAAATAGGATTCATGTAGTCGACCCCAAATAACTTGAAAATGCTTTGTTGAGTTAAGTAGTTAGAACTTTCAATTTCAGTAATTTGCGATATTATTTATTTGGATAAAAATCAAGAAGATTTAGATAAGTATAAGACGTTAAAAAGTGAAGTAAAAAATATCATTAGAAATGCACAACAAAACGCACTAGACAATCTTTATAGTAAATTAGGTACTAAGGAAGGTGAAAAGGAAATATATAAATTGTCAAAGAATAGAGATAGATTGACAAGAGATGTGGGTCCAGTTAAGTGTATTAAAAACATAAATCAAAATATATTAATTAATGATAAAGAAATTCTAGATGGATGGTGTTGATACCAAATTTAATCTGCTGACGTGGACCAATCATACGAAGACACCTGGCTATCTACATGGCAACAACAGACCTCTCCGAGGAACTCACAGGCTCCGAAGAACATACCTCTTCGAGGAACTCACAGGCTCCGAGGAACATACCTCTTCGAGATACTCTAACCACTCCGAGGAACTCTTGATCAACAAGCAACTAAGGCGGTCCGAGCTGCATCTCGGCCACAGCATTGATTGCCAGATAACGAACAGTCCAACTGGTTCATTAAATGATTATCCTTGACGCACAAGTCTAAGGGCATTAAATGTATTACCCTTTCATATGTACATCATTTAAATGTATCGACCCTTTCATGTACAGCCTCAAGGCTATAAATACCTTGTATCATCCTCATTCAAGGGGACGGGAATTTCTTGAGAGAATTTGTAATCAAGAATTCCACAAACACTCAGCAATAACATAACAGTGGACGTAGGCTTTATTCCTAGCCGAACCACTTTAAAAATCTTTGTCTTATTTATTTATCTGTGATTGAAAAATTAGAACGATCTAGTTTTTTACATCAACAGATTGGCGCCGTCTGTGGGAACGTGTTACAAGCGTTGTTCTCCACCAAAAGCTAAGTTTTTATTTTCTCTACGTATAATCAATTATACATACATCTTTTGATTGAATCGTGATTTTTATGTTTATATACATAAATTAATTGTCCAATTTTTATCTGCAAAATGTTGCATCTCATGATTTTTAAATCATAACTGTTAGATTCATCCTTATTTAGAAATCTGAAAAATAGTAGATTTCATAAATCATAACTCTTTGCTTGATTCTCAAGTTTTAATTTTATATCATGGAATAAATATTTTAAATGATTACATATACCAATATATACGACGATGATAAGATTTGATCATTTTCATTGTTGATTTTGAAATAAATTTTGTAAGATATTTGATGTCTATTCAAATTCCCATCATATTTTTAATAAAAGAATGGGAAAAGGTTAAAGACAATGAAAAGTCTTCTTATGGAAATCATGACCCAGATCTATTTTTTCTCTCTTCAAGTTTGAGTCTCTTTGCATTCACAAGTTTAAGTCTCTTTGTATTCATTTTTATGAACTATATACTTAATTTGGTTCATCTTCCATCTATGTCAATAAAGTCAAATTGATTGATTTTTTATATAAATTTGGTAATGACTTTAATCATTCACCATATTTTTATCTCTCCAAATTGGGAATAGGAAGGGATCATTATAAAAAATAATTTTCTCTCACCTGAAAAATCATTACCCACCTCTTGTAAAAGAGGATCAGTAAAATAATCATGACCATATCAAGACTGGGAACAAATTTGATATTTTGGCCCCTCGTTCATCACATCACAAGGTTTCTTTGACGAAATCACACGATCTAGTGGGTTAAATATTTATTCATTTAATTAACATTCTTAAGGCTTAAATTTTACATTGAATGTTATTTTTTTTGATCTAAAGATTCCAGATATTCTAGTCATCCAATCATATATTCTATAATTTGAGATATCCTTAAATGTTGGTCGGCAACATCCATGTCGTTTGTCGACAGCGGTAGAATATTGGGGTATTAAAAAAATGCTAAGCACCCCTGATATTTTGAAATTAATATTTTTATTTCTCAAGCATATACATATCATATATTGATTGGATGAGTAAATTATTCTCATGACTAATCAATTCAGCCTACACATATGGTAGAGCAAATTATTAATTTTTACAGGCACAAGATTCAATGCCGACGAATGCTGAAGCACAAATTATTCTATATCCGTTGGGATTCATATTTTATATTTATCTCAGCATGGAGCTCGAAAAATTTCTTCTCTCTATATATATTCGGCTCCGAGGAAAAGCTACAACAGTTATTATATTTCACCCCCAACGGATAGTTGGTCGGGGTAATTCTTATTTATATTCAGGCCCAGATATCTGCTCCAGCACAAATGATTCTATATATCCATTGGGATTCATATTCTATATTCATCTCAACATGGAGCACGACGAGATATTTATTATCGTATTCATCTCTGAGGGGAACTATAACATTTATTATATTTCACCCCCAACGGATAGTTGGTCGGAGTAATTCTTATGTATATGCAGGCCCAGCAAAGTTCTCGGCCATATTCTTATGTTCTAGAAAATATTATTCTTATTCGGCATTCTGCAATTATGCCTCGACAAGATACTTATTCAGCTTTAAGGAGAATTACAACATTCGTTCGGATAATTCTTATTTATATTCAGGCATGACAACGTTCTCGGCCATATTCTTATGTTCTGAAAGATCTTATTCTTGTTCGGCATTATATGATTCTACCTCGACGGATCGGCGAGGCACTTTATTATTTTTAATTATTCTTTATATCTATTTGGATGCATATTCTATTCTCATTTCAGCAAGGATGTCTCCAGCATTTATTATATCTTATTCAAATCCAAGGATGTCTCCAGCATTTATTATATCTTATTCAGATCCAAGGATGTCTCTAGCATTTATTATATCTTATTCCCAGCAATCTGTTGGTCATCGCCGAGGAGGTATCCTGCATTTATTATATCTTATTCAGCTCCAAGGATATCTCCGGAATTTATTATATCTTATTCAGCTCCAAGGATATCTTCGGAATTTATTATATCTTATTCCCAGCAATCTGTTGGTCATCGCCGAGGAGGTATCCTGCATTTATATTATATTTTATTCCCAACAATCTGTTGGTCATCGCCGAGGAGGTATCCTGCATTTATATTATCTTATTCCCAACAATCTGTTGGTCATCGCCGAGGAGGTATCCTGCATTTCTATTATATCTTATTCCCAACAATCTATTGGTCAGCGCCGAGGAGGTCTCTAGCATTTATATCATCTTATTCCCAACAAATCTGTTGGTCAGCGCCGAGGAGGTCTCTAGCATTTATATTATCTTATTCCCAACAAATCTGTTGGTCAGCGCCGAGGAGGTCTCTAGCATTTATATTATCTTATTCCCAACAAATCTGTTGGTCAGTGCCGAGGAGGTCTCCAGTATTTATATTATCTTATTCCCAACAATCTGTTGGTCAGCTCCGAGGAAGTCTTCATCATTTATTATCAATTACCACCAACTCTGATCGGTAGATAAAATCCAACTCCGGTTGGTAGATAAAATCCAACTCCGGTTGGTAGATAAAATCCAACTTCGGTTGGTAGAAAAAATCCAACTCCGGTTGGTAGACAAAATCCAACTCCGGTTGGTAAATAAAATCCAACTTCGGTTGGTAGAAAAAATCCAACTCCGGTTGGTAGATAAAATCCAACTCCGGTTGGTATTGGTCGATAAATCTCATTCAAAGTTCACATTCCACAATTGGGGGCTTATATTACAGATATATTTGTTCATTTGGTGGCATATTCTTATATCATCATGCAGTCGAGCATCAAATTCAACCCCGACTAATCAGGAGGTATATTGAAGTTCAAGAGGAATATTGAAGTTCAGGAGATATATTGAAGTTCAGGAGATATATTGAAGTTCAGGAGGAATATTGAAGTTCAGGAGGTATATTGAAATTCAAGAGGTGTATTCAGAAGTATCACGACATGATGAAAGAAAGCGACAAGTATTCCCCCGAGGAACTTTGTCAGACCAGAAATTTGAAGACGAGGTACCTACATGGAGATTATATGTAGATGGATCATCTTGCACAGCTGGTTGTGGAGCAGGGATTGTTTTAAACACCCCAGATGATATTGACATGGAGTATGCCTTGAGATTCCAATTCAAAGCTTCCAATAATGAGGCTGAGTATGATGCTATGATAGCAGGTTTTCATTTGGCGAAAGTCATGGAGGCACGGCAAGTAATTGTTTTCAGTGATTCTCAATTAATTGAATCAAATGATGGGAATATATGCAGTGAATGGAGAGTCGATGGTCAAGTACCATGCAAAGGTGATGGAGTTATTGACAGAATTTGATGCTATTCAATTGGTGAGGACACCGAGGATGGAGAATGCTAGAGCAGACGCATTGGCCCGATTAGCATCAGCTATTCGTACCGAGCTGCGAAGAACGATACCAATTGAAGTATTAGAAAGACGGAGCATATATTGAGGAGGAACAATTACCGGAGGATAATCTCGCTGCCTAGAAATGGAATTTTAAAGCTGCTCGGTATGTATTAATTAATGGTATTTTGTATAGACGAGGAATTATGGCAGGTTTGCAAAGATGTGTACATTCCTCCGAAGTGAAAGAATTGGTTAAAGAGATCCATGAAGGGTCCTGTGGAGCCCATGTAGCAGGTCGGACACTTTTGCAAAAGGTGATGACGCAGAGATACTACTGGCCGACGATGAGAGCTAACTATATAAGCCTATGCCAAGAAATGTGACAAGTGCCAACGCTTTTCCTCCATCCGAAGAATTCCACAAGCATTGTTGACACCCATAACTCCCTTTGGCCATTTGCCATATGGGGATTGATTTGGTTGGACCATTGCCGACGACTCGAGGAAGATTCAAATACCTCGTCATCACAGTAGATTATTTTACTAAGTGGATAGAAGCTGAGCCACTTATTGACATGACATACGAGAAGAAGAGTATCCAGCCCCGAGAAGAATCAAGCTATACAAGAGGAAATGAAGACCGAGCAAGAGAGAGATCTAGATCTCCTCATCGGGCAGAAGAAAAATAATAAATGAAGAATGTGTGTTGATTTCACCGATATCAACAAAGCAGTGGATGCTACCTCGGGACACGAACTGCTCATGGATATTTACTCTGGCTACAACTAGATTAAAATGAAACCTGAAGACATAACAACGGCTGATGAACAAGGTTTTTGCCGAGAAAATCAGTTGCAGTATGGAAGTCTATGTTGATGACATGCAAGAAAGCTGCTGATCATTTGGTTGACTTGAGTCAAACTTTTGATCAAATGGATAATTACCAAATGAAACTCAACCCGACGAAGTGCACATTTGGAGTACGGGATGGAATGTTCCTCGGGTACATCATCAACCAGCGAGACGTTGAAGCAAATCCAGACAAGATCAAAGCCCTTTTAGGGTTGCGATCCCCAAAAACGAAAGAAGAGGTGCAGAGATCAGATACCCAAAGCTGGAAAAATTGGCAGTGGCATTAATTAAAGCAAATAGAAGAAGGAGGCTGTGTTTCCAGGCTCATACCATGCATACCGACATGCCATTAATACAAGCTATAGCAGAGTTTACTGATCTTAATACTCCTGAGAAACAAAAATTGTTCGCTGATCAACCTATGGATGTTACAGGATCAACCAAGAAGACTGCTCTAAGGAGCCATGCTCTACGGAGCCATGCTCTACGGAGTCAAGCTCTCCGGAGCGCTCTACGGAGCAAAAGTGCTATAAGTAGCCAACCTCCTTTGGTTAGGAGGATAAGCTCTCCGGAGCGCTCTACGGAGCAAAAGTGCTATAAGTAGCCAACCTCCTTTGGTTAGGAGGATAAGCTCTCCGGAGCGCTCTACGGAGCAAAAGTGCTATAAGTAGCCAACCTCCTTTGGTTAGGAGGATAAGCTCTCCGGAGCGCTCTACGGAGCAAAAGTGCTATAAGTAGCCAACCTCCTTTGGTTAGGAGGACATGCTCCAAGGAGCCAAAAAGTTCGAAAGAACCCTACTACTCCTTTGATTAGGAGGTGTATACCAGCATGATCAACTACGGTTGGTAAGACTTTATATACTCTCGCATTACAACTTATGTTGGTCGGGAGGTAACATTATTACAAAAAGTTCTTTAAAGAACAAAATATTCCAAACTATACCAAGTATGGTTGGTCGGGGATAAAAACCCACTAACTGTAGTTGGTCGACAAGCATAATTTAACAACCTTGATTGGTTGGAAAAATTCTAAACATTTTTTCATTACTTTATTATTAAGTGATCAAGCAATATTGATACTTGTAACTTTTTTGGTCGATGAACCATACAATATTGTTATGCAAGCACAAATAATAAAGTGTTTGATATTTACAAAACAATAGCAAATTCAAATTTGCGAACAAAAATGAAATTCTTTCACTGAATTCAAAATTAATTATGCAAATTTATTACATTGATATTAAATTGTGTACTAACTATTACATTGAGATTCCTACTCTATTGGTTTCTCTCCCTCTGATTTTGAAACAGGTTCCTCGCCAGCAGGAAGATCATCCAAAGCATAATGGGAATTTTATGAAGTTAAGATATTTCAGTATTCTGATGTTCATCACAGATGGTCTGTCCGAGCAACTCTTGTTCGTCCCCGAGCAGCTCTTGCTCGTCCCCGAGAACCTCTTGCTCGCCCCCGAGTAGAGGTAGAAGTTAAAATCAGCATCTACATCACTGAGATCTTTGCTACTACTGTCTCGACCAACAGCGAAGAAGAAGTTGCAAGAAAATGTTTCAAAGTCCACCACTAGCTCACAGAATGCAGTAGGTCGGCTAGCAAACCAATCAACATACTTGAAGATTATGATAAGCTACAAGCGGCATCATATGTCGTCCAGGAGATAATGCCCTTTATGTCCAACAAATCAAGAAGGTAGATCAAGAATTTCACGAGCACCGAGCAACACTGCAAAATAAAATACTCCATCCTTTCAAGTAAACCATCAAGCATGAAGCATTGGGGGCTTCTGTTGATACCAAATTTAATCTGCTGACGTGGACCAATCATACGAAGACACCTGGCTATCTACATGGCAACAACAGACCTCTCCGAGGAACTCACAGGCTCCGAGGAACATACCTCTTCGAGGAACTCACAGGCTCCGAGGAACATACCTCTTCGAGATACTCTAACCACTCCGAGGAACTCTTGATCAACAAGCAACTAAGGCGGTCCGAGCTGCATCTCGGCCACAGCATTGATTGCCAGATAACGAACAGTCCAACTGGTTCATTAAATGATTATCCTTGACGCACAAGTCTAAGGGCATTAAATGTATTACCCTTTCATATGTACATCATTTAAATGTATCGACCCTTTCATGTACAGCCTCAAGGCTATAAATACCTTGTATCATCCTCATTCAAGGGGACGGGAATTTCTTGAGAGAATTTGTAATCAAGAATTCCACAAACACTCAGCAATAACATAACAGTGGACGTAGGCTTTATTCCTAGCCGAACCACTTTAAAAATCTTTGTCTTATTTATTTATCTGTGATTGAAAAATTAGAACGATCTAGTTTTTTACATCAACAGATGGGAAGAGTATTTTCAAGGATTATTGAATGACTAATATTCCAAAAAAGATGTCAAGAACATAGAACGAATATAGGAATGATATGCTCGATTACTGAAAAAGAAGTAGATATATTAATAAGAAAAATGGGAAGGAACAAAGAGATTGGCCTTGATAAATTACCCATAGAGGTATGGAGGACCCTTGGAAGTATAGGGATAAAATGGTTAATATGTTTATTTAATAAAATTTTAAAAGAAGGAAACATGTCAAATGATTGGAGGAAAAGTACCATAATACATTTGTATAAAAATAAAAGAGATATACAAAATTGTGGTAATTATAGAGGAATCAAATTGATGAATCACACTTTGAAATTATGGGAAAAGGTTATAGAACAAAAATTAAGAAATGTGTCAATTATTTAGGACAATCAATTTGGATTAATGCTAGGGCGCTCCACCACGGAAGCTATTTACTTATTAAGACAGTTAATGGAGAAATATATAAGTAAGAATAAAAATTTATATATGGTCTTTATAGACTTAGAAAAGGAATATGATAGAGTACCTAGGAATATAATATGGTGGGCTTAAGGAGTAAAAGAATTCCTATGAGTTATATTAAAGTTATTGGAGATATGTATGATAACAGAAAATTAGAGTAAGAACTATGTGTGGATAAACTAATGATTTTACGATTAAAGTGGGTCTACATCAAGGATCGGTTTTAAGTCTATTTCTCGTAGTATTTGATGAGATTACTAAAGACATATAAGATGTCCCATGGTGTATGTTATTTGAGGATGATATAGTTTTAGTAGACTCTTCAAAGGAGGGCTTAGCGATGAGGGTAGATACTTGGAGAAATGCCATAGATTCTAAGGGACTAAAAATCAGTAGAAATAAAATTGAATTTATGGAATGTAAATTTAATAATGGGACATCGAATAGTATAACGTTAAAGATTGAAGAAAAAATGATAATGAAACTAATACATTTCGTTATTTAGGTTCAGTGATACAAAGCGATGGGGATATTGACGTGGATGTTACGAGTAGAATATCAATTGTTTGGATGAAATGGAGATAAGCAAGTGGGGGTATTATGCGATAAGAGAGTAACCAATAAATTAAAAGGAAAATTTTATAAAGCTGTTGTTAGGCTAGCGACCATATGTGGAGCGAAGTGTTGGGCTTTAAAGAAAAAACATGAACAAAGTCTCTATATTAGTGAGACGCGGATGCTCTGATGGATGATAGGAATTACTAGAAAGGTCAAAATTAAAAATCATTATGTGAGAGAAAAGTTAGGAGTAGCTCCAATTATCGATAAATTAAGAGAAAATAGACTTAGATGGTATGGACATGTGTTGCGTAGACCAGTAGATGCACCTATAACAAGAGTAAAATTATTAAAAATAGAGTGTAAAAAAGGAAGTGGTCGACCTAAGCTATCGTGGGAGGAAATTATTAGGAGGGATCCTAAGGAATTAAACGTGAATGATAATATGGCTTATAATAGATTAGAATGGAAAAGGAGAATTCATGTGACCGACCCCATATGATGGGATTAAGGCAAGGATGATGATGATTCATTTGGAATTAGTTATCTAGAGATGGATTATAGTGAATTCACGTGAATATCAAAATATTAAGGATTCTTTGAATGTAAGAAAAGGTACAGACACTTACACTACATTTGGTTAGTGGGAGAAGATGAGAAGTGGGCTACTTGAGCCCAATTTTGTTCTTCTATTTCAAGAAAAAATGAACTTAGATGTTGGGCCTTATCCGGTTGAAAAATACACAGGGTCTTTTGTTGGTGCATCTCACCTATGATACAAACCCAAATTAAATTTTAAAAATTAAAATAAAATTTAGGAGGCTATTTTATTTGGGCTGCATATTTTTAGAAATTATACACGTGACTTTGAATTTTAAAAGTTCGAGGAAGAATTTGGTTTTAAGTAAGGGAGTGTGCTCTGAATCCTATTTTTAGCCTTTTATCATTTTATTATCTTTTAATATTGTAATTTTTCTTTTTATTATTTTCCATTTTTAGGTGTAGTTATTTGGTTTAGTGATGGCCATTTTAGTCATTGATGTAATGAGAATAATCTAGACAATGCGAGAATATTCCATTAGTAGGAAATATGCCCCATAAAGCCTTCTCTTTATCCTTTTATAAACAGTATCATTTGGGGCAAAATAATTAATATAATAGAGTTTTTTTATAGAGTCTTACCGTTTGAGTGTGTTTTCTTTGAGTGCCATTGATATTGTTTACGTCAAGTTCCGTCAACTAATCTTGTCAAACCATTGTACAAGAATCAATTGTTACTACATATGCAATTGGCTTGTTGAGGTTTGTTATAATGGGATGAGGAGTTGATGGTTGTGGGGTGGTATAGAAGCTACAATGGTGTGGGGGGGAGAAAGAGAGAGAGAGGGAACATGGACATTGGTTACATGTGACTTGATTAACATCTACTTGATATTCTAGAGAGACACTAGAGGTTCTTGATAAACTATGCCAAATCTTCCGGAGGTTCTTTCTTTCGAGGTTAATTCTTGTTCTTGTAGAGCTTTTTCACAACTTTGAAGATGAACTGTCTTGTAGAGATTCTTCTTTTCAAGGTTAGTTTTTGTTCTTCCAGTGTTTTTTCACAACTTTAAATATGAACCCCCAATTTGATTGATCTTTTAGCACTTTTAGAAAACAACACCATTAAGTAGGTGGTACTATAATAGATGAATTTGTGAAGTGAATCAGTATGAACCAATGAAGTTGTGGGGGTTTTGTACCTATTTAAGGCGCAAGCCGCACCAAGGAGCCAATGTCCCTCTAGAGCCTAGGCGCAAGGCGAGGCACGCGCCTGATCGAAGTGAGGCGCACGTTATAAAAGCATGCAAAAATTGTATATCTATAATAATAACATTATTTTAGGATCTAAATTTTGAAACATAGCATAAATTACTATTATACAAGGTTATGAAGACATACGAAGATATATCTAATATACCATATGGAAAAAAATATATAATCAAATATCAAAATTTATTTAATATTTTAATTATCAAATAATCAAATAAAGCAAAGATATTAATATATTTATAATAAATGTACTCAAATGTGTGAAAAGAAAAATTAAAATCAATCGGAGATGCAACAATGTTGAATTTTTTTTATTTCTTTTGCTTAAGTAATGACTAGTGAGAAAGATAAAGTTTCACCACAACTTATGCTCGACTCTTTAGTTTTGGGGTGAGAAATTATTCAATTCTCCATATTTCATTGGAAAATACGTAATGTCAACATATTAATTGATCCATTCTTGTATTGGGGGCATTTTTTAGAAAACATTTGGCAAGGCGCGCTTTAGGCGCACTTTGAGCCTGGAGTCTAGGCACGCGCCTTATTGAAGGGACTTTGCCTGAGGTGAGGCGAGGAGCCAATGATGTGCCTTGGTGAGCCTGGAGCCTAGGCGCGCGCCTATAACAACACATATATAGCGTCTCCATGTTGAGAAAGTCTCTTATGTGAAATTTTGAATGGGATTATTAACTTACTCCCCGGAAATAATGTGAAATTTGAATCACCCAATGTATAGATAATCAACTAACTTTCTTCCCTATTATTCAATGCCATCCGCCCACTATATAAAGCATTTTCGGTAATTGTTTTGACTCTTATAAAATATAATTAATTTGAAAGGAAAATCTCTCTATATGTATGTATATATATATATACTCGACTCAACAAAGCCTTTTCCCAATTATTTGGGGTCGGCTACATGAATCCTATTTTTTCATTCAATTCTGTTTGTGCAATATCTTTGGTTAAGACATATGATCATGTTTTTTTAACGATATCCCACCAAGTCAATTTAGTCCTACCTCTACCCCTTGTGTTACCATCAATACTAACTAAATGACTATTCCTTACAGGGCACCCCTTGGTCTGCGCATAACGTGTCCAAATCATTTAAGTCATTTTTTTTCTCAATTTATGTTGTATAGGAGCTACTTTTACCGTTTCACAAATTTGTTCATTTCTAATTTTATCCTTTTGAGTTTTACCACAAATTCGCCTTAGCATTCGCATCTCTATCACACTTATTTTCTGCGCAGTTTATTTTTTGGTTTCCCAACATTATGAGCCATAAAACATGGCAGGTCTAATGGACATCCTATAAAATTTCCCTTTTAATTTTAAAGGTATACGCCTATCACACAATACGCCGGTAACACTTCTCCACTTTAATCATGTCTGCTTTAATCCTATGAGTAACATCATCACTAATATCTCGATCTTTTTGGATAATCAAGCCTAAATAACGAAAATGGTCAGTTCTAGATATCTCTTGACTTGACCCTCCAATTTCACCATATCCTCATTTATCCTCCCATGACTTCTAAAATTGCACTCCACATTCTGTTTTAGTCCATATTTTAAATCCTCTTGTTTCTAGAGTTTCTCTCCACAATTCCAATCCATCATTAATTCCCATCTTAGTCTCATCCACTAAAACAATATCATCTGTAAATAGCATACACCACGGCATCTCATCTTGTATTTGTCCAGTGAACTCATCCATAACAACAACAAAAAGGTAAGGACTTAGTGCTGAACTTTAGTGCAGACTTACAGTAATTAAGAATTCACCACTTTCTCCAGCTGATGTCTGTACTATAGTCATTGCCCCATCATACATATCCTTTATCACATCAATATATCTACGAGTCACTCTTTTTTATGTAGATACCACCATATTATATCTCTTGGTATCCTGTCATACGTCTTCTCCAAATCTATAAAAATCATATAAAGGTCATTTTTTATCTATACCTCTTCATTAATCTCCCAATAAATAAATTACTTCCATTGTTGAACCTCACACGCATAAACCCAAATTGATTTTCAGATACTGTTATTTTCAATCTCAATCTATATTCAACTCGGACTCCCAATTTTCTACTTGGTCTCGGTATCGGGGGATACGCAATGATATGCAATTTAGAGAGCCTAAAAAATTTGAAAAAAATATTAATTAAATTTTATATAAATAAGTGTCATATTATTGATTAATTAGACAAGTACAAAACCATCATTTACTATGCATAGCATTATGTAATAGCTTATACTGATGTGTGAATAGTTTAGTAATAAGTAGGCAAAATGATTAAATTAGACATAAAAGTTTATAAAAATAGTAAATGGAAGTAAAATGTATTGTTTCATTAATGTAATAATGTATTAATTATTAATCAAGTAAATATTAACACTTAATTAATATATTCGATAATACATTTTTAAAAATATTTTAATTTAATAGAAGCACATATTAATGAGATATAATATATATATATATATATATATATATATATATATATATATATATATATATATATTTCTATCACGTAAATAATAATACATGTTAATATCCATTAAATTAATAGCGATACATCTTTTTATGTATTTTTTAAGTAAATAAAAATGCATTTAAACACAATGATATATATTTAATATATTTTTAATAAATGTATATAAATACATTATCACTTCTATGGTAAGGATTTAATTCAACCATAATTAACATGACGAATTTGATAGAAGTAGAACAAATGCAACGACTTTTGTAATTACAATAAACATTATAATGAGTTGTCCGATATTGTCCGAGATGATCGAGATCGCACCGATATTGTCCGAGACGACCAAGATCGTGCCGGTACCATTCGAGTTGACCGAGATCTCGACGATATGGTCCGATTTGAGCCAAAAATGCCTATTACTCAACTCGGGTCACGGTAGGCCGCGAAACTGAGTCAACTCGATCGAGTTGACTCGGTATTGGTCGATACTTTGAACCATGATATTCAATCACTCTCTCTCAAAGTTTCATTGTATGAATCATTAACTTAATATCACAATAATTTGAACAACTTTGTATGTCCCCTTTATTTTTATAAATATGTACTAAAACACTTTCTCCATTCATCAGGCATCCAATTAGTCATTATAATTCTGTTAAATAATTTTGTAAGTCAAGACACTCCTTCCTCCCCTAAGCACTTCCAAACCTCAATAGACATACCATCTGGTCCTAAAGTTCTCCCTGTTTTCATCTTTTTGTAGAGCAATTCTAACCTCTGTTGTCCTAATTCTGCGAAAAAATATATTTTCTCGATTCTCCCTAAGTTTCTTTATATTTAATCTAGTCCTGTTATCTCCATTCAATAATCTCTCGAAATAGTTTTTCCAACTTTTCATAATCCCATCATCCTTGACTAGGACTCTTGAATCATCCCTTTTAATACACTTACGTTATTAAAATCTTTTTTATTTGTGTTTAAAGTCTAGCAAGCTTATAAATATTTTTTCCCCTTCTTGTGTTCCTAATTTTGTATAAAAATCATCATACGCCTTTAACTTAACATCTTTTACCATTTTCTTAACTTCCTTTTTAGTCCATTTATATTTCTCAAAATTTTCTTCGTTTTTAGATGTTTGATATGTTTTCAAACACTTCCTTTTTATTTTTACTATATTTTGTACTTCTCTATTCCACCAATAAGTTTCTATAGATTGTGGCCCCCTGCTTTTTGATTCTCCAAGAATTTCTTTTGATATTCTTTTAATGAATGTGACCATTTTATCTCACATTATGTTGGTTTCCTCTTCGGTATTCCATGACGCTTCATTTAATATTTTATCTTTAAATAGTTCTAATTTCTCCCCTTTAAGTTCCACCATCTAGTTCGTGGGTTAATCTTATCTTTTCGCACTCATGATTGATTGTTAATATTTATATCTAACACCATTATCCCATGTTGTGAGGTTAATCTCTCTTCCGGGATAACTATACAGTCTTTACATGTTAATTGGTCTCCTTACCTACTAATGAAAAAGTCTATTTGTTCTTATGTGTTCTACTTTTATAAGTTATTAAGTGCTCAAGCCTCTTTTTAAGACATGTATTTACTAGTACTAAATCATAAGCCATCGTAAAATCTCCAAAATCATATACTCCATTCACTACCTCATATTCTACACGATCTTCTCCTAAATGGCCATTAAAATCTCCCCTATATAAATTTTCTCACCTACGGGTATTTTTTGAATTAGTTGATCCATTTGTTCCCAAAATTGTACTTTAGTGTGCTCATCTAATCATAAGCAGTGACAATATTAATTATACTTTCACCCAATACCAGTTTTACAAGTACAAGTCTATCACCTTTCCTAATATCGGTTATATTCCGACTACGTTCCTATTTTTATGTTTTCCTGTGTAGTATAATTTAAAACCTGTATTTTCTATTTCTCTAGCTTTCTCATAGACCCATTTAGCCTTTTATAAACAAGCTATGTTAACTTTTTTCTTATCATGGTATCCACTAACTCCATCCCTTTTTCTGTCATATTCAGTATGTTCCAAGTCGCTAACCGAAGTCTACTATCCTGGACTAGATTCTTTACTAGCACACATGAAGATTGTTGCGCGAACCCTTGCTTATTTCTCATCTTACCCGAGAGCCGATGCGATGCCCCTTGCCTATTTTTTAAGATACCCGGTGGCAGGCGCAAATCATTGCTTAAGGGGAATGTCCTAGTATTAACGTGTATATTCATAGGATTCATGTATATAAGGATGTCAGCTATCTAACGCAACTCTCCTCCTTTATCCGGGCTTAGGACCAGTTGTGTTCAAAAAATACACACACACACACACATATATATACACACACACTAGCGAACGTCATGTATAATTTAAGTAAAAAAAATATAACATAAGTAATTATATAAAAATTAGGCTGAGTTCCCTCTATTTATCGGACTATCGACCTTGTATAAGAAATAAAAAAATAATCCAACAATAAAAATTCATTGAATGAACGTGCCATTATTCTATAATAGACGCTATTAAAAATAAATATTTATGAGTTCACACTAATAAAATAAAATTTGTCATAAATTCATAACTATTAAAATGAAGTCAAATGTGAGAAATTCCTGAAAAAATAGTAGTGTGCCTACACAAAATCCAGCAACTAATCTCAAACACATGTTTAGTGATGTCTGCTGTCAAGTCAAAGGCATGCCTAGTTTGTCTGCAACATGTCCAGTGTTGGGCCTAAAGCATTCCCCACGCGCCTACATCATGTCCAGGTCAGGGCACAATGCATACTCATGCTCGCCACAACAAACGCCTACACCAAATCTGCACAAATTGAAACTATGCTGAAATTAAATGTGACAACCCGAATATAATTATGATAAATTATATTTAAATCATGCTTATCTTATGTGATATGAATAATGTCTTATTAGTATATCTAATGTTAAGTGATTAAGTTTATTATAATCCTACTTTCATAAATCATGAAAGGTCGAATTATTTACAAACACAAAATTTTGTTGTTTTGGTAGAATTGTTCCTGTTAGAGACTAGTTTTGACCCTTATAACAATACAATTGACTTGAGGTAAAAACTAGATAGTTGTAGAAGGTGAGTTAGGGTTGTAAAACAACAAACGGTGCATCAGACGGATGCCCGAGTAAAGAGTTATACCGAATTTACGAACAAGGGGCAAATCTGTCCATTCCCTTTAAGTGGTAAATTGTCTTTTAGTAAACAAAATGGCTTAATTTGATTGGATGGAAAGGGGGCATGCCTTTTACGACTTAAACTTCTCCCTTTAACTTATTTCTTCAGCAAATATAACCCTAGGTTCAGTTTTGAGAGATTTAAGCTTAAGGAAAGAGAAAGTAGAAGTTAAGGGAGAAAGATTACAAGGAAAAGCTAGGAAAAGAATTCCAAGAAAATTCTTAAGGTGTTTCCAAGGTAAAATTATGTGTTAATTGTTGATACCAAAATTAGTATGATGATGTGGACGAATAATAAGAAGACACGTGTCAATCTACGTGGCACAATAGCAACGAGGAAGATTGTTTCCCCGACCAACATACTCACTCCGAGCAACAAGTATACTCCGAGGAACAACCCTCCGAGGTACTCTTACCTTCCGAGGAACTCCAATGCTCCGAGGAACTCTTGGACGATGAGCATTGGAGGCGGTTCGAGCTGCACCTCGACCACAGCATTAATTGCTAGATAATCAACAGTTCAACTATTCATTGAATGCTTATCATCTTGACGCGCACGTTTGAAGAACATTAAATGAATTACCCTTTCATATGTGTATCATTTATTGTAACACCCTTTCATGTACAGCCTAAAGGGCTATAAATACCTTGTATCACCCTCATTCAAAGGGGACCGGAATTTCTTGAGAGCACTTGTAATCGAGAATTTCCAAACACTTAGCAATAACATAACAGTGGACGTAGGCCATTCATATAAGGCTGAACCACTTTAAAATCTTTTGTCTTATTTATTTATCTGTGATTAAATAATTAGAGTAATCTAGTTTTTTACATCAACAGATTGGCTCCGTCTGTGGGAACGATTTGTTATTATCGTTTTTCACCAAAAATCATTCATCACCAATGGCGGATAACCCAAAGTCTAGCAATCAAAACGCTAGAAATGTTGGAAATCCTCCAAATCCCTCTGCACCTCCAGATCTGGCCGGGATCATGACAAATCTGGCTCAAGGACAAACCGCCATGCAAGATACGATGCGGCAACTCATACAAACTCTTCATGGCGGCGCACCTGCACAGTCAGGGCATAGAAGTGGTCAGAGGCAAACCTATTTACTTTCTTCGCGATCCAGGCATACTGAATCATATCGTAATGAGGAATCTGATGATTTCTCTTATCAACCTGGGCAAAATTCGTCAATACGGGTTACAAATACTGAGCAACGCATCACCCTTTCCCCAGAAAGGGCCAGCTCATTGGAAAGGTTAAGTAGGGCCTCTCCTTTCATCCGATTAGGCCCTAGGAGGCATAGGAGTTCCCTTAAGACCATGTCGAGAAGTTTTTGACAACCATCAGATCTAAGAGAAGGATCAGCACAGTCACGACCAGCTGCTCGTCAAGATAGATCTCAGGAAGCTACATCGGAACGATCAATTGCTCGAACCAATAGGCCTGAGGAAGGAAATGAAGCGTGGAAAGGATCACTTCAGCGGTTGGAAGATAGATTGGGAGAAATGGCTAAGGCGAAGAATCCCCTACAACGAACTTTTGTTCAAGGGACACCTTTTGTCCAGGCCATTGTAAATTTTCCAACACCATCAAAATTTAAAGCCCCTGTGGTGACCCCCAAATACGATGGAAAGACAGATCCTGTTCTTCACATAGAGCAATATCAAGCTGCTGCCGACATCTATGATGTCCCCGACGAGATGAGATGTAGGGCATTCTCGGGAACTCTTACCGGATCTGCCCAGATATGGTACAACAATCTTCCTCGGGGTAAGATTTTAACTTTCTTTCAATTGGCCGAGTTGTTCATCGGCAATTTCTGTTTTGGAGCAAAGCCAGTAAAAAAAGTAGCACACTTGTTAAGTGTTAGACAAAAATCTGGTGAAAGCACTAGAGATTACATAACTCGTTTCAATAACGAGAAACTGAAAGTCATAGATTATGAGGAAAAGACAGCAATCACCGCCTTGATGAGTGGTTTGTTGCCTAATAAGTTGTATTACACTTTGGCTAAAGATCCACCTAAAACTGTATCAGAGTTGATGGCAAAAGCGGACAAAATCATGAATGTCGAGGAGGCTATGGCTGTAAAAAAGAATATGGATAAAGACACCAAGGTGGAAGTCGACAAGTCTAAAAATAAAGAGCATAAGGTCAATGGCGGTGACAAGCATTCCAGAAATAATAAGTCATCATGGGAAGTCCTGAAGAAATACGATAATTATACTCCCTTGAAAATGGGTATTAATCATGTCTTGGAAGAAATCAAGAATAGCGAGGAGGTAAAATGGCCGAAGAAACTGAGGTCAGACCCCGATGCGAGGAACAGGGATAAATATTGCGAGTTCCACAAGGATCATGGCCATATGACTAAGAATTGCATAGCTCTTCAGAAAGAGATTGAAACACTCATCCGAAGAGGAAAGCTAGCAAAGTATGTTAATCGGGGAGGTGAAAGAAGAGATAATGATCGAACTAGAGAGAGATCTAGATATCCTCGTCGAGCAGAGGAGAAAAAGAATAGAGAACATGAAGATGATGCCGAGGATGACCCCGATCTTCCCAAGAAACCAAGGCAACCAGAACGAGAGGTATTTTCCATACGTTTTGGGGCATTTGATTGTAATGTTATTACAGGAGGAGATGCAGGAGGAGGAGACCTTACTGCAGAAAGAAAAGCTTACCTCGGGGAGGCACAAGCTTGCTCGTACATTCAACGAATAAATTTAGCCGAGGAGGATCGTCCGAGGAAGATAAACAAAGAGAAGTTGGTCATTGGCTTTTCAAAAAATGACCTGGCAGGTGTTCTTTACCCTCACGACGATCCTTTGGTGATCAAAATGAGGATGAAAGAAGTAGTGATTTCAAGGGTGCTGGTAGACAATGGTAGTTCAGCAGACATCATGTACTATTCATGCTTTGACAGCTTGAATTTAAAATTATCTCAATTGGAACCTTATCACAGACCTCTTTTGGGTTTTGCTGGCGAGAAAGTTTTTCCACTTGGTACGATCAAGTTGGACATATTCATTGGAACTTGGTCTGCTTGTCGAACAGAGAGAATATGCTTCTTTGTGATGGATAAGAATGTGCAGTCAGCCTACAACATCATCATGGGAAGAGTTGGTTTGAAGAAGTTCGAAGCAGTTCCATCTACAGTACATCAATGCTTAAAATTCCCAACAAATTTTAGAGTAGGAGTTGTGAAAGGTGATCAGAAAGTAGATCGGGAATGCTATTATTCATCTGCCGAGCAAGAGGAGCTTGAAGATTAAAAAAAAAAGACTACTACCTACCAGGTGGATGAAGGTACAGAAATTGAAACACTGGATCCACGAGATGAATCCCAACTTGTAAAAGGACAGGTGGTGGAATCTACAGAGAATGTTATACTGGACGATGAGCACCTTGAGCGAGTAACCCAGATAGGTTCAACGTTGGATGTTTCAATAAAACAGGAGTTGATAACTTTCTTGAGAAACAGGAAGAAAACTTTTGCGTGGAGTCATGAAGACATGCCAGGAATAGATCCGAACTTCTTATGTCATGAGCTCAATGTGAATAAGGAGATCAAACCTGTAAAGCAGAGAAGAAGGGTATTTAGCCCCGAGAAGAATCAGGCTATACAAGAGGAGGTCGAGAAGCTCCAGAAAGCCCAATTCATTGAAGACGTGAAGTATCCAGACTGGTTGGCAAACGTGGTGATGGTAAAAAAGAAAAACAATAAATGGAGAATGTGTGTTGATTTCACCGATCTTAACAAGGCATGCCCAAAGGATCATTTTTCATTTCCCAGAATTGATCAATTAGTGGATGCTACCTCGGGACACGAGCTGCTCAGCTTCATGGATGCTTACTCCGGCTACAACCAGATCAAAATGAAACCTGAAGACAGGGAAAGTACTTCTTTTATTACCCCTAGGGAAACTTATTGCTATAATGTTATGCCTTTTGGTTTGAAAAATGCAGGAGCGGCATACCAGCGGCTGATGAACAAGGTTTTCACCGAACAAATCAGTTGCAACATGGAAGTCTATGTCGATGATATGCTGACAAAAAGCAAGAAAGCTGTTGATCATCTAGTTGACTTAGCTCAGACCTTTGATCAACTGGATAAATACCAAATGAAGCTCAACCCGACGAAGTGTACATTTGGAGTACGAGAAGGGATGTTCCTCGGATACATCGTCAGCCAGCGAGGCATTGAGGCAAATCCAGAAAAGATCAAAGCTCTTTTAGGGTTGCGATCTCCAACGACGAAGAAAGAGGTGCAGAGTCTTACAGGACGAGTTGCAACGCTCAATAGATTTGTATCTCGAGCAACTGATAGGTGCCTTCCATTCTTCAAAACACTCCGAAAAACTTTCGAGTGGAATGATGAATGTGAAAAAGCCTTTCAAGACTTGAAGAAATATCTGGGAACACCTCCATTGCTGTCCAGACCAGTGATGGGCGAAAAGTTGTACTTATATCTGGCAGTATCAGAGAATGCAGTCAGCTCGGCATTGATCAGATTGGAGAATGGAGTCCAGAAGCCAATTTATTACACAAGTAAGGCTTTCAGAGGTGCAGAAATCAGGTAGCCGAAGTTGGAAAAATTGGCGTTGGCATTAATTGAAGCAAGTAGAAGAATGAGGCCATATTTCCAGGCCCATACCATCGTCGTGTATACCGACATGCCATTACGACAAGCCCTTCATAAACCAGAGAAATCAGGTAAACTAATGTATTGGGCAATAGAACTCGGTGAATATGATATTGTGTATGAACCCAGATCATCACTAAAAGGGCAGGCTGTAGCAGATTTTACAGCAAAATTTACTTATCCTGATATCCCCAAGGAGCAAAAATTACTCGCTGATCAACCTGTGGATGTTACAGGATCAACAAACATAAGCTCAGACCAACCCCGGTTAGTAGAAGAACTTGTGGATGTAGAAGGATCATCAACTTCGAACTCAGACCAGCTCCGGTTGGTAAAAGAGAGAGAAGAGATGGTCGACGAGGAGCGAAAAGTGCCAGGGGAGGATGAAAGGAAGCAACGAATATTTCACCGAGGAACCCTATCAGATAAGGAATTTGAAGACGGGTTACCCATATGGAGATTATATGTAGATGGCTCATCTTGCACAGCAGGTTGTGGGGCAGGAATTGTTTTGAACACCCCAGACGAGATTGACATGGAATATGCCTTACGATTCCAATTCAAAGCCTCCAATAATGAGGCTAAGTATGAGGCCATGATAGAAGGTCTTAATTTAGCAAAGATTATGGAAGTGCAACAAGTGATGGTATTTAGTGATTCTCAATTGATTGTGAATCAAATGATGGGAGCATATGCAGTTAAAGGAGAATTAATGGTCAAGTATCATGCCAACGTAATGGAGTTATTGGCAGAATTTGATGCGATTCAGTTAATCAGAATACCAAGAATAGAGAATGAACGAGCAGACGCACTGGCCCGACTAGCATCAGCTACTCGTACCGAGCTGCGAAGAACAATACCAATTAAAGTACTAGAAAGTCGAAGCATAGATGAAAACCTGACAATGAACGTTATCACCCTTGATCTAGGACCATCTTGGATGGATCCCATCAGGGCATATATTGAAGAAGGAGAATTACCGAAAGATAAGCTCGCTGCCAAGAAATTGAAGTATAAAGCTGCTCGATAAGTAATAACTAATGGTATTTTGTATAGACGAGGAATTATGGCAGGTTTGCAAAGATGTGTACATCCTTCCGAGGTGAAAGAATTAATTGAAGAAATCCATGAAGGGTCCTGTGGAGCTCATGTAGCAGGTCGAACACTTTTACAAAGGGTGATGACTCAAGGATACTACTGGCCGACGATGAGGGCTAATTGTATATCCTATGCTAAGAAATGTGACAAGTATCAGCGTTTTTCCTCCATCCGACGAACTCCACAAGCATTTTTTACACCCATAACTTTCACTTGGCCATTCTCCATGTGGGGAATTGATTTGGTTGGACCACTGCCAATCACCCGAGGAAGATTCAAGTACCTCGTCGTCGCAGTAGATTATTTTACTAAGTGGGTAGAAGCTGAACCCCTTATCGATATGACGTACGAGAAGGTATACCAGTTTGTTTGGAAGAATATCATATGTCGATATGGTCTCCCTCATGCCTTCATCACAGACCATGGAACACAATTCGACAACAAGGAGTTTGCTGCCTATTGTCAGCAATCAAACATCCTGAAGACCCATTCAGCACCAGGTCATCCTCAAAGCAATGGGCAGACAGAGGTAACGAACAGAACATTGCTGAATGGTTTGAAGAAGAGGCTAAGTGAAGCTAAAGCTAACTGGATTAATGAGCTACAATCAGTATTGTGGGCTTACCGAACAACTCCCCGAGCAGCGACTGGAGAATCACCATATATGCTAGCATTTGGAAGTGAGGCTATAATACCTGCCGAGTTGGGTCTACCAACACATAGAGTGCTGAATTTAAATTCCCCAGTCAGTGACTTGATGAGAAGACTGGATTTGGATATGCTCGAGGAGGTTAGAGAAGAGGCAGCCATTAGGAATGCTGCTTATCAACAGTGAACAGCTCTGTTCTACAACAAGAGGGTGAAGAAATGCGATTTAAAAGAAGGAGATTATGTGCTAAAGAAGGTCATTCAGAAGCACAATAAGTTGGAAGCAAACTGGCATGGACCTTACCGAGTTACAGAAGTTGTTCGACCAGGAACTTACCGAATAGCAACTCTAGAAGGAGAGGAATTCAAGAATGCTTGGAATGCTGAACACCTTCGCAAGTATTATCAGTAATGTAAAATGTATAGCAGTTCCATCAACATGAATAAAAAGATGATGTTTCACAATTTTTCTCTCCTTTGTTTGAAAGTTTTTCGGGGAATACTAGTGTTGTACACTACGCTGTTCAACAGCAAAAAGAAGACGATAGTTCAGACCCACGACCAACTCCGGTTGGTAAAAGGGCGAGAACAAATTATACTCCTTTGGTTAGGAGGCGTACACTTGCGTGATCAACTTCGGTTGGTAAAAGAGCTTGTGGACAAGATAGTTCGAAAGAACCTGATAGTTCGAGCGTGATCAACTTTGGTTAGTAAAATAGCGAGAACAAATTATACTCCTTTGGTTAGGAGGCGTACACTTGCGTGATCAACTTCGGTTGGTAAAAGAGCTTGTGGAAAAGATAGTTCGAAAGAACCTGATAGTTCGAGCGTGATCAACTTCGGTTGGTAAAATAGCGAGAACAAATTACACTCCTTTGGTTAGGAGGCGTACACTTACGTGATCAACTTCGGTTGGTAAAAGAGCTTGTGGACAAGATAGTTCGAAAGAACCTAACAATTTGGACCCACGACCAACTTCGGTTGGTAATAGGGCGAGAACAAAATATACTCCTTTGGTTAGGAGGCAGTAGTTCAAACCCACAACCAACTTTGGTTGGTAAAAGGGCAAGAACAACATTCTTAAAACACCATTCTAGGTTGATTAAGAAACGAATATGCTCTCAAATGCCAATTTATGTTGGTCGGGAGGCAAGATCATTCCAGAAAATACAAAAAATTCCAAACTGAACCAAGTATAGTTGGTCGGTGATCAACACCCAACTAATTATAGTTGGTCGACGAGGATAAATTAGCAGCCTTGGTTGGTCGGACACATTTTATGAAAAAATTTACCAAGTATGGTTGGTCGGGGATAAAAACCCATCAACTGTAGTTGGTCGACAAACACAATTTAACAACCTTGGTTGGTTGGAAATATTTTAAACATTTTATACTCATTACTTTATTATTAAGTGATTGAGCAACATCGATACTTGCAATTTTTATCACTAAGTTGGTTGATGAACAACACAATATTGTTATCTTTTTAACAGATACGTATGCACAAATGTAAAAGAGAATAGCAATACAGATTTGCAAAAAGAAAATGAAAGTCTTTCATTAAAATAAATTACAAGTTACATATGTGTGCTAACTATTACATTGAAAATCCTATTCTATTGGTTTTTTCCCTTCAGCCTTTGATACAGGTTCCTCGCCAACAGGAGGATCATTTAATGTCTGAGGAGAATTGATGAAATTCAAGTCCTTCAACATTCTGACATTCATTACTGAAGGAGTATCCAAGAGATGCTCAGGACGAGATACGTCAATTTGAGAATGAAGGTTATAGTCACCAAGATAATTCGCAATCAAGCTCCGAGGAATGGCGCGAGCAGGTATCCATTCCATGTCCAACTTGAAAGGTGGCACAGGCAAGTCAAGCACTCCAGGCTCGTAGTAGTACCATAAAAAATGTCCCTGCTCGAGCTTTAATACACATAAAGCATTCAGCCAGCCTTGTTTATAACCTTCATTATTGGCATTTTCAATGCGAGCATCCAAATGATAAAGGGCCTCATTATAGCCTGCATTCCAAAATTCCCTGGGCTGTTTATGGAATTGGAAGGTTAATCTATCCAATTGTTCATGAAGGTTTTTGGTGAAAAGATCCTTGGTATGTAAAGCAGACTTCGTCGCAGTAAGTTGATCTTCCAAAGATAGGTTTTTCTTGGACATTTCAGAAAAAGCACGATCTTTTGCATTCAATTGAAACGCTTGAGTTTCCAAAGTTGACTGAGTACGAGCTTCTTCAACATTACGACAAAGAGTTCTTGATCCTCCCCGAGCAGCTGAAGTGCTTCGTTCCTCGTTAACATTCTGGGCAGCTCTTCCTCGCCCCACGAGAACCTCTTCCTCGTCCCCGAGCAGTAGAAGAAACACCAGACTTTCTTAAAGTATCCAATTCTTTCCTTAATTTAGCATTTTCAACCTCTAAGAATGAGAATCCTTCATCGGTGACCGGTACCAAGGCAGTAGAGGATGAAGCTGCAGACTCATATTGCGCTAACTTTTTCTGCAAATTGTTGTTCTCTTGTTCCAACAGCTCGGCGATCTGTCTGCAGGCCTCAACTTCACCTTTTAGGGTTCTCTCCCTGACATCGTATCCAACAATGATCTTTTTATGGCCTGTTTCAGAAGAAAGCTGTTAATATCTATTTTCATACTCCTTGTGCAACAAGGCAGTTGATTCATTGTGTTGATTCTGAAGATCTTCTAAAGTACAATGAAGTTCCTCGATCAATTCGTAGTATGCCACATTATTGGCCACAGATCGATCAAGTAAATCCTTCAGGTACCGGTAAGCCTCAACTGCTTGCTCTGAGGCATCATGGACAAGGATGTCGGCAACTTCTGATACACTCAGGTCTGTATGACCAGCTTTATAATATTCATGGCATTGTTGCATCAGCTTTGTATCATGGGCAGATATCAGTTCCATTCTAGCCATAAACTAATAAAAAGAAGAAGGCAAGAGTTAATAAATAAAAACAGAGAGCATCAACAATGTAGAGGAACAAAAAGATGTGATTTTATTACATCATCAATAAGATTACATCATTTGGAATACAGAAGTACAAGTAAGAAGAAAAACATAAAGATAGTATCGAACAACTTCACACCTTTTCCTTGTCTCCCAAGACTTTCTCGGGAGGCTGGGACGAGGAGCTTGGTTGCTCGGTGGGAACATTGATCTGATGGGTAGAAGCTGGGACTTTTTCTGGAGGAGTAGGCAACGAAGAAATCTCCTCGGTGGCTGTCTGGTTGGGTGTTGGAACAAGGACTTTATCACCCCTTGTCATTGAAGATTCTTCAGATGCAGCCTCGTCTTCATCTTCGTCTTCAATAAATGGAGGAGGACCAGGGAGATGTTGTTGAAATAGCTCAGAGTCCTTGCTCACCTTCAATTCTTGCAAGGCAGCAACCCAACCATCATGGAAGAATTTCAAACTTCCATAATTCACCTGGGTCATCATTGCAGCTACCCCCCTATCCCATCCTTTATCCCAACTAGTCCGAAAGGATTTCTTCACAGCCGTTTTTCTCTTCATCTTCTCCGAGGAGAGCTTCTCGGATAGAAGGTCCTCGGAGGCTTTCAGCTTGGCCTCCAACTCCTCCTTCTGACGATTTGCTTCGCGCAGAAGTATCAACTCTTCCTCAGCTGACTTCAGTTTATTTTCCAGCTCCCCAAAGCCTGAAAGTTTCTCGGCATAGTCTTTATTCTCTCTCTCCAAGTCCTTCACCTTATTACCCAGTTGTACTTTCTCTGCATCAGACGCAGCCAACTTCTTCTCCCATTCAATTTTATCCTCGTCATACTTCTGATGAGATTCACTCACAGATTTAATAGCTTTCTCCAGTGCTCCTTCCACAGTGGACGAGGAGCAAGAAGCTTTGATCGCTTCATCCTTTTTAAAAATTATATTGAAACAGCTCGTCAACTATAATCAGAAAAGGGAAATGATATCAGAAATAAATATGGGAAATAACAAAGGAAAATATGAAAAACTCATGGTATAGATACTTACTGAAGCAAGATGACGAGCAGCCAGAGAAGTAACCATATCCTGAGTAAGGTCTTCTTCAGTACCTTGCACCTCGGGAATGGGCAAAAACTTTGCCAAGCTCATCGTAGAGCTCGGAGGAATAGTGATTGGAACATCATCTCCACTAGATGGGAGCTGGGGAATGGCTCCAGAAATACTAACCGAGGAGGATTTCCTCAGTCTCCTTGGTGCCTTTTCAACAACCTCAACCAAAGAAGAACTTTTGGTTGGTGAGATAGTGGTTACTTCAACAGGTGCATCCTTCTGCACAAGAGCCAATGGGGGCTTCTCGACAGCCTTCTGAGAAGCAACAGGAGAGGTGACATCTTTATTCTTTGTCCATTTTTGGACATCAACCTTATTTTTCTTCCCAGCAGAGGAAGTTTCCTCGAAGAGAGCAGGAACTCTTCTCTTGCCCATTTTTTGGCTCAAAGGAATATGAGATTCCGGATCAGAATCTTCAGGAATTTGCACTGGATCACTGATGCTGACCACAGGATGACCAGTAAAGGACGACGTATAGCTCCTATACTGCAACAAGTATGAAGCAGACCTGATGTGCTCGTCTGCAATTCTCTGATGCAAACACCAGATATGTTTCAATTGCCTTATATTAACTTCTGATTCTTTGGGAGTTTTTCTCTTGCTGTTAACTGCAAACAAAAACATATTGAAATATCAGTCATACATTTTATGAAATACCATGAAATCATAATTTCAAAAACAAAATAAGATGAAAACTACCTATCCCATTGCCATATGGGGGACATCTGGGACCCTCATATACTGCATCTCCAACCAAAGGAGCATGTTGCCAATTTTTTATAACTACCCTGTGTTCAAAATAATCCCTGTTGGCATTAGGGAGGTTGACTACTAAGGCCCTATTCAAAAACCTAGTTTTTAAATAAAAAATGTTGTCTAAAATAGCCCATCTGTAGCAGTACATAATCTCAGGAATTCCTATAAGAGTTCCATGAGTTTGATTTAACCTATATACCCCATTAACTATTCTCCATGTGTTGGGGGCTATTTTTGCAGGGACAACGTCGAAGTACTGACAGAACTCTAAACATAACGAATTTGGTGGAAAAGAAAATCCACATTCAGCAAGAAATAGGCTAGGGAACCAGTGTCCCTCAGCCAAATCAAAATAACTTGAAGGCTCAGAAAGAACCTCCAAAGTTACCCAAGAAGGAATAGAGAAGTCAGAGCAAAACTTCTCAAGAGATTCGATAATGTAAACCATGATGAATACAAGAAGAAGGAAGAAGAGCTTACAGGGAAAAAAGGAGATCTGTTGACAAACGAAGGAGGAAATGAACGCACAAGAGAGAGAAAAGCTTTAGAAAACTCAAAAGCAAAAATTGAAAAGGTAGAAGACAATGGGATTGCCTCTGAAGTTTAATACTTTGCCTTGGGAACCAGCGAAAGAAATGATTACATAAAAGAAATTATTGCGCTACCAACGGCTAAAAGGACAAAAAATGCACGAAGATCGAAGCGCTTATGCAAAGGCAAAAAGGCGGATTCTGCGAATTTGGAATTAAATTCAAATAAAACTCCTAAAACCCAGGAAGGCCATTTAATATTGCCATATACCGAGAAAGAATGTTCCATACTCCTCAAAGTTTGAAAAATGAAACATTGGGGACTTCTGTTGATACCAAAATTAGTATGCTGATGTGGACGAATAATAAGAAGACACGTGTCAATTTACGTGGCACAATAGCAACGAGGAAGATTGTTTCCCCGACCAACATACTCACTCCGAGCAACAAGTATACTCCGAGGAACAACCCTCCGAGGTACTCTTACCTTCCGAGGAACTCCAATGCTCCGAGGAACTCTTGGACGATGAGCATTGGAGGCGGTTCGAGCTGCACCTCGACCACAGTATTAATTGCCATATAATCAACAGTTCAACTATTCATTGAATGCTTATCATCTTGATGCGCACGTTTGAAGAACATTAAATGAATTACCCTTTCATATGTGTATCATTTATTGTAACACCCTTTCATGTACAGCCTAAAGGGCTATAAATACCTTGTATCACCCTCATTCAAAGGTAAATATGATATTGTGTAAATCAGGTAAACTAATGTATTGGGCAATAAAACTCGGTGAATATGATATTGTGTATGAACACAGATCATCACTAAAAGGGCAGGTTGTAGCAGATTTTACAGCAAAATTTACTTATCCTGATATCCCCGAGGAGCAAAAATTACTCGCTGATCAACCTGTGGATGTTACAGGATCAACAAACATAAGCTCAGACCAACCCCGGTTAGTAGAAGAACTTGTGGATGTAGAAGGATCATCAACTTCGAACTCAGACCAGCTCCGGTTGGTAAAAGAGCGAGAAGAGATGGTTGACGAGGAGCGAAAAGTGCCAGGGGAGGATGAAAGGAAGCAACGAATATTTCACCGAGGAACCCTATCAGATAAGGAATTTGAAGACGGGTTACCCATATGGAGATTATATGTAGATGGCTCACCTTGCACAGCAGGTTGTGGGGCAGGAATTGTTTTGAACACCCCAGACGAGATTGACATGGAATATGCCTTACGATTCCAATTCAAAGCCTCCAATAATGAGGCTGAGTATGAGGCCATGATAGAAGGTCTTAATTTAGCAAAGATTATGGAAGTGCAACAAGTGATGGTATTCAGTGATTCTCAATTGATTGTGAATCAAATGATGGGAGCATATGCAGTTAAAGGAGAATTAATGGTCAAGTATCATGCCAAGGTAATGGAGTTATTGGCAGAATTTGATGCGATTCAGTTAATCAGAATACCAAGAATAGAGAATGCACGAGCAGACGCACTGGCCCGACTAGCATCAGCTACTCGTACCGAGCTGCGAAGAACAATACCAATTAAAGTACTAGAAAGTCGAAGCATAGATGAAAACCTGACAATGAACGTTATCACCCTTGATCTAGGACCATCTTGGATGGATCCCATCAGGGCATATATTGAAGAAGGAGAATTACCGGAAGATAAGCTCGCTGCCAAGAAATTGAAGTATAAAGCTGCTCGATAAGTAATAACTAATGGTATTTTGTATAGACGAGGAATTATGGCAGGTTTGCAAAGATGTGTACATCCTTCCGAGGTGAAAGAATTAATTGAAGAAATCCATGAAGGGTCCTGTGGAGCTCATGTAGCAGGTCGAACACTTTTACAAAGGGTGATGACTCAAGGATACTACTGGCCGACGATGAGGGCTAATTGTATATCCTATGCTAAGAAATGTGACAAGTATCAGCGTTTTTCCTCCATCCGACGAACTCCACAAGCATTGTTTACACCCATAACTTTCACTTGGCCATTTGCCATGTGGGGAATTGATTTGGTTGGACCACTGCCAATCACCCGAGGAAGATTCAAGTACCTCGTCGTCGCAGTAGATTATTTTACTAAGTGGGTAGAATTTGAACCCCTTATCGATATGACGTACGAGAAGGTATACCAGTTTGTTTGGAAGAATATCATATGTCGATATGGTCTCCCTCATGCCTTCATCACAGACCATGGAACACAATTCGACAACAAGGATTTTGCTGCCTATTGTCAGCAATCAAACATCCTGAAGACCCATTCAGCACCAGGTCATCCTCAAAGCAATGGGCAGACAGAGGTAACGAACAGAACATTGCTGAATGGTTTGAAGAAGAGGCTAAGTGAAGCTAAAGCTAACTGGATTAATGAGCTACAATCAGTACTGTGGGCTTACCGAACAACTCCCCGAGCAGCGACTGGAGAATCACCATATATGCTAGCATTTGGAAGTGAGGCTATAATACCTGCCGAGTTGGGTCTACCAACACATAGAGTGCTGAATTTAAATTCCCCAGTCAGTGACTTGATGAGAAGACTGGATTTGGATATGCTCGAGGAGGTTAGAGAAGAGGCAGCCATTAGGAATGCTGCTTATCAACAGCGAACAGCTCTGTTCTACAATAAGAGGGTGAAGAAATGCGATTTAAAAGAAGGAGAAGATGTGCTAAAGAAGGTCATTCAGAAGCACAATAAGTTGGAAGCAAACTGGCATGGACCTTACCGAGTTACAGAAGTTGTTCGACCAGGAACTTACCGAATAGCAACTCTAGAAGGAGAAGAATTCAAGAATGCTTGGAATGCTGAACACCTTCGCAAGTATTATCAGTAATGTAAAATGTATAGCAGTTCCATCAACATGAATAAAAAGATGATGTTTCACAATTTTTCTCTCCTTTGTTTGAAAGTTTTTCGGGGAATACTAGTGTTGTACACTACGCTGTTCAACAGCAAAAAGAAGACGATAGTTCAGACCCACGACCAACTCCGGTTGGTAAAAGGGCGAGAACAAATTATACTCCTTTGGTTAGGAGGCGTACACTTGCGTGATCAACTTCGGGTGGTAAAAGAGCTTGTGGACAAGATAGTTCGAAAGAACCTGATAGTTCGAGCGTGATCAACTTTGGTTGGTAAAATAGCGAGAACAAATTATACTCCTTTGGTTAGGAGGCGTACACTTGCGTGATCAACTTCGGTTTATAAAAGAGCTTGTGGAAAAGATAGTTCGAAAGAACCTGATAGTTCGAGCGTGATCAACTTCGGTTGGTAAAATAGCGAGAACAAATTACACTCCTTTGGTTAGGAGGCGTACACTTACGTGATCAACTTCGGTTGGTAAAAGAGCTTGTGGACAAGATAGTTCGAAAGAACCTAACAGTTTGGACCCACGACCAACTTCGGTTGGTAATAGGGCGAGAACAAAATATACTCCTTTGGTTAGGAGGCAGTAGTTCAAACCCACAACCAACTTTGGTTGGTAAAAGGGCAAGAACAACATTCTTAAAACACCATTCTAGGTTGATTAAGAAACGAATATGCTCTCAAATGCCAATTTATGTTGGTCGGGAGGCAAGATCATTCCAGAAAATACAAAAAATTCCAAACTGAACCAAGTATAGTTGGTCGGTGATCAACACCCAACTAATTATAGTTGGTCGACGAGGATAAATTAGCAACCTTGGTTGGTCGGACACATTTTATGAAAAAATTTACCAAGTATGGTTGGTCGGGGATAAAAACCCATCAACTGTAGTTGGTCGACAAACACAATTTAACAACCTTGGTTGGTTGGAAATATTTTAAACATTTTATACTCATTACTTTATTAAAGTGATTGAGCAACATCGATACTTGCAATTTTTATCACTAAGTTGGTTGATGAACAACACAATATTGTTATCTTTTTAACAGATACGTATGCACAAATGTAAAAGAGAATAGCAATACAGATTTGCAAAAAGAAAATGAAAGTCTTTCATTAAAATAAATTACAAGTTACATATGTGTGCTAACTATTACATTGAAAATCCTATTCTATTGGTTTTTTCCCTTCAGCCTTTGATACAGGTTCCTCGCCAGTAGGAGGATCATTTAATGTCTGAGGAGAATTGATGAAATTCAAGTCCTTCAACATTCTGACATTCATTACTGAAGGAGTATCCAAGAGATGCTCAGGACGAGATACGTCAATTTGAGAATGAAGGTTATAGTCACCAAGATAATTCGCAATCAAGCTCCGAGGAATGGCGCGAGCAGGTATCCATTCCATGTCCAACTTGAAAGGTGGCACAGGCAAGTCAAGCACTCCAGGCTCGTAGTAGTACCATAAAAAATGTCCCTGCTCGAGCTTTAATACACATAAAGCATTCAACCAGCCTTGTTTATAACCTTCATTATTGGCATTTTCAATGCGAGCATCCAAATGATAAAGGGCCTCATTATAGCCTGCATTCCAAAATTCCCTGGGCTGTTTATGGAATTGGAAGGTTAATCTATCCAATTGTTCATGAAGGTTTTTGGTGAAAAGATCCTTGGTATGTAAAGCAGACTTCGTCGCAGTAAGTTGATCTTCCAAAGATAGGTTTTTCTTGGACATTTCAGAAAAAGCACGATCTTTTGCATTCAATTGAAACGCTTGAGTTTCCAAAGTTGACTGAGTACGAGCTTCTTCAACATTACGACAAAGAGTTCTTGATCCTCCCCGAGCAGCTGAAGTGCTTCGTTCCTCGTTAACATTCTGGGCAGCTCTTCCTCGCCCCACGAGAACCTCTTCCTCGTCCCCGAGCAGTAGAAGAAACACCAGACTTTCTTAAAGTATCCAATTCTTTCCTTAATTTAGCATTTTCAACCTCTAAGAATGAGAATCCTTCATCGGTGACCGGTACCAAGGCAGTAGAGGATGAAGCTGCAGACTCATATTGCGCTAACTTTTTCTGCAAATTGTTGTTCTCTTGTTCCAACAGCTCGGCGATCTGTCTGCAGGCCTCAACTTCACCTTTTAGGGTTCTCTCCCTGACATCGTATCCAACAATGATCTTTTTATGGCCTGTTTCAGAAGAAAGCTGTTAATATCTATTTTCATACTCCTTGTGCAACAAGGCAGTTGATTCATTGTGTTGATTCTGAAGATCTTCTAAAGTACAATGAAGTTCCTCGATCAATTCGTAGTATGCCACATTATTGGCCACAGATCGATCAAGTAAATCCTTCAGGTACCGGTAAGCCTCAACTGCTTGCTCTGAGGCATCATGGACAAGGATGTCGGCAACTTCTGATACACTCAGGTCTGTATGACCAGCTTTATAATATTCATGGCATTGTTGCATCAGCTTTGTATCATGGGCAGATATCAGTTCCATTCTAGCCATAAACTAATAAAAAGAAGAAGGCAAGAGTTAATAAATAAAAACAGAGAGCATCAACAATGTAGAGGAACAAAAAGATGTGATTTTATTACATCATCAATAAAATTACATCATTTGGAATACAGAAGTACAAGTAAGAAGAAAAACATAAAGATAGTATCGAACAACTTCACACCTTTTCCTTGTCTCCCAAGACTTTCTCGGGAGGCTGGGACGAGGAGCTTGGTTGCTCGGTGGGAACATTGATCTGATGGGTAGAAGCTGGGACTTTTTCTGGAGGAGTAGGCAACGAAGAAATCTCCTCGGTGGCTGTCTGGTTGGGTGTTGGAACAAGGACTTTATCACCCCTTGTCATTGAAGATTCTTCAGATGCAGCCTCGTCTTCATCTTCGTCTTCAATAAATGGAGGAGGACCAGGGAGATGTTGTTGAAATAGCTCAGAGTCCTTGCTCACCTTCAATTCTTGCAAGGCAGCAACCCAACCATCATGGAAGAATTTCAAACTTCCATAATTCACCTGGGTCATCATTGCAGCTACCCCCCTATCCCATCCTTTATCCCAACTAGTCCGAAAGGATTTCTTCACAGCCGTTTTTCTCTTCATCTTCTCCGAGGAGAGCTTCTCGGATAGAAGGTCCTCGGAGGCTTTCAGCTTGGCCTCCAACTCCTCCTTCTGACGATTTGCTTCGCGCAGAAGTATCAACTCTTCCTCAGCTGACTTCAGTTTATTTTCCAGCTCCCCAAAGCCTGAAAGTTTCTCGGCATAGTCTTTATTCTCTCTCTCCAAGTCCTTCACCTTATTACCCAGTTGTACTTTCTCTGCATCAGACGCAGCCAACTTCTTCTCCCATTCAATTTTATCCTCGTCATACTTCTGATGAGATTCACTCACAGATTTAATAGCTTTCTCCAGTGCTCCTTCCACAGTGGACGAGGAGCAAGAAGCTTTGATCGCTTCATCCTTTTTAAAAATTATATTGAAACAGCTCGTCAACTATAATCAGAAAAGGGAAATGATATCAGAAATAAATATGGGAAATAACAAAGGAAAATATGAAAAACTCATGGTATAGATACTTACTGAAGCAAGATGACGAGCAGCCAGAGAAGTAACCATATCCTGAGTAAGGTCTTCTTCAGTACCTTGCACCTCGGGAATGGGCAAAAACTTTGCCAAGCTCATCGTAGAGCTCGGAGGAACAGTGATTGGAACATCATCTCCACCAGATGGGAGCTGGGGAATGGCTCCAGAAATACTAACCGAGGAGGATTTCCTCAGTCTCCTTGGTGCCTTTTCAACAACCTCAACCAAAGAAGAACTTTTGGTTGGTGAGATAGTGGTTACTTCAACAGGTGCATCCTTCTGCACAAGAGCCAATGGGGGCTTCTCGACAGCCTTCTGAGAAGCAACAGGAGAGGTGACATCTTTATTCTTTGTCCATTTTTGGACATCAACCTTATTTTTCTTCCCAGCAGAGGAAGTTTCCTCGAAGAGAGCAGGAACTCTTCTCTTGCCCATTTTTTGGCTCAAAGGAATATGAGATTCCGGATCAGAATCTTCAGGAATTTGCACTGGATCACTGATGCTGACCACAGGACAAGTAGTAAAGGACGACGTATAGCTCCTATACTGCAACAAGTATGAAGAAGACATGATGTCCTCGTCTGCAATTCTCTGATGCAAACTCCAGATATGTTTCAATTGCCTTATATTAACTTCTAATTCTTTGGGAGTTTTTCTCTTGCTGTCAACTGCAAACAAAAACATATTGAAATATCAGTCATACATTTTATGAAATACCATGAAATCATAATTTCAAAAACAAAATAAGATGAAAACTACCTATCCCATTGCCATATGGGGGACATCTGGGACCCTCATATACTGCATCTCCAACCAAAGGAGCATGTTGCCAATTTTTTATAACTATCCTGTGTTCAAAATAATCCCTGTTGGCATTAGGGAGGTTGACTACTAAGGCCCTATTCAAAAACCTAGTTTTTAAATAAAAAATGTTGTCTAAAACAGCCCATCTGTAGCAGTACATAATCTCAGGAATTCCTATACGAGTTCCATGAGTTTGATTTAACCTATATACCCCATTAACTATTCTCCATGTGTTGGGGGCTATTTTTGCAGGGACAACGTCGAAGTACTGACAGAACTCTAAACATAACGAATTTGGTGGAAAAGAAAATCCACATTCAGCAATAAATAGGCTAGGGAACCAGTGTCCCTCAGCCAAATCAAAATAACTTGAAGGCTCAGAAAGAACCTCCAAAGTTACCCAAGAAGGAATAGAGAAGTCAGAGCGAAACTTCTCAAGAGATTCGATAATGTAAACCATGATGAATACAAGAAGAAGGAAGAAGAGCTTACAGGGAAAAAAGGAGATCTGTTGACAAACGAAGGAGGAAATGAACGCACAAGAGAGAGAAAAGCTTTAGAAAACTCAAAAGCAAAAATTGAAAAGGTAGAAGACGATGGGATTGCCTCTGAAGTTTAATACTTTGCCTTGGGAACCAGCGAAAGAAATGATTACATAAAAGAAATTATTGCGCTACCAACGGCTAAAAGGACAAAAAATGCACGAAGATCGAAGCGCTTATGCAAAGGCAAAAAGGCGGATTCTGCGAATTTGGAATTAAATTCAAATAAGACTCCTAAAACCCAGGAAGGCCATTTAATATTGCCATATACCGAGAAAGAATGTTCCATACTCCTCAAAGTTTGAAAAATGAAACATTGGGGACTTCTGTTGATACCAAAATTAGTATGCTGATGTGGACGAATAATAAGAAGACACGTGTCAATCTACGTGGCACAATAGCAACGAGGAAGATTGTTTCCCCGACCAACATACTCACTCTGAGCAACAAGTATACTCCGAGGAACAACCCTACGAGGTACTCTTACCTTCCGAGGAACTCCAATGCTCCGAGGAACTCTTGGACGATGAGCATTGGAGGCGGTTCGAGCTGCACCTCGACCACAGTATTAATTGCCAGATAAACAACAGTTCAACTATTCATTGAATGCTTATCATCTTGATGCGCACGTTTGAAGAACATTAAATGAATTACCCTTTCATATGTGTATCATTTATTTTAACACCCTTTCATGTACAGCCTAAAGGGCTATAAATACCTTATATAAGGCTGAACCACTTTAAAATCTTTTGTCTTATTTATTTATCTGTGATTAAATAATTAGAGTAATCTAGTTTTTTACATCAACATTAATATTATTTCAATCTTGTATTATGCTTATTTAAAAGTATATAAATCGTGAATTATTGACTGAAATTCCATTATCCTTTGTGATAATATGTATTGGTTCATATGTGAGATAAGTGGCGTTTATAGGTCAAATTGCTTTGTATTGAAACCCCTTGTATTCAAATCTGCATATCTCTTTGTGTGATTACTGGAATTGATAAATTCCAATTGTATATGAAAGTATACTAATATAGTCATATCATATCCGATAATTGGAATTTTACTCCTTGTGGTTAGGCCTTGGTGATGATTGCAAGTTGGTTTATAGTTGCTGTTTGTATATTTCTTTTCGGTATGCCCTGAGTTTAGTCAATATTTTGAGATAGCAAATGAAGTCTAAAAATTATGAAACTTAAATTATGTACTATTCATTATGTGTACTGAAAAGGGGTTGAAAATCATGGAAAGTTATAATGTAGAAAAATTATGAAAATTCTTGGAAATTGAAGGAACAATAGAGGAACTTGTAGGGAAAATTTCTTAGGTTGTAAAGAAATTGTCATAACTTGCTCTAGGAAGCTTGAAAAATTACTCCATCACTTGTATTCGAAAGTATATTCATATATTTTTTAATATTGATATGGTTGGACACTTGTATTTATACAATTTTGGAATATAGGATGGTTGAGTATAGAAGACAACAATTTGAGGCCATACTGAATACCCTATGAAAGAGTATTGTTATCTCCTCTTTGTAAATAGTATTTTGAGTACATGTTTCATGTGTATATGCATTGAGAAGTATGTTTTTATATTTACTTAGGTTTAATTATAAATCCCTTATGAAGTATTTCCTATAGTTGAATGTTCATAACTTTATCAACAAGTGTACCATTATTTTGTCTTTACTCATGTTTCATGGAATGTGACTGAAGTGGAATTATATTGTTGTTGTATAGTCATGGAAAGTTACATAATTATGTTAGGATAATACTTATGATTGAGATTCAGTACTGATTTAGTTGGATGGACAGGTGTAATGTCTAATCAACCCAATTCAGCTCCACCCGAAGGAAACATAAATACATAGTTGACAACCCAAGGTGAGTGTACTCACTGGAATGATGTATTTTTATATTATTACGAATATGATCATAATGTTATGAATATAAAATTGTTCATTTCAGTTTACCTAAATGGGAGGTTCCTCCTCGACCCGGAATGGGGGAGATTTGTCTATTAATGATAAGGGGTTACTCCTCGACCAGGAATAGGGGAGAATTATCTATTTAGACAGGATATGTGAATCATGATTCGAAAAAGTTGGTCATTCATTATGAATGATCCGGATAAGTTAATACATAATTATATGGACATGATTTATTGCATTTAAATTCATGCAGTAGTATAGTAGTGATGCATTCACTGGACTATTTTGCTCATGGTTCCTATGTTCACATTTTTCAGGTAACGTGATGTCACTGCCAAATCTAGGAAGTCGGGTTGGGTTAGCCAGGAATGGTAGAAACAAAGATTTTGTTTAAATATAAATGATGTAATTAAGTTAAATTATCCTTCCAGCAAGTTTGTATAAGTATGACTACTCTGATGTTGTAAAAAGGTTTTCAGTTATATGGATTTACAATGATGACTTTAAAATTAAAACTCGTGTTTATGGGTTGGTTTAATTAATCATGGTTTGACTCACTTTGGCTTTCAAACTTAATTATAAGTAACTGTGTTGGGTGTGTCATTAAAACTCCTACTCAAATTGCTGACATTTGACAAAACATATAGAGAACCCAACAGTATTCTCAAAGTTTTCCCTTTAATGATGGTCTATAATTTGTCAAGAAATCAATACTATGATAAAAAAATATATAATTTGTAGTGGCAAAACCTTTGATTGATCAAGAAGGATCACATAAAGGGGGATATCAACTACAACTAGTTCCCCATGCAAAATAAATGCATATTAAGACATTACACCCACGAAGCAAGGAGACAATTTTCAAAGAAAAGAATCCCACAAAGTTTTGCAAACTAATTACACCGAACACCTTAATTTCAATGAAATTTTCAAAGGAAAGAATCCCATAACAAAAAATTATCAATGAACACCTTAATTCCAATATAAAACCCAAATTGACGTACTTTTGTAGAATCAAATTCCTTAGCTAGCAAAAGGAATGAAATTAGGACTCCCAATATGACAAGGATCTGTATGTTTGAAACATCAAACACATGAGCCTTGTAATTGTAATCTATAAAATGTAATCTATAAAATATGTCATAAACTCGATAGAACATAATACGAAAATAAAGAAATGAAACATCGTAGTAAAAAATGCATGTAGCCATTATTTCCCAATAAAAAGAAATTCATGAAGAAATCCACGACTCAAATAAACATTATTTATCTTATAATGAGACATACACACTTCGATAGGATTTAAGCATGGGGTTGTCAATGAGTGAGGGGAGTATGGTGCCTCAAATAGCTTATATATCCTAAGAAAGAGACTCACAAGGGGCTTATCAAGTATTAATTTTTATAACTCAAGTCATTTCTTTTTCAATTCATCACAATAGGTCCAGAAATAACAAAATCTGAACAAAAATACCCAAGAATTAACAAAAAAAGTAGTGGAGATATAAATTAAACTTAGGTGCATAAATTAAACTTAGGTGTACGTGTTTGTGGGAATGTTTACAAAAGACAAAAAGAATTCACAAATATCTATCACCGAGAGAATTCGAATAGACACTCCATGTACTAATGAAAAATTGGAAGTTATAAAAAACACAAATAAAACAATAAGGTTAAAAAACACTAATGTCGAGAAAATCATGAGAACAAAACCAAAAGAGAATTGACTTAATGAACTAGAGAACAAAACTCTAAAAAACTCACCTTTCTATTGTTTTTCTCTTCCTTTTATGTAGGTGTACCTCTTTTCATACCACAATTTATATCCCATGAATATACAATCATATGGTCACTCCCCATGTTCTTCAATAACCCCACCAACCAATTCAAATTAAGAAAAGCCTTGATAACAAAACATTATCAACACCTTCATAAGTTTAATATGGTTTCCTAACATAGTTGGTCATATATAAACTTTACATGATAAACCTTCGATTGAAGGTTTATAATGGCTCAGAAAGATTAGCAAAGACATAGGATAACTGGAAGTAATAACTTCTTATTCAAAGGCAATGCCTAAGACAACTCATAAATTTGTTTAAAACCTTATATTACCCTCCCCAAGATAATGAGTTCAAATCTACAAGAAAAATGAAATGCTTAATTTAGAACACACATAAAAATGTACTAAAAATGCAAAACTCATCACATTAGTTATTAAAAATGTACTGAAAATGGGATTCTGAGATTGCAATGATTCACCAGTATATATCGTCATTGCAAATTCTTTTATGGTGGAAGATTTACTCCACGATGCAGGAATATTCATATGGCATCTATAGAATTTGCAATTAAATTATCAAGAACCCAGAGCTACTCAAAGCCTTAAAACTAGTGTATAAGTAACCAAGATTACTTAACACTTGTGCCCCTTATGGCATGATTGAAATTGTCCAACTCTTGTGATTGAGAGACATATACATCTTTGATCGTATCTATATAGCAACAGGAAGCCTCCTTGGAAACTATTTGTCTCTACTCGACAAAAATAAGGATGTTCAGAATAAATGGAGTTGTTCTTGCACTTTTTTTATAATGTTCACACCATCCATACAGAGCTATTAAGCTTCTATATAGTTTGACATCAGAAGAGTCTTGAAAGATTTTTTGAGGGGAGGAGAAGGTGGGACCCTTGAGGAGTTTTCAGTAAGCGTCGTAGCCATGTATGCACTGCCAGATTGGATAATTTTTCTGGGTGCTGAAGCCAAGGGTAGTGGTGGTCTTGGGGAGTTGGTTTTTCTTTGGGGTGTTTGAGGATGGGCTTTATCTCTGGGCAACCGCACAGGGCACAACCACCACCATCGTGTATGACATTTGGCCTTATTTAGGATTGGATTTCCTCAATTAGGAAGACCAAATCTACAACCCTATTGCGTAAATAACATAGAGCATAAATCCACTGCAATGACCAAAATCTTATACAGGATAAAAAAATAATAAGATGACAAAAAAACCATTGAAAAGAAAATTAAAACCTTCCCATTATAGCACGGTGATATAATGTATTAGTCCATCCAGATGTGCAATAAATTCTTAAAAAGAAGATATTGGTTTCGATCACATATACACAATGATATTAGAGAAAACTGACCTGATATCTGAAATATAGAATTATATACATATAGAACCCCACATTGTCTATTCAACATACCATATCTCTTAAAAGAATCCTGCCTTCAAAAACCAAATAGAATTATGACAAACCATAATATATCATCCTATGGTTCATAATCTAAAATGAAAAGTTATGCTACATTGAACACCCTATTTTAACTTGCATAATCAAAAAGGGGAAGTCATATTATAGGTGAAGTACGTATCAACATAGCTCACTTTCCATTCATTTATGTTTTAAAAAAGTGAAGTTGAAAATTAAAGTTTTATGAATTCAATATATAACTCGTACAATTAGTTGAAAAATTCAAAGAAAACCACATAAAAGCATGTCATGTATATATATAAAAAAGCGACATGAACCTTGAATAAAAATCTCTATAAGAGACCTGAAACAGACCTGAAAACATGTTTTGATCTTGACTTAACTACTGCCGAAAGAATGATAGTAAAAGAAGGAAAAGACGATTATATCACCCTCCTAACTTTCCTTTTAAAAATTACAAAAACTTATTATGACAATAATAATAAAAATCCCCTGTTATATGTACCTCCACAACAGAGTTGGCCAAATGAAGACTTTCATTTAAAATCAAAACCACTCCATGTTTGTGTTCAAGATTATTAGTGTTAGAACTGTCAGCCTGAATGCCAATCCAACCCTTTGAAATCACTTCTTTGTCATTTATACTTGTGTTTAAAACATATATACGCTCTTTGCAAGATTTGATAAAAAAAAACTGTTACTTCATGCTCAAATCTGTAGTAAACCAAATATGTGCATAATCCCACACAACTTAAATCTGCAACAAACCAAATTAAAAAAAAAATATATATATATATATATATATATTATTACTAATAACATTGAAGTAAAATGATCAAACAAATCTCTCACATTAGGATATACTTGAACATAACTTATATCAGTAAGTAATTTCCAACCTCATTAACATACTACATGCACCGCATCCGTATTAACATACTAAATATGCATCCATTACCTAAAGCGTCATCTACGCATTACCTAAAAAGAACCTCAAAGCGTCATCTACGCATTACCTAAAAAAAACCTAAATCAATTTTTTAAACCAAAGACATGTTACCTATAACTCAATTTCTTTCATGAAATTACCTACAAAATGAGAAACAAAAGTGATAAGAGGATAAAAAAAATACCCCAACTCTATGTCAAACCAAAAATCCAAGCGCATAAAATCAAAATAATCTACACTGACTCTAAACAGGAAGATCATGTAGAAGAGAGCGTGATAAGATACCTCTAGTGTTGGGGGAGGAATAGCGCACCATGGAGACCACGAAGACGAAGAAGTCGGGGTCGGTCAAGATTAGGATAGAGAGGGAGTGACATCGTGTAAGGGTGAGAATATCATAATAACCCTTTTTGTCATGTTACAAAAGTAACCCTTGTATTTGAATTAAAGTAAAATTTAAATGGTAAAATGAGGGGTGAAATAAATTTTAATGGGATAAAGTTGTAATTACAATTAGAGTATAGAATGAGATGTGGTGAGGCACATAATATTATTGTGTATATATTGATCTCACCATTCATCAAATGCCTTGGTGTCTAAATCCTCACCTCTAATTGTGTTATCAACTTATGGAATAGTAAAAACCTTTTACTCTTTATTATATAAATATTTGAGAGCTCTTCTACTCTCCAACAGATTTAATCAGGCTTAGATTTTATGTATCACAAAAGCTTTATTTATTTTTTTCCAATTCTCTTCCCATTTTCTAGCTCAGAAGCCTGCCAAAGATCACACCGGGACTCTGAACATGACAAAAAATGTAAGGACCTTAAACTATCTGGCAAGGTAATGCAGTCTGCATCTGTGCTGAGAGGAAAGAGAACTTTCACTACCAATGGAAATAAGAATCTTAATAAGTCAAAAAAGGTATAAGTTTTTTTCTTCTTATGTAAAGATAAAAGATATTCTATCTTTATTTTTTTTAAATATTTTATATCAAGTCTTTGACCAGAATTATGCACCAATTTGTGCAATGATGTTTTGCGGATTCTTTTCCCCTACGAGGAATTTGTGGAAATTTTTAACTGGGTAACACCAGTCTTCCCTCCCTGTGGTCTTTTGAATTGTGGTAACAGGTTGACAATCAGATGTGTCGTACTAATGTTTTAATTTCAAACCTTTACGGCTTCACTTGCCTTATGTTGGCTTGATAGCTTCAAAGTGACGTATGTTACACCCAGGGGTTCTAAGTAGAAACATTAATTTCATTCTGCCTGTTTGCATCTGCTTTGCCAATGTAGTTCTACAATGTCTTGCATACACCCGGCCTCTTGTTGCCTACTTGTTGGAGAACGGTCATCGGAAAGAATGTAATGTCATAGATGAGAACTATTGAAGATTTCTTATTTTCCTTGAATATATTGGCAAACAATTTATTCACCTGCTTTTTTTTTGGCTCTCAGGTAGGAGGAATGATCGGTTCTTCCTGTGTAAGTTTCAAATGTATATGGAAAAAGAGCTAACCAAAGTATACAACTTTTTTCACCAATCAACATTCTCTCGCGGTTAGCGAATATTGGTGGTAATATTGGCTATGGGAAATAAGAGGATGCCCACGAGTTCATGAGGATCCTGTTACTTGCTGAGCTTATTTAATTATTGCTATTGTTGTTGTTGTTGTTGTTGTTGTTGTTGTTGTTGTTGTTGTTATTATTATTTTGTGTAGCCATCAAGTGTAATATCACAGAGATTATTTTTCGCCTTATGTGTCTTTGATGGAAAATTATCAATTAATTTGATACAAGTCTGGACATTTTTGTAGGTTTGCCATTGATACAATGCAATCGGTGTGCTTGATGAATTTGGTGGAGAAAAGGTTGTTCATCCTAGTTCTCAAGAGACAACCCTTATTCAACATATATTTGGTGGCCACCTTCAATCTCAGGTAACTTCCTATTACCCTGATAGAACTAATTATGTAACAATCTTTCTGCTTCACTTGTGTTGGCACTCCTTGTTGCGGTTCTCACTTGTCTACTAATGCAGTAATTTTTTATATTTCAGGAACTCTGACTAAGGGGACAGAACCTGTATATCTGAAGTATATGAGTACCCACAAGAGGGGTAAAACCTAGAGCACCTGAAATACTACATTCAATGAATTCATGCATGTTTGTGCCAGAAAGCCTCTCTTGAAACAACAAAAAGAAATTAATGCAACTTAGCAAGAAACATCTCTTCCTCAAAGCATCTTCTATATTTCTCCTTGTACTTCAAAAACTCCATATTTATCACACGATATTTCATTTTAAATTTGGAAGAACTTCTCAACACAATTGAAGACCCCATCCATGACAAGCTGATCATTTTGTATAATCAAACTTTCAACAAGTAGTAAGTGTATAAACCAAAGGGCCTTGTCCTAATAGTTATTGGTTACTGTTTCACCACTTATTGTGGTAGGAGGTATCAAGATCAATCCTTGGGGGATGGGTTAGGGGAAAAAGTTAATAAGGGAGGACAGACATTAAACCTCCTCACTTTATAAAGAAGAAAAAGCTTGAACAAAGTATCCATTTTAGTGAGATGAGGATGCTCTAATGGATGATATGAGTTACTAGAAAGGACAAGATTAAAAATAAGTATGTGAGAAAAGTTACGAGTAGCTCCCATTAGCGATAAATTAAGAGAGAGTATACTTAGATGGTATGGACATGTGTTGTGTAGACCAATAGATGCACCTATAACAAGAGGAAGATTGTTGGAAATAAAGGGTAAAAGAGAAATGAGTTGCCTTAAGCTATCTTGGGAGGAAAATATTAGGAGGGATCTTGAGGTATTAAACTTGAATAATAAGATTGCTCATAATATATTAAAACGGAAAAGGAGAATCCATGTGTCCGACCCCATGTGATGGGATTAAGGCAATGATGATGATGATCTCTACAATGAACGGTAGTTAGCCCTATTCTACCACTTTGATCTTTTATCTTTTCTTAGTTCATCATGTAAAAAAACCATTGATGGCCTTCTATACCCATCAACAAAACTAAGCACTCTACTTTGGGATCAAACAATTTAAAGCATAATGTTATTAACGTGTATGGGATATGTAGCGACACGTGGCATGTGGTTGTGCCCCTGGGAGAAGACTATCTTTTATTTTCTATTTTTAGTTTAGGATTTAATTGTCATTTTCCTTTATTTTAGTGTTTAATTAGTTTTCAAGTATGTTTGGGACTACTATGTCATTTTTAGTTATTAGTTGTCTTTTTTAGTCATTTTGGGTATTAGCTTGATTAGCAAGCTGATTTCTCCTATAAATAGGCCCCTTGGCCCTCATTTGTACTTAACCTTGAATATTGAGAATTGAGAATTGAGAATTGAGAATTGAGAATAGAGAGAGAAAGAAACCCATTTCATTTTTTAGTTTATTTGTTGTTGTGTAGTTAATAGTTGTGTAGTGTAACAATAGCGCTTCCGTATTTGTATATTTACATCAAATTAGTATCAGAGCTCGGCTTGTTCTTGGTGTTTGTCGGGGTGCGTGAAGCAGTCACGAGTGAAGATTTAAACTCCGACAACCCTTCAATCGAAAGATTGATAAATGCCCAAAAGATAATCGGGTGAATGGAAACCCTAAATTTCATCACCACTAAAAGAGGAAATACCACCTCTTTTACCTCCTCCACCCCCGTCTCCACTACTAGCACCACCACCACCATCCTCCATTTCGACCTCCTACCACCACCATGTCTACATGAATCTCTGTCTTCAATTTTTTCCAAACCCTAACCAAGAAACCCACCATCCCAAAAAAAAATGAAACCCTAACCCTAAAAATAAAAAAAAATAAGAAAATACAAACCCTACCCAAGAACCCAACAACCCCATCCCTACACCTGCCCACATCCACTGGCCGGAACTGCCCAAAAAGGGGTCGGAAGTAATCCCACGCCAGTTGCCTTCCTCCATCCATACACCCAACCCCTGTTCGACCATCGGCAAGCCTCCAAACCCTCTTTCCAGCGCTGATCTCATCCCAAACCCCCATTCCGCTCCAACTCCAGGCCGTAGTCCATTCCCCGACCTGGATCTGATCTAAACCCTTGTCATCTGGGTCGGACCACACTCTAGGTGGCCTGCGAACCTTCTCCCACTCATTTTTGGTGCTGGAAAAATCCTAATTCCACGAAACAGCCCCCAGCACTCCACCCACCCCTGTCGACCCCCGATCCGATCGCAAATCCCCCAACAGGAGGTCGGCTAGCCATAATAGCTTCTCGCCGCCTTAGACAACCTCAACCTACCCCACCTGACTTCCCTCCCTGCCTTGATACCCTATTCTGACTAACATACCTGATGCAAACCCTAAACCCAACCCCTATTTGTCCTCAAACCCAAATACCAAACCTAAGCCCATTTTTTTTAAACCCCAAACAACCCCACCCTCTTTTTAACCTTATTTCTCCTTTTTCCCACTCATTTATGCCCAACCACAAGTAAATCCGACCCAAATCGGGCCTGCTCTACTTTAAACTGATCTCACTATTGACCTCTATTCCGGTCAATTTTTGACACAACAGGACTTCCAATGGAAATGTACTCACCGGGGATACATTTTTCGACTATTTGCCACTGGAGATGTCTCCGTCTTCATTCCTCTTATTTTTCCATCGTACTTGCAAAGGTATGGTCGTCGGCCTAACTGTTTGATCAGATTCAGGGGTCCACCAAGCCAAGTTGCAACCATGTGCTTGTCGTGTTGAGAAGGCGGAGTGGTCGTCAGTTTTTGGTTACTTGGATTCTGTAGGGAGGCATCGTTGAGATTCGGGTATATTAGCCCATTTGTTGAAGGTCTATATAGGTCTAACCAAAGTTCGGCCGGTCCATTTGCGTGTTGGATTTGATTTGGGGTTTTGCTTTGCTTTGGAGACTAACACTTGTACCGACACGTGTTCATGTGGCATTGATGGGCCACCCTCCAAGCTCGAGGACCATCTTTTTCGAAGACGGTCCGGGGAGAAGACCATCTTTTATTTTCTATTTTAGTTTAAGGTTTCATTGTCATTTTCCTTTTTTTATAGTGTTTAATTAGTTTCCAAGTATGTTTGGGACTAATATGTCATTTTTAGTTATTAGTTGACTTTTTTAGTCATTTTGGGTATTATCTTGATTAGTAAGCTAACTTCTCCTATAAATAGGCCCCTTGACCCTCATTTGTACTTAACCTTGAATATTGAGAATTGAGAATTGAGAATAGAGAAAGAAAGAAACCCATTTTATTTCTTTAGTTTATTTGTTGTTGTTGTGCGGTTAATAGTTGTGTAGTGTAACAATAACGCTTTCGCATTTGAAGATTTACATCAGTTATCCCATTTCGTAATGTCATACTAAGCACCATGAAATAAGCCATTTCCCCCATTGCACTCGGTACTATTTGGACTTTCCATGCATCACTAGTAAGCATAGTCCTCAAACTTTTCAAATCTAGTGACTCTCTCTCTCTCTCTCTCTCCTCATCTTTGCCTTCTCAATCACTTCGTTGAACCTATGTTTCTTATCAATTCCTTCAAGTATAAGGTTCAATTTTTGAGTGGCTCATAAGTCCAAAACATGTTTAGCTCTTCACCATTACAAGTTGGTTGTGGCCATATTATTGAAGCATTATCCTTAACTACCTAAATTACTTTTTGTGAACCCACTTCTTCAAAGCACTTGTAGAAATAATAGAGGCTCCCCAAATTGGTATTGGATCGGAATGGAGGTTAGTAAGCTAGGCGAATTTGACCAATCACTTGAACAAATTGTTTGGAAGCTATCATGTGCGTCCTTTTTTTCCCAAGTTCAGCATGGAGGTTTTGGTGTCGCATCCTCTTGCGTGAATACATAAAATTAGGATTAATACCGAATGCAAATTTATCCTTAGGCCCAAGAAAGTGTGTCCTTTTCCTTGACCTTGCCTCTTTCACTTCTGTATATTCTTCATTAATAATACAAACTTCTTCCTAAATTTTTTATTTATGTTTTTGCTTTTGAGTCTTGTCCTTTGAATTCCCCTTTACACTTGGCTTTGTCTTCACCCCAGTACATACTTATTCACACAATTTTTATTTCAACCTATCTAAGATGGTAGGATCAACCAACATTGTATATTCCTACCCATTGTCATTTGATTGACGTTTTTGCAGACACATTCGGCCATGACTTTAGAAATAGATGTCGCAAAAGAAGCATATGTACTGGCTATTGGATTGAGGTTAAATACTACCCACAAGTCAAATTGGAAAGGGAAAATCAACAAATTAGACTATATTTTGTTTACACGAATCAAACATTATACAAAGTTGCAGACAAACTTGTGAAAAAAATTAAACATTATCCAACTTGCCTGCTCATATAGCCTAGATTAATCACCACCAAGACCATTTAATCTCCAATTTCGATTTTTGTCATCAATTTGGGCCTAGGCATGGTGGTAACCGACCACCTAACGCCCTGGAACACTTTTAATTTACTTTGTAGCTTCTTCAATCAAACACTACATAATTTGTTGAAATATTCAACACTAATTTAAATTAGTTGTGAAATTTCCAAATAAAAAATCTTAATAGTGTGACCATTTTTGTGGGTAGTATCATCATTTGCTTCAACTTATTCAATATCAACTCTCAAGTGTTTTTGAACAATCCTTGTTATGGTATCTTTATTAATGACAGGGTGGAAAATCCTTCTACAGTTTTACATACCTGGAAAATATTCTATATGTGATCTGAATTTGAATGATATGTGTTGCCCCTGAGAACGTACGGAAGTAAATAAATATGTTCCACCTTGTTACAAATTTGATGAATCTTTCATTGTGATTTATTTGAATGTCTAACCACGTGAATGTAGGGGCTTATTAACACAAGGATTATTTATAATTTACTGATTTTCCCTTACAATGACTTTAGTTTTCTTGAGATGTAATTAGAAACATAATTCCATAATAGGCTATACGATTTTAGTTTCGCCAAACTGGGGAATTTTGGGATATCGAACTATTTTTATTTGGATTACCTCTTGGGTTTTACACGGCCAAACGTTCTGAAATGTTGTCCTCTTTATGCATAGATTACATCCATCTTTTACACATGTAGTTGTTTTTGTATTTTATTGATTTATTATTATTTTTTGGTAATTTTTAACTCTCTTTTGAATGTATGTATTATAGGTTGTTTGTACGAAGTGCAAGAATGTTTCAAATCAGGTTGAAAATATGATGGACTTAACTGTTGAAATTTAAGGGGATGATGTATCTTTGGAGGAATGCTTAGACCAATTCACAATCAGAGAGAAACTTCATGGAGATAATATGTACAAATTTGATGGGTAATGGCCCTGTTTCCTTCTCAACACAAATGTTGACCTTATCGAGTTTTGCAGGATACTTTGTTGGAAGCTTATGTGTTTTATTTTATATTTTAGAATTATATTTGAAGAAGACTTTTAACGTGTTGTTGGGTGCAATAGAAGTAAGAAAGATTACCTTGTTACTTGGAAAATCTGTCTATAGGTCCAAAAATAAAGGGAACTTGGGTGCGGGTAATTTGTTGAGGTGGAATGAGGATATCCTAGGTTAGTAGTTGTGGAGATCCTATTTCCTTTAAATTCAAGCGCACATTGGTTGGTAAGGTGTAATATTGTTAACACTCGTGAACTATTCCAAATGGTTCAAAGTCTCGGTATTAGACACCCGATTTTCAACTCGATCGCGGTATCGAGCGATATGTAAAGATACGGTATTTAGAGAACACAAAAAATTTCAAAAAAAATATAGAATATTTAGAAAAATAAGATTAAAAATGTGGATCAATCAGATACGTTCAAAACCATCCTTTAATATGCAATTGCATTGTACAATTGATTATACTGAAGTGTGACGGACTTGTTAGATTCAATATTCCATAATAAACCTTTTTTTTGTAAGGATTTTAAACATTATTTGTGCAAAACATTATTTTTAGGAATTTTTAGAAATTCTAAACATTTTTTAAAGAATTCTAAAACTTTTTTTTACAAAACATTATTTTTACGAATTCTTAGAAATTCTAAACATTTTTTTAGAATTCTAAACTAAACATCATTTGTACAAAACATTATTTTTAGGAATTTTTAAAAATTTTAAACATTTTTCTAAACATTTTTTTGTACAAAACATTATGTATAGGAATTCTTAGAAATTCTAAACATTTTTTAAGAATTTTACACATTATTTGTTCAAAACATTATTAATAGGGATTTTTAGAAATTCTAAACTTTTTTTTGAAGAATTATAAGCATTATTTTTACATTAAGCATTATTTGTACAAAACATTTTTTGTAGGAATTCTTAGAATTTCTAAACATTTTTTTAAGAATTCTAAACATTATTTGGACAAAACATTATTTGTATCAAACAAATACCTTTTATTTGTTTAAAAAAATGAACTTATAAACATTATTACTGTAAACATTTTTTATTTTGTGAAAAAATTCTTCTAATCATTTTTTATAAATTTTTTAACTTTTGAATTGAACTAAATGTCAATTAAAACGTGTCGAGGAAATTTTTGTCGAATGAGCAAAAGAATTATTAAGAAATAGTAATAATTTATTAAACATGTATAACAAATTTTAAAGTAATTTTTATCACTAATTTTTAAGATATCATTTTCTATTCTTTTATTTATCTTATACAAAACAATTATTTTTATTTTGTATAAAATAATAAACGTTTAAACAAAAGTGAAGTGGGATATTAAAGAACTGTAAATTTTCATCGAAAGGAAAGGGTAGAAAAGAGTTAACTTAGCTATACACCACTTATGCACCCCCCAAAATAAAAGGTGTACAAGACAAAACCCATCTCCTAAGTTAATCCCCCAACCCCCAACATAAAATCCAAAAGAAAACAGTGAACCTAGTTTGCGAAGGAAACTGGACATCTAGACACACAAAAAAACGAAAACTAAAACATAAACGAAAACCCATCTTAACTGTGTAAATGAGGAGCGAAGAAACATTGTTGAGTTCTTAGAGGGGATCTTTAAGATTGATGTACTACTTTTTCTTTATGCCCGTTTCTTCTCACTTTTTTTTTCTCTTACTTCAAATATTCAAAGCCTTGCCCGATTTCTCTTCATCTCGTTAGTCTCGATCGAGATATCGACGTTACATCTCAGAATCGTTTATATCTCAGCGATATACCACGATACTTGTTATTTTTTATTTTGCCTCTCGAAATCGAAACGGTGCCTTGCGATCCCTAGTCAACTCGATCGATCCCGAGTTGATTAGGTCGAGACTTTGTGATGGGAATCCGTAGTTGTTTTCTATTAGTCTCATTTTTATTTTCTATTTTTAGTTCTTTTTAGGCCTTTTTCTTCCTTAAATTAGCCTCCAAGCATGTTTGGGACTAATCAGGCATTCTTTTATTTTAAGTAGTCCATTCTAGTCATTTTAGCTAATTACCTGATTAGCAAGTAATTCAGCTCCTATAAATAGACTTGTAATCTCATTTGTACTCACTTTTGCAATACTTGAAATAAAAGACAACTTTGATTCTCTCTCTAAAATTAGGGTTTGGTATTTCTTTTTAGCCATTGACGTGTAGTTTACGTCAAATTGGTATCAAAGCGGGTGAAGCTTCAAACATTGGTGTTCGTGTGAATCGTTGTGTAAAGTATCAACAAATCGTACACTACGCGTGTTGGCTCTCAAGAAATCCAAAAAACTAAAAAAGGATATTCAAGAATGAATGAGAAAGTGGGTAGAAACCTAACCCTAGTTTTCCCTACCCCTTACTACACCCACCCAGCAACCCGTTCACCCCAAAACACCTCCCCGACCTTTTTTGAAACCCTAACCTTCCCAGAGGATAGCCACAATACCCCAACCATCCATCACCACCTTTACACACCCAAAAAACCCACTCCTGCCCCTGCCGGTTCACCCCCTCGACCAAAAAAAATTAATTTGCTCCTCTTTTGACCTGAATCGACCACCAAATCACCCTCTAGGGCCTGCCGACCCAACCACCAGTCTCTCTGGCCCATCCAACTTGTTGTCCGACCCTCAAAACTCGCCTAACCATCCCTCTTCAGCCATGGGTAAAGTCTCCTTACCTTCTGTCCGCCCTCTCCACCCTACTGCTGTCGGAAAATCACGCTTAAACCACCAAACATCGGCCGACCCTGAACAGGCCCCACTCCTCCGTTATTCCAACCAAAATCCACACAGGACATCACCAAACAAAACCCTAAAACATCTCTCACCAACTTCT